>JAOTOM010004167.1:0-233773 GCA_034440615.1 Ashinkailepas kermadecensis
CATTGACCAGCCCACGGGCAGTCTTTGACCAGCCCACGGGCAGTCATTGACCAGCCCACGGACAGTCATTGACCAGCCCACGGGCAGTCATTGACGTGCCCACGGGCAGTCATTGACCAGCCCACGACAGTCATTGACCAGTCCACGACAGTCATTGACCAGTCCACGGGCAGTCATTGACCAGCCCACGGACAGTCATTGATCAGCCCACGGATAGTCATTGACCAGCCCTCGGGCATTCATTGACCAGCCCACGGACAGCCATTGATCAGCCCACGGGTAGTCATTAACGAGCCCACGGACAGTCATTGATCAGTCCACGGGCAGTCATTGATCAGCCCACGTGCATTCATCATTGACAAGCCCACGGACAGTCATTGACCAGCCCACGGGCAGTCATTGACGAGCCCACGGACAGTCATTGACCAGTGCACGGGCAGTTATTGATCAGCTTACGTCCATTCATCATCGACAAGCCCACGGACAGTCATTGACCAGCCCACGGGCAGTCATGGACCAGCCCACAGACAATCACTGATCAGCCCACGGGCAGTCATTGACCAGTCCACTGGCACACATTGAGCAGCCAACGGACAGTCATTGACCAGCCCACGGGTAGTCATTGACGAGCCCACGGGCAGTCATTGACCAGCCCACGTACAGTCATTAACCAACCCACGGGCAGTCATTGACCAGCCTTGGGCAGTTATTGACCAGTCCACGACAGTCATTGACCAGCCCACAGACAGTCATTGACCAGTCCACGGGCAGTCATTGACCAGTCCACTGGCAGTCATTGAGCAGCCAACTGACAGTCATTGACCAGTCCACGGGCAGTCATTGACCAGCCCACGGGTAGTCATTGACGAGCCCACGGGCAGTCATTGACCAGCCCACGGGCAGTTATTGATGCATGACCGACGCAGTCGACGCGCCCCTAAACTCCAAATGGGCAGTTATTGCCCAGTCTACGGGCAGTCATTGACTAGCCCACGGACAGTCATTGACCAACCCACGGACAGTTATCGACCAGTCCACGGGCAGTCATTGACCAGACCACGGGCAGTCATTGACCAGTCCACTGGCAGTCATTGAGCAGCCAACGGACAGGCATTGACCAGCCCACGGACAGTCATTGACGAGCCCACGGGCAGTCATTGATCAGTCTACGACAGTCATTGACCAGCCCACGACAGTAATTGACCAGCCCACAGACAGTCATTGACCAGTCCACGGGCAGTCATTGACCAGTCCACTGGCAGTCATTGAGCAGTCCACTGGCAGTCATTGAGCAGCCCACGAACAGTCATTGACCAGCCCACGGGCAGTCTTTGACCAGCCCACGGGCAGTCATTGACCAGCCCACGACAGTCATTGACCAGTCCACGGGCAGTCATTGACCAGCCCACGGGTAGTCATTGACCAGTCCACTGGCAGTCATTGAGCAGCCAACGGACAGCCATTGACCAGCCCACGGGTAGTCATTGACGAGCCCACGGGCAGTCATTGACCAGCCCACGGACAGTCATTGACCAGTCCACGGGCAGTCATTGACCAGTCCACGGGCAGTCATTGACCAGTCCACTGGCAGTCATTGAGCAGTCCACGGGCAGTCATTGAGCAGCCCACGGACAGTCATTGACCAGCCCACGGACAGTCATTGACCAGCCCACGGGCAGTCATTGACCAGCCCACGGACAGTCATTGACCAGTCCACGGGCAGTCATTGACCAGCCCACGGGCAGTCATTGACCAGTCCACTGGCAGTCATTGAGCAGCCAACGGACAGTCATTGACCAGCCCACGGGCAGTCATTGACGAGCCCACGGGCAGTCATTGATCAGTCTACGACAGTCATTGACCAGCCCACGACAGTCATTGACCAGCCCACAGACAGTCATTGACCAGTCCACTGACAGTCATTGAGCAGCCAACGGACAGTCATTGACCAGCCCACGGACAGTCATTGATCAGCCCACGGGTAGCCAATGACGAGCCCATGGACAGTCATTGATCAGTCTACGGGCAGTCATTGATCAGCCCACGTGCATTCATCATTGACAAGCCCACGGACAGTCATTGATCAGCCCACGGATAGTCATTGACCAGCCCTCGGGCATTCATTGACCAGCCCACGGACAGCCATTGATCAGCCCACGGGTAGTCATTGACGAGCCCACGGACAGTCATTGATCAGTCCACGGGCAGTCATTGATCAGCCCACGTGCATTCATCATTGACAAGCCCACGGACAGTCATTGACCAGCCCACGGGCAGTTATTGACCAGCCCACGGGCAGTCATTGACCAGCCCACGGACAGTCATTGACCAGTGCACGGGCAGTTATTGATCAGCTCACGTGCATTCATCATTGACAAGCCCACGGACAGTCATTGACCAGCCCACGGGCAGTCATTGACCAGCCCACAGACAGTCACTGATCAACCCACGGGCAGTCATTGACCAGTCCACTGGCACACATTGAGCAGCCAACGGACAGTCATTGACCAGCCCACGGGTAGTCATTGACGAGCCCACGGGCAGTCATTGACCAACCCACGGGCAGTCATTGACCAGCCTTGGGCAGTTATTGACCAGTCCACGACAGTCATTGACCAGCCCACAGACAGTCATTGACCAGTCCACGGGCAGTCATTGACCAGTCCACTGGCAGTCATTGAGCAGTCCACTGGCAGTCATTGAGCAGCCAACGGACAGTCATTGACCAGCCCACGGGCAGTCATTGACCAGCCCACGGGCAGTTATTGACCAGCCAACGGACAGTCATTGACCAGCCCACGGGTAGTCATTGACGAGCCCACGGGCAGTCATTGACCAGCCCACGGGCAGTTATTGATGCATGACCGACGCAGTCGCGCGCCCTAAACTCCAAACGGGCAGTTATTCCCAGTCTACGGGCAGTCATTGACTAGCCCACGGACAGTCATTGACCAGCCCACGGACAGTTATCGACCAGTCCACGGGCAGTATTGAGAGCCACGGACAGTCATTGACGAGCCCACGGGCAGTCATTGATCAGTCTACGACAGTCATTGACCAGCCCACAGACAGTCATTGACCAGTCCACTGGCAGTCATTGAGCAGCCAACGGACAGTCATTGACCAGCCCACGGGCAGTCATTGACGTGCCCACGGGGAGTCATTGACCAGCCCACGGGAAGTTATTGACCAGCCCACGGGCAGTCATTGACCAGCCCACAGACAGTCACTGATCAACCCACGGGCAGTCATTGACCAGTCCACTGGCACACATTGAGCAGCCAACGGACACTCATTGACCAGCCCACGGGTAGTCATTGACGAGCCCACGGGCAGTCATTGACCAACCCACGGGCAGTCATTGACCAGCCTTGGGCAGTTATTGACCAGTCCACGACAGTCATTGACCAGCCCACATACAGTCATTGACCAGTCCACGGGCAGTCATTGACCAGTCCACTGGCAGTCATTGAGCAGTCCACTGGCAGTCATTGAGCAGCCAACGGACAGTCATTGACCAGCCCACGGGCAGTCATTGACCAGCCCACGGGCAGTTATTGACCAGCCAACGGACAGTCATTGACCAGCCCACGGGTAGTCATTGACGAGCCCACGGGCAGTCATTGACCAGCCCACGGGTAGTTATTGATGCATGACCGACGCAGTCGACGCGCCCCTAAACTCCAAACGGGCAGTTATTTCCCAGTCTACGGGCAGTCATTGACTAGCCCACGGACAGTCATTGACCAGCCCACGGACAGTTATCGACCAGTCCACGGGCAGTCATTGACCAGACCACGGACAGTCATTGACGAGCCCACGGGCAGTCATTGATCAGTCTACGACAGTCATTGACCAGCCCACGACAGTCATTGACCAGCCCACAGACAGTCATTGACCAGTCCACTGGCAGTCATTGAGCAGCCAACGGACAGTCATTGACCAGCCCACGGACAGTCATTGATCAGCCCACGTGTAGCCATTGACGAGCCCACGGACAGTCATTGATCAGTCTACGGGCAGTCACTGATCAGCCCACGTGCATTCATCATTGACAAGCCCACGGACAGTCATTGATCAGCCCACGGATAGTCATTGACCAGCCCTCGGGCATTCATTGACCAGCCCACGGACAGCCATTGATCAGCCCACGGGTAGTCATTGACGAGCTCACGGACAGTCATTGATCAGTCTACGGGCAGTCATTGATCAGCCCACGTGCATTCATCATTGACAAGCCCACGGACAGTCATTGACCAGCCCACGGGCAGTCATTGACGAGCCCACGGACAGTCATTGACCAGTGCACGGGCAGTTATTGATCAGCTTACGTGCATTCATCATCGACAAGCCCACGGACAGTCATTGACCAGCCCACGGGCAGTCATGGACCAGCCCACAGACAGTCACTGATCAGCCCACGGGCAGTCATTGACCAGTCCACTGGCACACATTGAGCAGCCAACGGACAGTCATTGACCAGCCCACGGGTAGTCATTGACGAGCCCACGGGCAGTCATTGACCAGCCCACGTACAGTCATTAACTAACCCACGGGCAGTCATTGACCAGCCTTGGGCAGTTATTGACCAGTCCACGACAGTCATTGACCAGCCCACAGACAGTCATTGACCAGTCCACGGGCAGTCATTGACCAGTCCACTGGCAGTCATTGAGCAGTCCACTGGCAGTCATTGAGCAGCCAACGGACAGTCATTGACCAGTCCACGGGCAGTCATTGACCAGCCCACGGGCAGTTATTGACCAGCCAACGGACAGTCATTGACCAGCCCACGGGTAGTCATTGACGAGCCCGCGGGCAGTCATTGACCAGCCCACGGGCAGTTATTGATGCATGACCGACGCAATCGACGCGCCCCTAAACTCCAAACGGGCAGTTATTGCCCAGTCTACGGGCAGTCATTGACTAGCCCACGGACAGTTACCGACCAGTCCACGGACAGTCATTGACCAGTCCACTGGCAGTCATTGAGCAGCGAACGGACAGGCATTGACCAGCCCACGGACAGTCATTGACGAGCCCACGGGCAGTCATTGATCAGTCTACGACAGTCATTGACCAGCCCACGACAGTAATTGACCAGCCCACAGACAGTCATTGACCAGTCCACGGGCAGTCATTGACCAGTCCACTGGCAGTCATTGAGCAGTCCACTGGCAGTCATTGAGCAGCCCACGGACAGTCATTGACCAGCCCACGGGCAGTCTTTGACCAGCCTACGGGCAGTCATTGACCAGCCCACGACAGTCATTGACCAGTCCACGGGCAGTCATTGACCAGCCCACGGGTAGTCATTGACCAGTCCACTGGCAGTCATTGAGCAGCCAACGGACAGCCATTGACCAGCCCACGGGTAGTCATTGACCAGCCCACGGACAGTCATTGACCAGCCCACGGGCAGTCATTGACCAGTCCACGGGCAGTTATTGACCAGTCCACGGGCAGTCATTGACCAGTCCACTGGCAGTCATTGAGCAGTCCACTGGCAGTCATTGAGCAGCCCACGGACAGTCATTGACCAGCCCACGGACAGTCTTTGACCAGCCCACGGGCAGTCATTGACCAGCCCACGACAGTCATTGACCAGTCCACGGGCAGTCATTGACCAGCCCACGGGTAGTCATTGACCAGTCCACTGGCAGTCATTGAGCAGCCAACAGACAGCCATTGACCAGCCCACGTGTAGTCATTGACGAGCCCACGGGCAGTCATTGACCAGCCCACGGACAGTCATTGACCAGCCCACGGGCAGTCATTGACCAGTCCACGGGCAGTTATTGACCAGTCCACGGGCAGTCATTGACCAGCCCACGACAGTCATTGACCAGCCCACGGACAGTCATTGACCAGCCCACGGGCAGTCATTGACCAGCCCACGACAGTCATTGACCAGCCCTCGTCTGGTCTGACGAGAGCGGCCACAGCCAGTCCCTGTGTCTCAGGTCAGCAAGGTATCACTGGCAGGCCTGGCCTGACGAGGGCGGCCACAGCCAGTCCCTGTGTCTCAGGTCAGCAAGGTATTACTGGCAGGCCTGGCCTGACGAGAGCGGACACAGCTAGACTTGGTTCCATCCCTATTGAACCCCACCTGTGTCTCAGGTCAGCAAGATATCGCTGGTGGACCTGGCCGGATCTGAGCGGGCTGACTCCACCGGCGCGACTGGCACCCGGCTGAAGGAGGGCGCCAACATCAACAAGTCGCTGACCACACTGGGGAAGGTCATCTCAGCGCTGGCCGAAGTGGTAGGTGGTTGCAGTTGTGCCAAAAACCTCTGTGTTGCGGGCAGAGTTGTCCACCAGTCACGCACTATCCACTGGTGATACTTGTGATCTGCAATTGTGCTGATCTGAGCTAATGCTTTTAACGACTGTGGTATTTGTATGTACCGTAGCAGGTATAATACAAGGGACTTACACTCGCAACAAAAAATGTTGCTTCTGCTCTCGAATTATTGTGGGGTATGTTTAGCTAATTACCCGAATCATCGTGTCACAGTTGCTTTCATGCCAATGCGAGTACGAAGCCATGCATCTGTTTACACAATCAGTGGAGTTGAACAGTACATGTCTGCCAGTGTTAGCCCCAGGTACCATCCGCCGTATGTTGTTGTTGATTTCCAGACCCTTGGTTGATCACCATTGAAGATCCCAGTCCCTGAAGGCTGGCGTAATGGGCGCCGATAACCCTGCACACTGGCGGCGCGTGGACACCTCCAACACGTGTCCCTGAAGGCTGGCGTAATGGGCGCCGATAACCCTGCACACTGGCGGCACGTGGACACCTCCAACACGTGTCCCTGAAGGCTGGCGTAATGGGCGCCGATAACCCTGCACACTGGCGGCACGTGGACACCTCCAACACGTGTCCCTGAAGGCTGGCGTAATGGGCGCCGATAACCCTGCACACTGGCGGCGCGTGGACACCTCCAACACGTGTCCCTGAAGGCTGGCGTAATGGGCGCCGATAACCCTGCACACTGGCGGCGCGTGGACACCTCCAACACGTGTCCCTGAAGGCTGGCGTAATGGGCGCCGATAACCCTGCACACTGGCGGCACGTGGACACCTCCAACACGTGTCACTGAAGGCTGGCGTAATGGGCGCCGATAACCCTGCACACTGGCGGCGCGGAGACCTCCAACACGTGTCACTGAAGGCTGGCGTAATGGGCGCCGATAACCCTGCACACTGGCGGCACGTGGACACCTCCAACACGTGTCCCTGAAGGCTGGCGTAATGGGCGCCGATAACCCTGCACACTGGCGGCGCGTGGAGACCTCCAACACGTGTCACTGAAGGCTGGCGTAATGGGCGCCGATAACCCTGCACACTGGCGGCACGTGGACACCTCCAACACGTGTCCCTGAAGGCTGGCGTAATGGGCGCCGATAACCCTGCACACTGGCGGCGCGTGGACACCTCCAACACGTGTCCCTGAAGGCTGGCGTAATGGGCGCCGATAACCCTGCACACTGGCGGCACGTGGACACCTCCAACACGTGTCACTGAAGGCTGGCGTAATGGGCGCCGATAACCCTGCACACTGGCGGCGCGTGGAGACCTCCAACACGTGTCCCTGAAGGCTGGCGTAATGGGCGCCGATAACCCTGCACACTGGCGGCGCCTGGACACCTCCAACACGTGTCACTGAAGGCTGGCGTAATGGGCGCCGATAACCCTGCACACTGGCGGCGCCTGGACACCTCCAACACGTGTCACCACACACCGTGTAGTTCCATTTCGAACCTGCAAGTGCCGTGTTGGCCACACATTTATCCGGCCACGTCCTACAGCTGTTGCACATTGTCACATGACTGTATTGTAAGTCGCCACTGTGTCTTTGCACGCGGCAGTCCTCGGCACCGGTAAGTCACGTATTGGCACGTCAGGTGTACGTCAGGTGTACGTCACGTGTACGTCAGGTGTACGTCACGTGTCGGCACGTCAGGTGTACGTCACGTGTCGGCACGTCAGGTGTACGTCACGTGTACGTCAGGTGTGCGTCAGGTGTGCGTCAGGTGTACGTCAGGTGTGCGTCAGGTGTATGTCAGGTGTACGTCAGGTGTGCGTCAGGTGTACGTCAGGTGTGCGTCAGGTGTATGTCAGGTGTGCGTCAGGTGTACGGCAGGTGTGCGTCAGGTGTATGTCAGGTGTGTGTCCGGTGTGCGTCAGGTATATGTCAGGTGTGCGTCAGGTGTCGTCAGGTGTGCGTCAGGTGTGCGTCAGGTGTATGTCAGGTGTGCGGCAGGTGTGTACGTGTATCAGGTGTAGTCTTTGTCAGGTGTACGTAGTTGCGTCAGGTGTATGTCAGGTGTGCGTCAGGTGTCCGGTGTGCGTCAGTGTACGTCAGGTGTACGTCAGGTGTACGTCAGGTGTACGTCAGGTGTACGTCAGGTGTACGTCAGGTGTACGTCAGGTGTACGTCAGGTGTATGTCAGGTGTACATCAGGGTACGTCAGGTGTATGTCAGGTGTACGTCAGGTGTACGTCAGGTGTGCGTCAGGTGTACATCAGGTGTACGTCAGGTGTATGTCAGGTGTACGTCACGTGTACGTCAGGTGTCGTACGTCAGGTGTACGTCACGTGTCGGCGTCAGGTGTACGTCAGTTAGTACGTCAGGTGTGCGTCAGGTGTGCGTCAGGTGTATAGGTGTGCGTCAGGTGTATGTCAGGTGTGCGTCAGGTGTACGTCAGGTGTGCGTCAGGTGTACGTCAGGTGTGCGTCAGGTGTACGTCAGGTGTATGTCAGGTGTATGTCAGGTGTACGTCAGGTGTGGTCAGGTGTATGTCAGGTGTCGTCAGGTTATTGGTGTGCGTCAGGTGTACGTCAGGTGTACGTCAGGTGTATGTCAGGTGTACGCCAGTTGTACGTCAGGTGTACGTCAGGTGTGCGTCAGGTGTACGTCAGGTGTATGTCAGGTGTACGTCAGGTGTACATCAGGTGTGCGTCAGGTGTACGTAGGGTATGTCAGGTGTACGCCAGTGTACGTCGGGTGTACGTCAGGTGTGCGTCAGGTGTATGCAGGTGTATGTCAGGTGTACTCAGGTGTGCGTCAGGTGTACATCAGGTGTACGTCAGGTGTCAGGTGTACGTCAGGTGTATGTCAGGTGTACGTCAGGTGTACGTCAGGTGTATGTCAGGTGTACGTCAGGTGTACATCAGGTGTACGTCAGGTGTATGTCAGGTGTACGTCAGGTGTGCTCTTCAGACGTACTCCCGCCGTTAGACATCGCAGGTGCCAGACTCGGCACGCAGTGGTAGCTCACGCACAACATGCGGTCTCGTGGGCCGAGTCATTCACCGACTGTCTGGGCAGAGTGGCAATGGATGTGATCAGTTGGAGCTGGGAGTATGTAGATGGCTGCGACTGGTGCTCAGACGTAAAACTGCCGCTACTGGAAAAGCTCGGCTGTTGTGCAGATGTTGGCAGAATGCTACTTCGCCATTGTTTTCTTGTTGGTAATTGTTGCAGACTGTTTTAATATACGCTCAATAATTGAGTGTCGCAGTTTCAATACGTTTACCTCATTGCTCCTGTTTCAAATACGACACAGTATTCCTTGAGCTGAGTTTCTTAAAATACATACAAGTTGATTTTTGTTAAAACTTGTTAGCATGGAAGCATACAAAATGCATAGCTTGACTTGTTTGTGTGAGTTGTTGTCGAAGTCGCCCCCGAGTACCACATCTAGTGGTGGCTCATCTTGAACGGCATGGCCTCACAAGCGAACACGTGCTGCAGTCGAGTTCGAGATCGCCTGACTCTAATCTGATTCGCTGTGCGTTCCCGAGTGCTCGGCTGACGTCACGGCGCGTCACGCATGCCGCAGGCATCCAGGAAGAAGAAGAAGACCGAGTTCATTCCGTACCGCGACTCGGTTCTGACGTGGCTGCTCAGGGAGAACCTGGGTGGCAATAGCAAGACTGCCATGGTGGCCGCCCTCTCGCCCGCTGACATCAACTATGAAGAGACGCTCTCCACGCTCAGGTCGGTGTCACCAGGTCACCGTCAAGGTCGTATGCAGTTGACTGGATATGTGGAGGACTCCACAACATGGCGACTTTTTGTAGTCATCATTTAGATTTACTGAGGCACTAATAAAGAAATACACCAACAAAATATATTTAGGATGGTTTTAGGAACGCATTTTTGTTTGGACACGTGGTGCAACAAGCAATGTAGGAAATCCAGCATTTTGCTAAACGATTTATGAGTGTTATTGTGTTCAAGGGGCCGTCAAGCTGCGAAAACGTGGCCGGCGTGGTATGTGGAGCAGATTTTAGTGCAGTTCAGCCGGTAGTGGAGGATCTGTGAGATAAAGTGGAGTGCTCTTTCAGAAATGCTGGCATGCTTTGGGGAATACTGGCCTGCTTTCGTCTGCGTTCGTGCGGCAAAACGTGGCAGCATTATTCATGCTCACATTTCCCCCACGACTGGTAGCAGCGAGTGGTAATTGGTCCACGGATCTGTCAAATTATTCACGAAGCAAAATCTGTCTGTCAAATTATTCCTGCCTCAGGGTTGATCGGTATAGGGTTGTTGCCAGTCCGATTGTCTTGTTTAGCTAATAGGGTTGTCGCGACAAGCTTCATGTAAAGCTACCTCAGTAAAACATCCGGACTAAATTTGTGTGATGTGAAGTTGCACAGTCTCATCATAATGAGACGACGACAGGCTCCAAAGTAACTCCGGTTCCTGATGTGAAGTTGTACAGTATCATCGCATTGAGACGATGGCGGGCCCAAATGTGACTGGTTCTGTGCAGGTACGCCGACCGAGCGAAGCAGATTGTGTGCAAGGCTGTTGTCAACGAAGACGCCAACGCCAAGCTTATTCGGGAGCTTCGCGAGGAGATCATGCGACTGCATGACCTTCTGAAGGTCGAGGGCATACAGATCGACGCAGGTGGGCTCGGATTCTAGCTGCAATCTCCCTGTGTGGTTATCGATGATCCGAACTAGATTACAGCCTTAAGGGATAGCGCAAGATACATCAATTATTTTAATTGGCATCTCGCTAGTTGTGGAACTTTGACGCCGGATGTGCTTGGTTTCAGACGGAACTGTTAAATGCTCAAACAATAAACACAAGTCCCGTAAGTAATCAGTCCGCCCAGCTGCTCTGCGATGTACTGACGCATTGTGAACGCCTCTGCAACAATACCGTCCACACGCTGCCTGGTGGCTCGGCAAATCGGGACGGTAGCCTTGTGATGTTGCTTTGGTTGGTGGGCTGCGCTGGGTTTGCTGCCCGATGACGTGGCTTTTGCGAATGCCGCGCGCGACGCCGACTCCGCACACGCTGTCTGATTGACTGGCTGTCACGCTGTCTGATTGCACACAGACTGGCCACTAACCGCTCGGCACGTGCGCGCAAACTCGCCGGCAACGGCGACGCTTTCAATTTGGCACCGAGGCCAGCATCCAGGCGAAAATCAATGGGCGGGCCATGCCGGCGGCGCCCCGTTACAGTCACCGTTCGATAGATGGCCGCTCGGGGTGTGCACCAGGCCTCATGGGCAGCGTCGGCGTGGCCCAGATGGCCGACTGCCTTATTCGTGCCTCTGAGTCTCATTTGCCAGCTCGGGAAGTCTTTGTGGTGATTTTCTGGCGGGAAATGATGATTACCTTTCAGCGGGATGGACTGTCTTCCCGCGTCGGCGATGATCCTCAAAGCTAATCCAATTGTGTTCGTATTGGGCGATGCGGTGCGTGTCAGCATCTTACGGCTTATCTGATAGTCGCAGTGGGCAATTTCGGCTCTCATTGGCGTCGCTAATTCTGTCGCTCCTGATTTTTCACTTACTCTACGACTTTCGTCTTTGACGTACTCCAATTGGTAAACACTATCGGCAATCTCTCGGGTGGCGACGGAGGCAGACTACTTATGGTTTTACAATGCGGAAAAAAGAAGTTGGGCGAGCCCTGATTTCCGGAATAAAGCCACCCTGGTGAATGAATTGAGTTGTTACGGTACACTTGAGACAACACCAACACGCTACTTCCAATGACTACGCGCGAACCAGGCCAGCACCAATTGCCGCTGGCGTGCGTTGGGCCAATGAATGTGCTTGGTGTTGCTGAAAGACCCGCCATAGCAGTCGCAGTATCTGCTAACACCAGTACCTGCATGCTCACCCACACGTCCGGCCTGGGCGCTATGCCGGCGGACGAGTCCGCGTAGCCCGCAGCACTTGGCTGGGCGGACGCCACCCGGTAGCCATTTGCCGTGGCGTGTGCCGGTTTTGTCAGCTGCTGCGGGCAGATGCGACCACCCATGCCGCTGCACGTCTAACACGTCTAACACGTCCTTGTGGTGGCACCTGAGACAGTTTCAGGCGTGTCGCTACACTTGGAACACTTGGTGTTTGCCGCCAGGTTGGAGTGGCGTCACCTGCCCTGGCCAACGGGGGGATTCGCGGTCATGGTCGTGGAACGTCTAAGACGCAATTGTATCGTTTTGAAGCAAGCGACAAATGTACTTGCGCTCTACCTCTTTCCCTCCTTCCATTTTCTTCCGGATGGTTTCGTACATGGGGGTTAATGACGTGAAGCAATCGGTATGCTGTTAAGCAGAAATAACCGGACAACCACCGCATCCACTCATCCCATCCTGCGTACAGTTGTCAGGGGCGTCGATGTCTGAATAGCATTGGGGAGCCCCAATACATGGAGATGATGGGAGGGCTGAAATATACTCGGGCTCGCTGATATGCCCATGTTAAATAACTGGAATTATTGGATAGGGCGAACCAGCATTGAGGGAGGAAGGCCCCCCAAAATGTACTCAATCCATGCATTTCCTAGTTGTCTGTCTCTTTGACTATTTTCCTCATCCCATGCATCCCATAATCTCGAATTGGCTGGAACTGGCGGAAGAGACCTTTCTCCAGGACCTGATATTAAATACACCTGCCCGCTCCCCTTCTGTGCCATGTGGCGTTTCGTTCTGACTCTGTCGGCGATTGCGGCCCAAGTTCAACATACTCTGAAAGCATCACCTGAATCATCGCCTGAAATTATCACCTGAAAGCAGTACCGTCGTGCCGATATGGCCATGCTGCTGGCTGAGAGGCAATATCTGCCCACCCCAGCACGGAGCCGTGCCCGCCTGTCGTGATGCCGATACTCTGCCCCCCCCCCCATACGGACACCCCTGGCTTCTGACCTGTGACCCGCGCCGGCTCTTCAGAGGCGGCGGCCGGAGACGGCTCGGCCGAGGCCAGCGACACGAACCGGGTCACCAAGGATCAGCTGGACCAGCTGCAGGTCAACGAGAAGATCATGGCAGGTGGGTGCTGGCGGCTGGTCAAGGCGTGGTGGTGGTGAGGCTGTTGTGTGTGCCACTGACAGAGACTGGGCAACGAGAAGATCATAGCAGGTGGGTGCTGGCGGCTGGTCAAGCCGGGGCGATGGTGAGGCTGTTGTGTGTGCCACTGACACAGACTGGGCAACGAGAAGATCATAGCAGGTGGGTGCTGGCGGCTGGCCAAGGCGTGGTGGTGGTGAGGCTGTTGTGTGTGCCACTGACAGAGACTGGGCAACGAGAAGATCATGGCAGGTGGGTGCTGGCGGCTGGCCAAGGCTGATGGTGAGGCTGTTGTGTGTGCCACTGACACAGACTGGGCAACACGAAGATCATAGCAGGTGGGTGCTGGCGGCTGGCCAAGGCGTGGTGGTGGTGAGGATGTTGTGTGTGCCACTGACAGAGACTGGGCAACGAGAAGATCATAGCAGGTGGGTGCTGGCGGCTGGCCAAGGCTGATGGTGAGGCTGTTGTGTGTGCCACTGACACAGACTGGGCAACGAGAAGATCATAGCAGGTGGGTGCTGGCGGCTGGCCAAGGCGTGGTGGTGGTGAGGATGTTGTGTGTGCCACTGACACAGACTGGGCAACGAGAAGATCACAGCAGGTGGGTGCTGGCGGCTGGCCAAGGCGTGGTGGTGGTGAGGATGTTGTGTGTGCCACGGACACAGACTGGGCTTGACATTGAGGACTCTGACCTGCTGCAGTGCATCGGGTGCACCCAATTGTTGCCAACCAAGCAATCACATTATGTTCTGTGACATATTAGGGTAGTTCCCAATTGTTGCCAACCAAGCAATGACATTATCTTCTGTCACATATTAGGGTAGTTCGATGTTGGCCAGGCGGTAGGAACCACACGAATGCACCACGGAACACGATTTGTGTTCCTGGGTAGTAAGTGTGATTTCAAAATTGATTTTCCCTTAAAAGTATAAAAATGTTCTTATTCCCCTGAAATTTTGCTTTTGGAACCGGAAAATAGATTTTTGAAATGAAAACTCTTCGCAATCAGAAAACAGGCGAATTTGTATTTTCGCTCGCATAAAGTCAGATAAAAGAAACATATGAACCACAATTAGCATTTATTAATACTAAATTGATACAAAAATAATCACACAAAATGTAAAAGTGTGTTGTTTTACGAGATTTACGATTACACAGTAAACCACTTTCACGAATCAACCCTCAAATGTAGTCTCCCGTCATGTCCTGGCTATGCTGCCCTTCGTAGCGGCCTTCAAAATTCAGTATATCCTGGTGGAAGGACTCGCCTTGCTCCTCTGGATACGAAAAATATTACTTTATTTCGCTTCTGTATATAGGTATGCTGCTTTGGTCTGTAGCTGTACAATATCAATCGCCTGGTCACGCAAGCAAAGTTTGAGGAGAATCATTTTCTATACTTTTGGGGCTTAAGCAATTAGGAAATAACACTTCCTGCAGAGGAACACATTTTTGTTGCTGTTACGTAGTGTTGTTTTGTTGTATCTATGTTGCAACCATAGTGTTTTCCACAATAACCGTGACTGCTACTGCCCATAGGCCGGGGTGCGTGATGTATAATACAGTTATTCGGATACAAATACGGAAAGTCAGACGATGACTCTGACAGTCGGAAAGATGTGACCTTTATTCGCCGGAGGTCAATATTTCCAACTCTTGATTGCGCCAGTAAATGTTGCCTGAGGCTAGGTGGTTATATGCGACTGCTAGGTTCTCAGTAGCTGATCGGGGCGTCGGTAGCTCGGTGGTTCAGCTGAGCGTCTGGCACACCAGACGTACGGGATTGGATTCCCTGCGATGCCCGCCATTCCTGCCAGGGTGAGAGGCAGGCGACGCCATATGGCCTCAGCTGTTGAGTGCGCCGTAAAGCCACAATCCAATCAAATCCATTCAATAGCTAATCCTGTTGTCTAGCGATCCGTTCTGGGTTGGGAGCAGATTGCGTTGGTGGTATCTTAAAACAGCCGAGTTTCGATGAAATGCATAGCATGAATGAATGCTTCGCAAGTGGAGGCTATGATGTTTCCCCGTACTTGTACGCATTGGTCGATAGCCATGGCATCAATCGTCGTTGCTATGCAACGATATCCACCACCGCAGCTTCCTCAATACATGTTGTTTGTGTTGCTCGTTGGGCAACCAGAAACCTTCATGACCACAGCGAATGTGAGCACGTAGCAGTACAATAGCATGTGCCAGTGGTACGACGTGCGTCCTCAGAAGGGGTAGAACGCGGACCGACAGTCCTGGTGCCTTCGGTGTATTGGTGGGTGGGGTTGGCGTCGTGGTGATCAGTGTTCGCGCGCTCTCGGGGAGTACTGACGGATCGGAGAGGAGTCACGGCGCAGACTTGTTCGCCTCTCGCCGCAGAGCTCAGCGAGACGTGGGAGCAGAAACTGAAGCGAGCCGACGACGTGCGTCACCACAGGGAGACCGTGTTCGCCGAGATGGGCATCGCGCTCAAGGAGGACGGCAAGACGGTCGGCATCTTCTCGCCGAAGCAGGTCGGTGTTCCGTGACGTATTTGAGAGAGCGACAATGCCCGGTACGACGCTTTGGATCGTCCTGGTGGAAAGCTGGCGAGCAATGGCCGACCTGTGTCGTCATGGCCAGGCGAACGGCGGGTCTTAGGAACACGGAGAAGCGGACCCGGCAGAGTCGGTATGACGATTCAATCGCCAAAGGAATGTTGGACCTCTATCACAGGAAGATGGAGAAGCAGTCACCGAAACGTCGATACCTAATACAATACTAATGAACAGCCGTCACGTGACACGAGCTGCACAGCTCGTGTCACGTGACGGCTAGCGCACTGTAACACCGCCCTTGACGGGTCGGTTTGTGTGTGTTGACGTCCCAAAGTATGCAGTTTGTGCAATGAGCTGGTTCCGAAGCACGACACGGCCGTATGGTACAGAACTGCCTGCTGCTCTCCGGTGAGTGGATCGGTCGGCCATTACCGTGTGTCAGTTGTCTGGGCGTCTCGGTGTGGAGCGCCGACGGTGGCCGTGTCGGCTCTCACCACATTGTCCGCGGCAGACGCCGCACCTGGTGAACCTGATCGGTCGGCCATTACCGTGTGTCAGTTGTCTGCGCGTCTCGGTGTGGAGCGCCGACGGTGGCCGTGTCGGCTCACACATTGTCCTCGGCAGACGCCGCACCTGGTGAACCTGATCGGTCGGCCATTACCGTGTGTCGTTGTCTGGGCGTCTCGTGTGGAGCGCCGACGGTGGCCGTGTCGGCTCTCACGACATTGTCCGCGGCAGACGCCGCACCTGGTGAACCTGATCGGTCGGCCATTACCGTGTGTCAGTTGTCTCGGTGTGGAGCGCCGACGGTGGCCGTCGGCTCTCACGACATTGTCCGCGGCAGACGGTGTGGAGCGCCGACGGTGGCCGTGTGCGGCTCACGACATTGTCCGCGGCAGACGCCGCACCTGGTGAACCTGATCGGTCGGCCATTACCGTGTGTCAGTTGTCTGGGCGTCTCGGTGTGGAGCGCCGACGGTGGCCGTGTCGGCTCACGACATTGTCCGCGGCAGACGCCGCACCTGGTGAACCTGATCGGTCGGCCATTACCGTGTGTCAGTTGTCTGGCGTCTCGGTGTGGAGCGCCGACGGTGGCCGTGTCGGCTCACGACATTGTCCGCGGCAGACGCCGCACCTGGTGAACCTGATCGGTCGGCCATTACCGGTGTCAGTTGTCTGCGCGTCTCGGTGTGGAGCGCCGACGGTGGCCGTGTCGGCTCTCACGACATTGTCCGCGGCAGACGCCGCACCTGGTGAACCTGATCGGTCGGCCATTACCGTGTGTCAGTTGTCTGGCGTCTCGGTGTGGAGCGCCGACGGTGGCCGTGTCGGCTCTCACGACATTGTCCGCGGCAGACGCCGCACCTGGTGAACCTGATCGGTCGGCCATTACCGTGTGTCAGTTGTCTGGGCGTCTCGGTGTGGAGCGCCGACGGTGGCCGTGTCGGCTCTCACGACATTGTCCGCGGCAGACGCCGCACCTGGTGAACCTGATCGGTCGGCCATTACCGTGTGTCAGTTGTCTGGGCGTCTCGGTGTGGAGCGCCGACGGTGGCCGTGTCGGCTCACGACATTGTCCGCGGCAGACGCCGCACCTGGTGAACCTGATCGGTCGGCCATTACCGTGTGTCAGTTGTCTGGGCGTCTCGGTGTGGAGCGCCGACGGTGGCCGTGTCGGCTCTCACGACATTGTCCGCGGCAGACGCCGCACCTGGTGAACCTGATCGGTCGGCCATTACCGTGTGTCAGTTGTCTGGGCGTCTCGGTGTGGAGCGCCGACGGTGGCCGTGTCGGCTCTCACGACATTGTCCGCGGCAGACGCCGCACCTGGTGAACCTGATCGGTCGGCCATTACCGTGTGTCAGTTGTCTGGGCGTCTCGGTGTGGAGCGCCGACGGTGGCCGTGTCGGCTCTCACGACATTGTCCGCGGCAGACGCCGCACCTGGTGAACCTGATCGGTCGGCCATTACCGTGTGTCAGTTGTCTGGGCGTCTCGGTGTGGAGCGCCGACGGTGGCCGTGTCGGCTCTCAGCATTGTCCGCGGCAGACGCCGCACCTGGTGAACCTGAACGGTCGGCCATTACCGTGTGTCAGTTGTCTGTCGGTGTGGAGCGCCGACGGTGGCCGTGTCTCACGACATTGTCCGGCAGCGCCGCATCGGTCGGCCATTACCGTGTCGCTCGGTGTGGAGCGCCGACGGTGGCCGTGTCGGCTCTCAACATTGTCCGCGGCAGACGCCGCACCTGGTGAACCTGATCGGTCGGCCATTACCGTGTGTCAGTTGTCTGGGCGTCTCGGTGTGGAGCGCCGACGGTGGCCGTGTCGGCTCACGACATTGTCCGCGCAGACGCCGCACCTGGTGAACCTGATCGGTCGGCCATTACCGTGTGTCAGTTGTCTGGGCGTCTCGGTTGAGCGCCGACGGTGGCCGTGTCGGCTCACGACATTGTCCGCGGCAGACGCCGCACCTGGTGAACCTGATCGGTCGGCCATTACCGTGTGTCAGTTGTCTGGGCGTCTCGGTGTGGAGCGCCGACGGTGGCCGTGTCGGCTCTCACGACATTGTCCGCGGCAGACGCCGCACCTGGTGAACCTGATCGGTCGGCCATTACCGTGTGTCAGTTGTCTGCGCGTCTCGGTGTGGAGCGCCGACGGTGGCCGTGTCGGCTCTCACGACATTGTCCGCGGCAGACGCCGCACCTGGTGAACCTGATCGGTCGGCCATTACCGTGTGTCAGTTGTCCGGGCGTCTCGGTGTGGAGCGCCGACGGTGGCCGTGTCGGCTCTCACGACATTGTCCGCGGCAGACGCCGCACCTGGTGAACCTGATCGGTCGGCCATTACCGTGTGTCAGTTGTCTGGGCGTCTCGGTGTGGAGCGCCGACGGTGGCCGTGTCGGCTCTCACGACATTGTCCGCGGCAGACGCCGCACCTGGTGAACCTGATCGGTCGGCCATTACCGTGTGTCAGTTGTCTGCGCGTCTCGGTGTGGAGCGCCGACGGTGGCCGTGTCGGCTCTCACGACATTGTCCGCGGCAGACGCCGCACCTGGTGAACCTGATCGGTCGGCCATTACCGTGTGTCAGTTGTCTGGGCGTCTCGGTGTGGAGCGCCGACGGTGGCCGTGTCGGCTCTCACGACATTGTCCGCGGCAGACGCCGCACCTGGTGAACCTGATCGGTCGGCCATTACCGTGTGTCAGTTGTCTGGGCGTCTCGGTGTGGAGCGCCGACGGTGGCCGTGTCGGCTCTCACGACATTGTCCGCGGCAGACGCCGCACCTGGTCAACCTGATCGGTCGGCCATTACCGTGTGTCAGTTGTCTGGGCGTCTCGGTGTGGAGCGCCGACGGTGGCCGTGTCGGCTCTCACCACATTGTCCGCGGCAGACGCCGCACCTGGTGAACCTGAACGAGGACCCGTCCATGTCCGAGTGCCTCATCTACTACATCAAGGAGGGCATCACCCGCGTGGGCTCGGCAGAGGCCAGCATCCCGCAGGACATCCAGCTGATCGGCCAGCACATCTACAACGAGCACTGCATCTTCGAGAACAGGTGAGCGGCGCGCGTGCCGTCGGCCCAACGGCCAGCCCCAGCACTGGCGCCGACATGGCAAGCCTGACGTCGCAGATCTGACGCCGCACGCCGGGCGAAATATCGACCGGGGACGTGGAGTGGCCGTTCTTCTTCATTCGAAATGACGTTGCAGTGCTCGGATAGTGGGGAGACAGTTTACATACTACATAAGCACATTCAGACGTGGGCACGGGTCTGGATAAGAAGATTATTTGTCTGATTCGTACTTACTGTACTAATACTACTGTTTGTAGTACTTACTGTGCTAGTACTACTGACAGAAGTACTTACTGCTCTAGACAAAGCCTGGCGACACGGTATTTTACTGAAGGCCTCAAAGATTCGCGGAAACGTGGGTGTTTTTCTCCAGAAAGTTCTGAAGGATCGTTTCTTCCACGTCGGTGTGGGACATGAGCTGCCTGGACACTTTCACCTTGTCAACAGATTTCCACAGGGCAGTGTTCTGAGTGTCATTTTGATTGCCATAATCATAAATGACATTGGCAATTCACTGCCGAAAGACATCGAGCGATCTTTGTGTGTGGATGACTTAGCTAGTCCTCGGGTTCCAATATATCGTCGTTGATGCGACATTTTCAACTTGCAGTAAACCAGCTCGAGATATGGAGTGTTGGAAATGTGTTTCGGCTTCTCTACAGATCACACAGTTGCAGTGCACGTGTGTCGCCGGCATGCTCTCAGGAATTACAAATGGAAATGTATAGCAAGCCTGCCCAAATTCAACAAATCGTTCAAGTTTCTTGATAGTCGTTGGACCTGACAACAACACTTGCAGACAACGACAGGGAACCGTTTTGAAATATCAACCCACTAAAATGTACTTCCAGAGCATCGTATGGTGCTGACCGTAAAACACTCATGATCCTATATCAGTCCTTGATGCATGCTGAGTCGGACTACGCATGTTATGCGTATGCTAGTGCTTGCACGACCAGTAAGCGTGCTATTGACTCGGTGCACCATGCATTGCTACGCATTGCTACCGGCGGGGCATTTCGAACAATGCCAATCGCTAGCTCCTGCTGGCAGAGGCCACCGCTGGCGCTAAGACGAAAAATGCTCGGCCTGCGTTACGCCTGCATGTTACGGCAGCTTCCCACCCATCTCACGTGCCAAACAGTGCTGTATCGCACGTTGGATTTTTGCTGCAGTGGGCGATATGTGACCAGTTCACCTTTCTTCGCTCGTATTCGTACTCTATTTGAAGAGAAGAGAACCAGAGTGCGTGGAGTGATACGTGTGCAACCATATGCTCTGGGAACTTGGTGTCCCCTGCGGTGGACCTATCAGTCGAATCTCGGTTTGCACTTTTCAGTAAAACTTGAGCACTTTGTCACAGAGCAGTTCCTTGATAAACAGCATCATTCAACCTCGAAATGAGAAAATAACAGGATAATTTGATAGAGAGGGTAATGTTCTGGACAGCAAAACTCCAAGAACAACCTATTTTTCCAATCCTGGTCGGTAGTTCGTTTGACATTGATCGTAAGATCGCTGGTTCGAATCCCAATACCGGCGAGAATGCCGAGTCCACTTGCGGCCAATCGGCGTGAGAGGTTGGCGACGCTATGTAGCTTAGCAGTTGATTTCGTCGTAGAAGAATCCAGGGCTCTTATTCTGAACCTGATTTGTACTTCTGAATACCGATGAGAGACTGTTCAGATAAAAACGTTTGTGTTAAAAGTCGTCTTCACTTAACGTGCTCGTTTTCATCACTGAAGTAGTTTCGACATGTCTATGCATTGTTTCATTGATACTGATTCAATAACCGGTATCACTTGGCCGGAACCTGTCCGGCTGATGTGTAGGTACGGCGAACTGATTAGTGCGTTAAGCTGAGTTTGCGGTCGAATGTCTCCAGGATCCTTTCCATTATATTGCCGATTGCTTTTTGCTGGCTGCTGCTGCGTTACTCTATGATGAATTCCGGGTGAACCGCTTTTCTTGGGGGTTTGATCGTCGGCAATAATTTGTGAAATCACTTGCAATTTGGAAGCGTATCGGTAGGACTGAACAATCATTGCAACCACCGTCACAATTGGTTGATCATCTTACCGATTCGAACCAATTCGCGTTCGTCCAAATTCGTCCAGTTGCGTGATCAGTATGTGTGGGTACCAGTCATCACAATGCTTGTTGAGCACTTCAAACTAGGACTCACATTGCGGGATATAGTTCTACCGGATACAGTGTGGACGGTCAATTTGACTCCCGCCCCCACTACCGATTGTTCTCAGCAAGATCGAGAGAAAACGGTATGGCGTAGCTCCATCTTTGAACTGTTAGAGTTGTGTGAAGTAGCTTCTCTCACCTTCTGTCCATCTTCCAGTTCGGGTCGGACAGGTCAATGTTGAGGTGCGGTGAGTCACCCGTCTTGGCCATAGGTTTTGGATCCTGTGCGTAACGCAAATGTGATCTTGTGCTTCAACATTGATGCTATGCAATATGAAGACTGTCAAAAACACAGGTGTGAGGTGACACATGCAAAGGTTTACCACCAGTCACCGATGTACCGTAAATACCGTAATGCAAATGAAATGAAGTAAATTAAAGTACCGTTATGTAAATACCGGAGGATGTGTGATAAACTATTAGGATGATAACTTTCGAAACAAATACCACCCAGGAAAAAGTAATTATTGCCACCAAGGCGAAAACCATATGTCTTCCGTCCTCTTTTATGCTTATAAAAAGAAGTTTACTGAAACTTTTCGCAGAAAACCCTTTATGTAATCAACAGTTTACCAATGAAATCTAGGACCCTAGTCACGTAAAGAATGAAACCGGCGTACGACACTGCCCTCGTTTGGTCATTTTATTTCATAATATTGCTCTTTTTTTTCGTCGGGAGCTCCTGAAATACATGTACCATCGGGACGTTTCAGGTCATATTTCAATGATCTGACCTGATAGCGACTTGACACCTGGCGTACTTTTGGAAGACATAATCAGCCACCGCATGTATTCCAGGTTTCCAAAAATAACACAAAAAAATTCATCAATAACCAAATTGTACGCAGGGAAACCTTGTTCTAGTTTAGCCCTTCATTTGACCTATGGCTTGACGTGAGGTCACGTTTTGTATTTTTGTATTTGTCTTTTATTATTGGGCTATGCAGCCATATTTCACTTTTTACGATATCTTGCATGCGTTTTTAAAACCCCTGCAGGCAGGGTGTAGTTGCACTGGCCCCGTGTTGACTACATCACTGGAGGTGCGGTTATGCTGACCCGTGTCGACCCCACCAGGGATGGTGTGGTGGTGCTGATTCCCAACGACGGCGCGCTGTGCTACGTGAACGGGCGCAACATCACCCAGCCGGTGGTGCTGCGCACCGGCAGTCGAGTAATCCTCGGCAAGAACCACGTCTTCCGCTTCAACCACCCCGAGCAAGGTCAGTCGAGGTCGCCCGCCTGGGCTGCGTCACTCGGAGACGCGGCTGTCTGCGTCTCGGACCAGGTCAGTCAATGTCAACCGCCTGACACGGGGTCGCCCAGCGTGCAGTCCTCCGTCCAGAGCTGGCTGTATCACCGGCGGAGCGTGCTCGAACGGAGTCAGTTGGAATCGACCGTCTCAACACGAACACCGTCGGTAACATCAATCGACTCCGAGTACTCGGAGCAAAGCTGGCCGGACAGGCGCGCCGCCGAATTAAGTCGGCATCGATCATTCCCAGATGACCCAACATGGTCGACCACTCCTGAGGTGCAGGGGATTATCAACCGCCGTGCAGCAATGGTTGCAGTCGGCATCGATCATTCCCAGATGACCCAACATGGTCGACCACTCCTGAGGTGCAGGGGATTATCTACCGCCGTGCAGCAATGGTTGCAGTCGGCATCGATCATTCCCAGATGACCCAACATGGTCGACCACTCCTGAGGTGCAGGGGATTATCTACCGCCGTGCAGCAATGGTTGCAGTCGGCATCGATCATTCCCAGATGACCCAACATGGTGGACCACTCCTGAGGTGCAGGGGATTATCTACCGCCGTGCAGCAATGGTTGCAGTCGGCATCGATCATTCCCAGATGACCCAACATGGTGGACCACTCCTGAGGTGCAGGGGATTATCTACCGCCGTGCAGCAATGGTTGCAGTCGGCATCGATCATTCCCAGATGACCCAACATGGTGGACCACTCCTGAGGTGCAGGGGATTATCTACCGCCGTGCAGCAATGGTTGCAGTCGGCATCGATCATTCCCAGATGACCCAACATGGTGGACCACTCCTGAGGTGCAGGGGATTATCTACCGCCGTGCAGCAATGGTTGCAGTCGGCATCGATCATTCCCAGATGACCCAACATGGTGGACCACTCCTGAGGTGCAGGGGATTATCTACCGCCGTGCAGCAATGGTTGCAGTCGGCATCGATCATTCCCAGATGACCCAACATGGTGGACCACTCCTGAGGTGCAGGGGATTATCTACCGCCGTGCAGCAATGGTTGCAGTCGGCATCGATCATTCCCAGATGACCCAACATGGTGGACCACTCCTGAGGTGCAGGGGATTATCTACCGCCGTGCAGCAATGGTTGCAGTCGGCATCGATCATTCCCAGATGACCCAACATGGTGGACCACTCCTGAGGTGCAGGGGATTATCTACCGCCGTGCAGCAATGGTTGCAGTCGGCATCGATCATTCCCAGATGACCCAACATGGTGGACCACTCCTGAGGTGCAGGGGATTATCTACCGCCGTGCAGCAATGGTTGCAGTCGGCATCGATCATTCCCAGATGACCCAACATGGTCGACCACTCCTGAGGTGCAGGGGATTATCTACCGCCGTGCAGCAATGGTTGCAGTCGGCATCGATCATTCCCAGATGACCCAACATGGTCGACCACTCCTGAGGTGCAGGGGATTATCTACCGCCGTGCAGCAATGGTTGCAGTCGGCATCGATCATTCCCAGATGACCCAACATGGTGGACCACTCCTGAGGTGCAGGGGATTATCTACCGCCGTGCAGCAATGGTTGCAGTCGGCATCGATCATTCCCAGATGACCCAACATGGTGGACCACTCCTGAGGTGCAGGGGATTATCTACCGCCGTGCAGCAATGGTTGCAGTCGGCATCGATCATTCCCAGATGACCCAACATGGTGGACCACTCCTGAGGTGCAGGGGATTATCTACCGCCGTGCAGCAATGGTTGCAGTCGGCATCGATCATTCCCAGATGACCCAACATGGTGGACCACTCCTGAGGTGCAGGGGATTATCTACCGCCGTGCAGCAATGGTTGCAGTCGGCATCGATCATTCCCAGATGACCCAACATGGTGGACCACTCCTGAGGTGCAGGGGATTATCTACCGCCGTGCAGCAATGGTTGCAGTCGGCATCGATCATTCCCAGATGACCCAACATGGTGGACCACTCCTGAGGTGCAGGGGATTATCTACCGCCGTGCAGCAATGGTTGCAGTCGGCATCGATCATTCCCAGATGACCCAACATGGTGGACCACTCCTGAGGTGCAGGGGATTATCTACCGCCGTGCAGCAATGGTTGCAGTCGGCATCGATCATTCCCAGATGACCCAACATGGTGGACCACTCCTGAGGTGCAGGGGATTATCTACCGCCGTGCAGCAATGGTTGCAGTCGGCATCGATCATTCCCAGATGACCCAACATGGTGGACCACTCCTGAGGTGCAGGGGATTATCTACCGCCGTGCAGCAATGGTTGCAGTCGGCATCGATCATTCCCAGATGACCCAACATGGTGGACCACTCCTGAGGTGCAGGGGATTATCTACCGCCGTGCAGCAATGGTTGCAGTCGGCATCGATCATTCCCAGATGACCCAACATGGTGGACCACTCCTGAGGTGCAGGGGATTATCTACCGCCGTGCAGCAATGGTTGCAGTCGGCATCGATCATTCCCAGATGACCCAACATGGTGGACCACTCCTGAGGTGCAGGGGATTATCTACCGCCGTGCAGCAATGGTTGCAGTCGGCATCGATCATTCCCAGATGACCCAACATGGTGGACCACTCCTGAGGTGCAGGGGATTATCTACCGCCGTGCAGCAATGGTTGCAGTCGGCATCGATCATTCCCAGATGACCCAACATGGTGGACCACTCCTGAGGTGCAGGGGATTATCTACCGCCGTGCAGCAATGGTTGCAGTCGGCATCGATCATTCCCAGATGACCCAACATGGTGGACCACTCCTGAGGTGCAGGGGATTATCTACCGCCGTGCAGCAATGGTTGCAGTCGGCATCGATCATTCCCAGATGACCCAACATGGTGGACCACTCCTGAGGTGCAGGGGATTATCTACCGCCGTGCAGCAATGGTTGCAGTCGGCATCGATCATTCCCAGATGACCCAACATGGTCGACCACTCCTGAGGTGCAGGAGATTATCTACCGCCGTGCAGCAATGGTTGCAGTCGGCATCGATCATTCCCAGATGACCCAACATGGTGGACCACTCCTGAGGTGCAGGGGATTATCTACCGCCGTGCAGCAATGGTTGCAGTCGGCATCGATCATTCCCAGATGACCCAACATGGTGGACCACTCCTGAGGTGCAGGGGATTATCTACCGCCGTGCAGCAATGGTTGCAGTCGGCATCGCACACTGAGTTCGGCCGTGCACCGAATTGTGTCAAGCGTTCTGATAACAATGACACCCATCAGGCCTCGAGAACACCGACCCATTGATGGGTACTTCTGAGACGACTAGTGACTCACCAGCCAACTCAGTGGTAGTGAGGAGCTGTAGTGAGGCGCATTCAATCCGCAGCATATCTGCTGCCAGTAGCTGAGAAAGACAAACCATTCTGGAGCAGCAACAACAGCTAAGGTAATTATGCACAAATTGCGTGCTCACCATGCTAGGGCAGAAAGCAAACAAGCGCAAGGCTAAATGATGAACCTAAACGAACCAAAGCGGGAGAAATGGAGGAATTGTTGCTGACCGCCAGGCAAGGGTGGAATGAAAACCTTTTTGTGTGTGTGGCCATGGTTTGGACACTGACCTGTCTACAAATTGCTCAAGTGCTAGCCTACTGTTCATTGCCCGCGCTTTTCACGTTATGGACGGCTGCAATGGATTCCGTGGATGCAGATCATCTTAAACTAGTGTATAAATGAGATCAGCCTGCAGTTTTCTCCTGCTAGGTGCATGTTTCGTATTTGGATCGGTAAGCCTGAACTGCGTGCACGTTGTGTGTGGCATTAATACCGTGCACGCTTATGGTCTCGTCGGCTGCCCTTGGTGCGAAATTACGCTGCATGGGTGTGCCGCTGTCCCATGGGCATATTGAATATGCCATGGGCATATTCAGGATGGGGAGTCCAGGAAGCCTTGTATATGCTGACAGTTGTTCCATTTATATCGTGCCTGAAGACCGGATCGGCTTTGAAAAGCTATGCAAGCGTGCTAAGCTCAAAGTGGCAGTTCCAGCGCATCTTCTTATTCTTAATGGAAGGAATTGCAAGTGTTCGTTTGTTCTTGTATCCGTTCCCCACAACGCGACCGTCGGCTACCGGGAACGAACGGTCAGTTATTGCGGTGTGAAAATTCAGATCACGTGCACGTTTCATCGACCGATCTTCACGCAAATTCGGTCTGGCATGAGTTCACGCAGAACTCTCGAACAAAGCCGCAAGGGATTGTATCTGAGCGTGTCTCATAAAGCAACCGGGTATATTATAGAAGCAAGGACGGGAATCCAAAAGCTTTTACCGAGTTGGACCTGTGTTCCTATAAGACCACCAATTATTTATCATACCAATCACTGCATCATACCTTGCTCGTCGAACTGCGTTTCGATTTGCTTGTCTTGCACGTTCGATAAACGACACAACGTGGCGAATGCCGGTTCACACTGGCTGCAGTTCAGGCTCGTGACGCTGGTTCGTCGGTGTCGGACCTGATTGGCCCGCTGGCGCACTGACTCTGGCCCCCAGCCCGTGGTACGCTGATTCGCTGGCTCTGGGATTGACTCGGTGAAAAGTAGTTTTGTGACGCGATGCTTGTGCTTCGTCAACTAACGTTTTTCAAGTAATTATCGGTGTCATTTTTCTTGACCTGTCACTACATTTCGTCTCCCCGTCTCTCTTGGCTTTATATTAAATAACGTGAGCAAACGTTTTACACGCGTTGTTTACGTTTTACACGCGTTGTTTATGTTTTACACGCGTTGTTTACGTTTTACACGCGTTGTTTATGTTTTACACGCGTTGTTTACGTTTTACACGCGTTGTTTACGTTTTACAACTACGGTGCCGGCGACAAGCCGGGCATATTTACATATGTTGTGTAAGGCACTTTGTCAGTGTTTAGATCGGTATCAGGGTTGAGCTGCTTTGCATGTGGCTGCTGTTGTAGTGAGGAACATTTTATCGATGGTGGTAGCCGGGAAGCCCTTTATTCGAAATGCGCAGTTGTCATTATTTGCCAGCGAGAATGAGTATGCTTGAGCTTCTCTTCCAGGTATCCAGCTCGTTCAAGAATGCATGGTAGTGTTATGAGCGAAGAGCGCAGGTATCAAAGCTGCAAAATACTTATGTACCTGACGCGTGTTTGGTAAGCTTGAAACGTCGTCAACAGTTCGTTTTGTTGTGTAATTTTGAACTCGTTTTAAAGAGACATTACGTCACGACCTGGGGAATTTGCAGCACTGTCGGCGATATATATTTATTGTCTACCTGTTCTAATGTGGCCATCGCCTGCATCCATCCATATAAAGCTTGCGTGACCCAGGGACAAGGCACGTATCGGCCGCTACATAGGGCAAGGGTCCCAGTAATGGCACGGAGAAGCTTAACACTAAACAGGCTTGGCCTGGAGGCTACGGAACGGAACAATTTGTTCGCGTCAGTGCTATCTTAAATCGGGTCAGTACTCTCAAAGTGACTTCTACGGAGTCAATGCTCCGGCGATTGTATTTTCTCTTTTCAGAGGGTAGTTTCTCCGTAAATTATTCGACTGTTGGTGTGATGTCTGCTTAACCCGCCCGGTCCTGAGGGCTCATTTACGCCTCCCCCCCAGTTTTTCCGCCGATAGTGAGAAACGGCGCGCCGCAACGCACCAAAAATTTGGCATGCCTTTTCCCACATGAATTTGGCATGTTGTGTGAAAATTGTGAGGTCAGGTCATCTACGGGCATCGAGTTAGTCGAGGTAAAGTGAGGTCATCTCCAAAAACGTC
This sequence comes from Ashinkailepas kermadecensis, assembly GCA_034440615.1. Taxonomy (NCBI): domain Eukaryota; kingdom Metazoa; phylum Arthropoda; class Thecostraca; family Neolepadidae; genus Ashinkailepas; species Ashinkailepas kermadecensis. The sequence continues at coordinate 28,643 of JAOTOM010004167.1, forward strand.
CAACCAGTCGTCACGCTTTAACCGAAACAGATATTTGAATGACACTTTCAGCGTTTGCTTTTCTTTAGGGATGCAAGAAAACGCACCAGAGGAATTTTTGGATTTTTCGTTTTTGATTTGGACTTTTGACTTCTTTGTTTTGCTCTTTTCCCATTGGGGATAAAATCGAAGATTCCTGCTAAAATAAGCACTTTTTATGAGGCCAGGTTGACTTAAAACATTGTGTTCCGGTGCGCTCTACTAATTATAAAATATAAAATTCAAGAAAATTGAAAACTATGTTTTGAAAATTTGCAAAAAAAATATAATGTTGACTTTTGGATCGATAAATATTTTTGGGGCTTGGTCGAATTCGCCTTCCTTTTCTGATTCCAAATACACTTTGTTTTCAAGACCTCCCCTAAAATGAACTCGCTAGAGCCAAAAACGTGACGTCAGTCGTGATCCCACAGACTCCCCCTAGTGACGTCACTTTTTAAGGGGTTAAACAATTTTATGGTGATTTCGGGCCCTACTCCTTGAGAGTTTTTCGATGACACCATTTTCCTTCTCGTGCAAAGCTTGTTTCGAGATTAGAGGGGGACATAAAAGACCTCCCCTCCCCCGAGACAAGGTGTGAGGATCTGACCGAAAAGCCGGCGCGGGTTAAGAAGAGCGCCTAGGGTGCAGCTTTTCCAAAATGATGTGAGAGGATGATTTTTCATGTCATTCTTTCCAGGCAATGCCCACAGGTCCCCTATTAAACCTCAGTAGCATTGAGGGCAGGCAAGTGCCGCCGCCCCCCCCCCCTCCCCTCCCTCCCTTAAAAATATGGAAGGTTCCACCCCTAGTCGGCGCGCTGGCCTATAAATGAATGCTGTTTCTGTGCATCTGTGGAACTATGATAGTGTTCCTATTTCAGTCCTTCAGAAGTCTTAGAATGTTGTTTTTATGATGTTCCGCACATATGACCAGATCCAGCAGGGCACTTGCGTGCCACCGAATCGCATTGTCTGCATGTAGTCGTCCACTTCTCTTGCAATGTGCACAACAGTTAAAGTTAAAGGTTTTGATATTGCGGTATGAGCTATCACCTTTCGAACTTCATCTTCTTTGCTCTTATAAATTTGTCTATGCTTTGCTTGCTAGGTATGCAGGGGAAATGTCACATGTCTTGCACATTCCTTACGCTTTTCGTGTAGCCTGAAGAAACATTGATATTCGGGACTCGTCCTTTTGGACGCCTACCTTTGTCTTTCACTCATGGTTTAATGTGTTCAACGCTTTGAGATGGCGATAGTGAATGTATGGTAGCCCGTTTTAGGATCAGGTGTGTTGTGCTGTTCGGTGTTCCTTTCTTCTGTCAGATATAAAAGTGTCACTATTGTGTAGGCTGGAGCATCCGCTCTCGCACGGTGAACTGATGTCACCAAGCATCGCTGCCGTGGCGTGTGTGAGCCCTGCCAGTGTCTGCCGGTCGGCTACACCCCGCACGGTGAACTGATGTCACCAAGCATCGCTGCCGTGGCGTGTGTGAGCCCTGCCAGTGTCTGCCGGTCGGCTACACCCCGCACGGTGAACTGATGTCACCAAGCATCGCTGCCGTGGCGTGTGTGAGCCCTGCCAGTGTCTGCCGGTCGGCTACACCTCGCACGGTGAACTGATGTCACCAAGCATCGCTGCCGTGGCGTGTGTGAGCCCTGCCAGTGTCTGCCGGTCGGCTACACCTCGCACGGTGAACTAATGTCACCAAGCATCGCTGCCGTGGCGTGTGTGAGCCCTGCCAGTGTCTGCCGGTCGGCTACACCCCGCACGGTGAACTGATGTCACCAAGCATCGCTGCCGTGGCGTGTGTGAGCCCTGCCAGTGTCTGCCGGTCGGCTACACCCCGCACGGTGAACTGATGTCACCAAGCATCGCTGCCGTGGCGTGTGTGAGCCCTGCCAGTGTCTGCCGGTCGGCTACACCCCGCACGGTGAACTGATGTCACCAAGCATCGCTGCCGTGGCGTGTGTGAGCCCTGCCAGTGTCTGCCGGTCGGCTACACCCCGCACGGTGAACTGATGTCACCAAGCATCGCTGCCGTGGCGTGTGTGAGCCCTGCCAGTGTCTGCCGGTCGGCTACACCCCGCACGGTGAACTAATGTCACCAAGCATCGCTGCCGTGGCGTGTGTGAGCCCTGCCAGTGTCTGCCGGTCGGCTACACCCCGCACGGTGAACTGATGTCACCAAGCATCGCTGCCGTGGCGTGTGTGAGCCCTGCCAGTGTCTGCCGGTCGGCTACACCTCGCACGGTGAACTAATGTCACCAAGCATCGCTGCCGTGGCGTGTGTGAGCCCTGCCAGTGTCTGCCGGTCGGCTACACCCCGCACGGTGAACTGATGTCACCAAGCATCGCTGCCGTGGCGTGTGTGAGCCCTGCCAGTGTCTGCCGGTCGGCTACACCTCGCACGGTGAACTAATGTCACCAAGCATCGCTGCCGTGGCGTGTGTGAGCCCTGCCGGTGTCTGCCGGTCGGCTACACCCCGCACGGTGAACTAATGTCACCAAGCATCGCTGCCGTGGCGTGTGTGAGCCCTGCCAGTGTCTGCCGGTCGGCTACACCTCGCACGGTGAACTAATGTCACCAAGCATCGCTGCCGTGGCGTGTGTGAGCCCTGCCAGTGTCTGCCGGTCGGCTACACCCCGCCCCTGACACGTCTGCTCCGCCCGTGCAGCACGGAGGCGCGAGAAGTCGCCGGGCGAGCCGCCCAGCTCGGAGTCGGTCGACTGGCAGTTTGCCCAGGTGGAGCTGCTGGAGAAGCAGGGTACGTGGCAGCCGACCGGTGCGTCGGCATCGATCGCTGTCAGCCGGCCGCGGTACCGTTCCGTGCCGCCGCCCCCCCCCCCCCCCCCAGGCTCCCCGTCCGCCGCGATAATACCGCCACTTTTGTCCAGTCGGCCGCGCCATCAGCTTCACTGAATTACGTCCAACGTTGCTGACGTCGTACCTGAGTATCTGCTACCCAAGCTGCAATGGCGTAACCAAGGAGGGAGCGAAGGAGGCAGCTGCCCCCACCCCACCCGTTGGAATTATGAGAGACCCTTGCAGGATCCTTCAAACCTCTAAGCCGCCAGCCGGGCCCGCAGGACCCCTTTCATTCAAGAGGGGCAAGGGGAGGTCACCACATCCCCTGGAGGTACAATGGATCCAGAGGACCTCCAGACCAGAGGAGGGGGAATCCCTCAGACCTCCAACGGGCCCCCTGAAGAAGATCCAAGAGGAACAAAGGTGTTGGCTGCGTCCTTCACTGAAGACATGGAAGCCCAGCGGCCAAACTATGGCCCACAGGGACCCCAGACCTTCAGTGGCGACTCCAAAATGAGCGATGGGGTGGTGACCTCCTACCCTGGAGATATGTGAGCCTAGAGAACCCGCAAATAGTGCTGCTGGAGCCCACTCACATCTCCAGTGGGCCCAGCGAGGCTCGTGATGGGATCCAAAAGAGGTGCGGGGTGGACACCTTTCCCCTGGAAGTGTGGGGACCCGGAGGACCTGTTTTGGGTCAAAAACCGGCCTGGTTCCGAAGAAAACTGGTTGCATTTTAGGTAATGCATACAGGGCCTCAAAGCTGGGGGACCTCCTACCCCCCCCCCCCTCCCCCTCCCTTGAGCAAATCCTTGTTGTGCCCTTGCTAGGATGCCATCTGCATCGAAAGGAATTGCAGCTGAACCTGGCTGACGTCACTAGGCAACGATGCCGTCAACGAGTCCCCGCTGCCATCGTGACGAGTCCCCGCTGCCATCGTGACGAGTCCCCGCTGCCGTTGTGACGAGTCCCCGCTGCCGCCGTGACGAATCCCCGCTGCCGCCGTGACGAGTCCCCGCTGCCATCGTGACGAGTCCCCGCTGCCGTCGTGACGAGTCCCCGCTGCCGCCGTGACGAGTCCCCGCTGCCGTCGTGACGAGTCCCCGCTGCCGTCGTGACGAGTCCCCGCTTGTTCGATGGGAACGTATGGAATTGTTCGAGAAAGTGTGCGTATTTTGGTTTCCAGGCATTGACCTGAAGAAAGAAATGGAAAAACGCCTGGAGGCCATGGAAGAGCAGTTTAAGAAGGAGAAGGAGGAAAGTAAGCTGCAGTTCGAAAGGGAGAGAAAGGTGGGTGTCAAGTGTCACCACAGAAGCCGAGGAAATGCATGATTATGCGCCATGCAGTGGCGTACCTAGGATTTGCGTCAAGGAGACAAACGGATTTGGAGGACACTTACCCCCATTAAAAAATCCCTGGATTTCGACTACTATTTTTTCAAAAGGGCCCATTTTTTATTTTACAAAATATAACAATCTGTGACCAACATAATTGTTCTGTAGAGGGGGCCCAATTTTCCATACTTTTTCTGAGTCACCGGATTTCAGCCCTAACCCCCCACCCTGTTCGAAGTTGTTTTGGGTATTCCTCCATAATTCACGTCACACTGCTGAAATTGCACCTGTACAAATCATATAAAATAAAAATATCCCAACTTTAGTGCACGTGCACACCCGCCTTGCGCATTAGGCGAATTCGCCACACTTCGTGCTATTCTGCGGTTTCTGCTATACCTCCTACGTTTTGCTAATTGCTGCCACATGATAGTCCTGTGCCATATTTGACTTGTGTGGAATGATTCGTATGGGGGTTCGCTGGGAAAATTCGATGAACCCAATTCAATGATTTGTTCTCTTCTTCCCACATTTTCTGGTGGTTTAGAAATCCGATACCCGCTGAGCACCTCATCTTGTCATGTTTATCATGCTCCAAGGTTCATGCATCATCATAGGTTTATCATGCTCCAAGATTGGCCACCGAGCCGAGGCCCCAACTCGGTGTTCTTTGTAGGCCCGGTGTGTTATCGTCGTCTACGGCTGGGTTTTAGGGCTCCAGACCATTTTTGTTTGGCGCCCGACCCATTTTTGAGACCCCGCTCTTCTTTTGGGTTTTGTTGCTTTTTTTTGTTCACCGACGATATTTTTCAGATACCAGCGCGTTTTCCAAGACCCCGATGTGTTTATTTAGTGCCCAGTCTTTTTGTAACCTTTTTAAGACCGTATCTCATTTGGATGGTTCCAACCTGTTTTTTTAGGCCCTTATGCGGTCTCATGGTCCCGCAGTGCTTTGAGGGCCTCCGGTGTTTTTTTTTTAGAGCTTCCGGTGTGTTTATTTAGTGTTGCAACGCAATTTTAAGGCCCGCCGCTTTTTGCGATCATTGGTGCCCTTTGGATTGCCCGGTGCATTTTAAGCCTCCCGTTGTGCTCTTAGGGTCCCGCTGTGTTTATTTGTGGCTTCTGACACACATTTGTTTGACCCAGCATGATTTTGGGTGCTCCGGTGTGATTTATCGGGGTCACGGTGCGACTTTTCTGGCCCAGGCGGGTTGTTCCAGTGGGAACCCGACGCCAGTTTTCTGATCTCGACGCAATTTTTGGGGACCTCTTCTGAATTTCCGGGCCCCCGGCGACATAGTTTCGTGTTCCGCCGCGATTTATCGAGTTCCGGTACACTTTTTTCGAGCCGTACACGATATTTTAAGGCATCTGGTGCTATGTTTAGGGATCCGATGAGAGTTTCCTGACGCGGACATTTTTTTCGGAATCCCACCATATTTTGGAGGGTTCCGGCTTGATTTTTGGGCCACGCTGTGCTTATTGCGGGCCCTCGCCGCCAATTTTTTGGAAGCCGACTGGAATTTTTATGCCCGACCCGCATTTTCTGAACTACCGGCGGGAATTTTGGGTCCCGGGCGCGATATTTTGGGTGCTGCTTCGCGGGGCGCGTTGTACTTAGCTGGGCACCAACGCGATTTTGGGTGTCCCGGCGCAAATTTGTGGGCCCGGCGCGAGTTTTCTTCGGCCCGCTATGTATGTTTTGAGCTCCGTACTCCTATTCTAGGGGCTTCAATTCGAATTTACGGGGCCCCAGTGCCATTCTTGGGGACCACGGCGTGATTCTTTGGAGCCCCCACCCCACTCCCTTCAGGAGGGTGGCATGTGCCCCTTCCGTACGTCACTGCGGCTGTTCAAAGAGTTTTTTTTTTCAGCCGACGGCTTCCCTTATAGTGGAAAATCCCTTTGGAAAATTTTCTTTGGAACCTGTTCTGAATTTTCCGGTCCGGTCGATTCGATCGGGTTCCGTTGTAGAGTTTTCTCAGGGAGAGTTGTATTTTTTGTAAGCCCCTGCGTGCGATGTTTTTGGGCCCGGTACGGTTCTTTTGGCTCCCGGTGCAATTTTTTGGTTGCCCCAACATGTTTTTTTTTTGCCGGGGCCCGACGCGATGTTTGGGTCATTGACGTGATTATTGAGGCCGCAGAATGACATTCCGAGTATGAATTGATTTTTGGGGAGCCAGCTGCGGCTTTTTGGGCACTGGTGCGAACTCTCCCCCCCCCAGTGTGATTTTGAATGGCTGTGACGCGACTTTTTTGGGTGTCAGTGTGATTTTGTGGGGCCCGGTGTCATTTATTGGGATCTCCAGCGTGAGTTTTAGCTGCCTTGACACACTTGTGGGGCCCCAGCACGTTTTGGGGGCTTTTGGCGGGATTGTTGGGGCCACAGAGTGATTTTCCATGTCTGGATTGGTTTTACCGGTGCCGCGGCTTCAATTTTTGGGTGGTTCCGATGAGACTTTTGAGGTTCCGGTGCGACCTGTCGAGCCCCTGGCGTGATTTTCATGTGTCCGGGCGCGAATTTTTGGCACCCCACGCTCAGCGTGATTTTAGAGATCGCCAGCCCGACCTTTCGGGCCCCGTCGTGATAAAAAACGGCACTACATTTTTGGGCCCCCAGCGTGATTTTCAGTCGTCCAGTAGCGAACGTAGGGGCCCCAGCGTGATTTTTATGAGCCTGGTCCGATTGTTTGGGGGCCAACACGATTTTAAGGGGCCAGGCGATCTTTTGGGCTCCAGCGTGATTTGTAGGTGCCCGGCCCGTCTTTTTGGACCCCATTGTGATTTGCAAGGATCCCGCACGACTTTTTATTGGATCCCAGCGTGATTTTCATGGACCCTGGTGCGAACTTTTGAGGCCCCCACCGTTTTTTAGAGGCCCGGGATCAACATTTTGGTGGCCCCAGCGTGATTTTCTGGTGCCCTGCCCACCCTTTTGGGGCCCGGCATCATTTTCAGGGCCCTGGTTCGATGTTTTTGGGACCCCAGCGCGATTTTCAGGTACCCCGGCCGGACCTTTCGTGCCCCAGTGTCATTTTCATGGGCCCAGATGAGACTTCTTCGGCGTGATCTCCAGGATCTCCTGACCTTTAGGGGGCCTCAGCATAATTTTCAACGGTCCCGTTCCCACTATTTGCAGCCACGTGTCATTTTTAGGGCCCAGAATGATTTTGGGGCCACCAGTGTGATTTTCACGGGCCTCGGTGCGATTTCGGGGGCCACCAGTGTCATTTTCAGGGGCCCCTGTGCGACTTTTTTGGGGCCCCCAATGTGATTTTTGCATTGCCCCGGTGCGATTTTTGGGAACCACAACGATATTTCAAGGGACCCGGTGTAACTTTTCGGAACCCCAGCGCGATTCTTGGGGCCCCACAAATTCCCTATCTCTCGGGGGAAACTGCCCACTTCCCCCGCGTTACGCTGCTGGCGCCTAGAAGCGGTGTCATGCTTAATGTGCATTTTTGCCCAAGATGGCTTCAAATATTCCCGAAGTATGCAAATTCCTTGAGAAGATTTCCTCTTCTTTTAGCCTGAGGAGCTATCCCCCCCCGCATGTGACAAAAATAACAAATAAATCCGTGTTGTACCTCCTCTCTTGAACTTCCCGACTAGAAAACTACAACTGGATTGCTAGTTCTTTCCGATTTAATTCACAGAGCCAACGAAGGTCACATGTTTACAGTGGCGTACCGAAGGGGACATTGGGGGGCAGTTGCTCCCCCCTGAGATGTTGTGGGGCTCCCCAGAATCGCGCTGGGCTTCGGAAAAATGCGCCAGGCTCCATAAAATCCTCTGGGACCCCGAAAAGATCACACCGGAGCCGCACAAATCATATTGGGTACCCAAAAGTTCGCGCAGGAGCCCCTGACAATCACGTCGGGGGCCCCCAGAATCGCACCAAGGCCCATGAAAATCACACTGGGGGCCGAAAAAATGATTCCGGGCCCCCTAAAAATAACACTGGGGCTCCAAATAGTGTGTTCGTACCCCTGACAATACCGCTGGGGCCCCAAAAAATATCACCGGGCCCATACAAATTATAATTGGGCCTAAAAACGTCGCGCAGGGTCCCTGAAAATAACGCTGGTGTCACCAAAATCGCAAAAGACCACTAAAAATCACCTTGGGGCCAGGCATTTCCCAGCGAACCCCTATACGAAGCATTCCACACGTCAAATTAGCACATTGCCACACTCAGACGCTGATGTATACACATTTCTCGAACGTGACAATCACTGGGGTTGCTGACAAGTCCTTGTACAAATCCTGATTTGATTCTTTAGTTCTAATATAGAGGCTAAAAGCGAACTACACAATGCTGAACCAAATCTGAGGTACTTCCCGTAGTCGATCTATGTATTAAGTCGTTTCGGTCGCAGCCATCTTTCTAAGTTGTTTAATTAAGGCAGAACATCGCCTGGAATTTCTCCTGCGTGGTTAGCGAACCGTAAAAAGTTCGTCCGACCTTTGTGTTTAGTGAGTCCCTTTGCCTGATTTCGTTTTTTCTTTACTGCATAAAGCTTGTGCAGCGATCCCATTTGAATCCGAACTAGTTATTACCCATATATCGAGAGTATAGTTGCTTGTGTTCGACTCTTCATACGCGGGTGGCTTTAGGATACTCAATCCTTTTCCGGATCCTTAACGACACGGTCCAGATGGCTAAGCACAGAACAAATGTTGACATGGCCCGACCCTCAACATTAGAATAGTGCGAAGCATTGAAAGGACAGGGAAGTGAAGACTGGTTTGCAAACGATTGGAGTAGATGCGAATAGGGGAAATGCGACGGTGCAGGTGAGTGAACTGGGGCGCACGGTATCAGTTGTTGTGCGGAAACCTACGAAGCCCGTTTATGGGGCCGAAACCACGCAGCTGTCACTCAAGTGTACCGTGGGAATACCGGGACTCACCGTGTGCCGCCGCTGGTTTCAGAATTACGAGGCCAAGATAGACGCGCTTCAAAAGCAAGTTGAGGAGCAGAGCATGACCATGTCCATGTACTCGTCATACACGGCCACTGAAGACTTCGTCCCAGAAGATGACGTTTACGGTAAAACTGACAGCTGTATTCCAATTGTTTGCGTATTAATTTACTCTGGTGTCAGTGGTTCTTGCTCTCGCTTGATCATCAGGAACCTCTATTGTCACCCAACGCTATCATCAAGTACCTTTGTTCTCACCGATTGCCATCATCAGGGGCCATGTTCTCACCCACACGATCATGAGAGATCACTGTTCCCCCCTCCTGCCATAAGGAACCTCTGTTCTCATGCGTGTCATCGACATCCACGGTAACCTCTGTCGTCACCCACCCTCAGCACCAGGGGCCTCTGTTCTACCAAACTCTGTTCGGCAGTACCTCAGCACCAGGGGCCTCTGTCCTACCCAACTCTGCTCGGCAGTAAGCGGCGTCGTCACTCGACGCTGCTCCGCAGTGAATCCGCTGTTCGAGGGCGAGACGGCGTGGACGGACCGCGACTACCAGCTGGCGGCCGCCTGTTTCCAGAAGTGGCGCGTCCACCAGTTCACCTCCCTACGCGACGACCTATGGGGAAACGCCATCTTCCTCAAGGAGGCCAATGCCATCAGCGTCGAACTCAAGAAGAAGGTAACTTGCGGAGTGCGAAGCGCGGTGCTGGTCACCCGCCGACTGGATCGTCCCTTCTACTGGTGATGTTTTGTGTCACGTGTCGATGGGAAATGTTCCTCCGACCGGTGATGTTTTGTGTCACGTGTCGATGGGGCAATGTTCCACCGACCGGTGATGTTTTGTGTCACGTGTCGATGGGCAATGTTCCTCCGACCGGTGATGTTTTGTGTCACGTGTCGATGGGGCAATGTTCCACCGACTGGTGATGTTTTGTGTCACGTGTCGATGGGGCAATGTTCCACCGACCGGTGATGTTTTGTGTCACGTGTCGATGGGGCAATGTTCCACCGACCGGTGATGTTTTGTGTCACGTGTCGATGGGGCAATGTTCCTCCGACCGGTGATGTTTCGGTTACGTGTCGATAGGGCAATGTTCCACCGACCGGTGATGTTTTGTGTCACGTGTCGATGGGGAAATGTTCCTCCGACCGGTGATGTTTCGGTCGCGTGTCGATAGGCCAATGTTCCTCCGACCGGTGATGTTTCGGTTACGTGTCGATAGGGCAATGTTCCACCGACCGGTGATGTTTTGTGTCACGTGTCGATGGGCCAATGTTCCTCCGACCGGTGATGTTTCGGTTACGTGTCGATAGGGCAATGTTCCTCCGACCGGTGATGTTTTGGTCACGTGTCGATAGGGCAATGTTCCACCGACCGGTGTTTTATGTTTCCACCGACCGGTGATGTTTTGGTTACGTGTCGATAGGGCAATGTTCCACCGACCGGTGATGTTTTGTGTCACGTGTCGATGGGGCAATGTTCCTCCGACCGGTGATGTTTCGGTTACGTGTCGATAGGGCAATGTTCCTCCGACCGGTGATGTTTCGGTCGCGTGTCGATAGGCCAATGTTCCTCCGACCGGTGATGTTTCGGTTACGTGTCGATAGGGCAATGTTCCACCGACCGGTGATGTTTTGTGTCACGTGTCGATGGGGCAATGTTCCTCCGACCGGTGATGTTTCGGTTACGTGTCGATAGGGCAATGTTCCACCGACCGGTGATGTTTGTGTTTGGTCGATGGGGTAATTTGATGTGGTATCGTAGTAGTGGTGGTGGTGGTTTGCATGCATTAGTTGGTCAAAGAGGACATTTAGCAACGTGGCATGCCGCCTGCCTTCCTTGCCGCCGCCCTGGTCCTGACTGTCTCGTCTACTGTGTTAGCGTCAGTGTGGTACAGTCTCGGTGTCCGCCGGTCGGTGGTTGTGACTGTGCCCTGTGTGCCGCGTCTCAGGTGCAGTTTCAGTTCACGCTCGTACGGACACCGTGTACAGTCCGATGCCGGCCGCCCTGGTCCTGACTGTCTCGTCTACAGTGTCAGCGTCAGTGTGGTACAGTCTCGGTGTCGGCCGGTCGGTGGTTGTGACTGTGCCCTGTGTGCCGCGTCTCAGGTGCAGTTTCAGTTCACGCTCGTCACGGACACCATGTACAGTCCGCTGCCGGCCGACCTGGTGCCGGCCGGCGACGACGAGGACGAGCTGACGGCCGCTGACGGTCGAGCCGCCGACTACCCGCGCTCGGTCGTCGCCGTCGAGGTCAAGGACCAGAAGAACGGCGCCACGCACTTCTGGAGTATCGAGAAGCTGCGGTAGGTGGCGTGGCGCGTGCTCCGTGTTGTCCTCGACGCTGGTCGGGCCAGGAGGTGGCGACAATGTGCGCGGCTGGCCGAGCCCAGAACCACGGCCGGAGAATGTGTCCGTACTGGTGCTGCAGCTGCAACGCCAGCGTTCTCAGTGACGCCACCAAGCGTCTCTAAATGTCCACTGTTTGTTCGATGTCACGGCACCAGCCTTTCTTTTTGGAATGCCAACCCTGAGATCCGCAACAGCAACTCTGCTGGTGGTCGTCCACCCATAACGGTGAAACGGGTGGCACAGTGCTGCACCGGTAGCCACGTAGTACCTTGTCTGGTTACGGAAATGACGCGTGTGCAAAAGAGAGTGCGGTATAGCCAAATAAGTGGTTGACGCACCCCTGAGTCCAAATTTTTAACTTCATGGAAGAGAAGTCAGTGAATATGGGAGCATGGTCAAATTCCTGTCGACGTGGAATGAAGTTCCCCTGTGGATGGCCCAATCATGAGGTTACAAACTACCGGCCGACTAGCACACATCAGAACGTGAACACGGCTCAGGGGCTCGTCCCGGCCGCTTGCATAGCCGTAGGGCATGTACTCCCCTTCCCCGTGAATTGTCTCCGCTCCGTGCTCTTCAGTGTTACACACATTGCACAACGTCACATGTGGATGTCCACAGTGGTGAGAGACCCACCTGCACGAGGCAACAGCAACGCTTCATGGCTGAAAGGTGCAGGCTTGGAGGCGTAACCGTTTCCATCAAACGCTTGGCTCCCACACGTTTTGGCAATTGGCGCGATGTTAGTTCCGGTGAAAAATGTTCGGTGCTGGATGGAACCTCTGAGTTGCTCTTAAACAATACTATTGTGGTTTAAAACATGGTTACATATTTATAAGTATAATATTATGTATCAGAGCATTTAGGATACAGTTGTGTACCGTTAGAAGCCTCCGTGCAATTCAACTGGCCATTAGCGGCCGGTGCATGCATAGCCAGGTGGGAAAATGGCACTAGCTGAATGCTAGCGATCACGCGCATCTATTCGTTGTCGAGTGAACTCATGGTATATATGATGTACCTAGGGAGACTCGTTTGATGAAAGAATGTATATTATTTAGTTAGACCTGATACCTGCAGTTGCAGAAGGAGCGGCATCTGCTGCCGAGCTGTGCTCGCACAACCTCTGCTGGTGCCAACATTATAATTAATTAAATCAATTACATTTATTGTATGGCTTATAACGTGACGTGGGAAGGTGGATTTACCTAACCCCTCCCCAAGATCTAGGATGGACATGGTGCGGAGATAGAACAGTCGGGTTGGAATAAGTGGGGTCGGGAAGATCGCAAGCTAGTGTCAGTTACCCTCAGCACCAGGGGCCTCTGTCCTACCTAACTCTGCTCGGCAGTAAGCAGTGTCGTCACCCACCCTCGGAATCAGGGGCCTCTGTCCTACAAAACCCAGATCAGTTAAGGTCGACATGGTAAAATTGGCCTTTTGAGGGAGCTTTTACCCGACTTGGTCCGTCATGACGGGGTGAAGGTTTTGACTGTAGCAGTGTCGCTGACATCACGAAGATCACTCACTGTGGCTTTCGTCCTGCTACCCTGCCACAGGAGGGGATCCTGTCCTGCCACAGGAGGATCCTGTCCTGCCACAGGAGGATCCTGTCCTGCCACAGGAGGGGATCCTGTCCTGCCACAGGAGGATCCTGTCCTGCCACAGGAGGATCCTGTCCTGCCACAGGAGGATCCTGTCCTGCCACAGGAGGATCCTGTCCTGCCACAGGAGGATCCTGTCCTACCACAGGAGGGGATCCTGTCCTGCCACAGGAGGGGATCCTGTCCTGCCACAGGAGGATCCTGTCCTGCCACAGGAGGATCCTGTCCTGCCACAGGAGGGGATCCTGTCCTGCCACAGGAGGATCCTGTCCTGCCACAGGAGGATCCTGTCCTGCCACAGGAGGATCCTGTCCTGCCACAGGAGGATCCTGTCCTGCCACAGGAGGATCCTGTCCTGCCACAGGAGGATCCTGTCCTGCCCAGGAGGATCCTGTCCTACCACAGGAGGGGATCCTGTCCTGCCACAGGAGGGGATCCTGTCCTGCCACAGGAGGATCCTGTCCTGCCACAGGAGGATCCTGTCCTGCCACAGGAGGGATCCTGTCCTGCCACAGGAGGATCCTGTCCTGCCACAGGAGGATCCTGTCCTGCCACAGGAGGATCCTGTCCTGCCACAGGAGGATCCTGTCCTGCCACAGGAGGATCCTGTCCTGCCACAGGAGGATCCTGTCCTGCCACAGGAGTGACACACAACAGCACAGAAACTTGGTTGCTTGTGCGATTGGGACTGTCAATTCTGCCTACAGTATGACATGCCGGCACCATCGGACGTAGTTCGTTATTTATTACCGTCTGGTGTGTGTGGGGGGGGGCAGGCAGTGTTGAAATATTGTTCTTTTTGTTAGATGTGTGATGTCCAAGAGGATGTTCAAATTTGCTATGAAAACTAAGTCATTCAAAATGTCTTCTGGTTCCTTTATGTTTAATATGGAACAAGTAGAGCACTTTGAACCGCCTTATTTTGTTATTTCTGGAAGCAATAACTCCCAGTAAAAGGCCTATACAATTAAAAACTCACACCTTACCGGAAGTGTTAATGAATGAGCGTTTATCACCATCCGTCATAGTGAGCAAGTGCATCGCATCTCACTGCTGCTCTGTTCTCTTTTTTCACCTGAGATGCAAATATGTAAACGAGATGCTGCAAGAAGCGAGTCATGAAGCCTGCGTAAACATATATCTCGGAGAACGGTGTGGAGAGGGTTTTTGGAGGGATATCGATACAGTCTTCAGTAAGTGGTATGTTCCACCTGTATGCACGATACAAAAACAATCATCACGGAGGGAGGCGAGTATCGGTTCCTATAATATCTCGGAAAATAACCGCTGGATTGGGAGCGAATTCCAATGCGAAGGACTCTTGCCGGTTATTCAGGTTTCGGGGCATTCCTTTTGACCAATGTCAGGTGACATATGACGGCATAGCTCACACACATGTGAAATTATACGCATGTTTTGAACCAGCGTACCTCGCGTAGTGACGTTCGTAGCCGCATCATATATGCACCAAGCAACTCTGCATTTTCCAGATTAAGAATTGTGTTCATGTCAGTAGTCACTATGGAATAATAGGTCACATGAGTTCAAACATTTGTTCGGTGTAAACGTTTGTGAAGTATCAGATACGACGGTGCAAAATGGTTTTGTAACAGCTTTGTACGATAAGATCCGTATATTGGCATTCATAGTATAAAAACGAGAAAAAACTAACTAGGTCGGCTTCAGAAGGTGACCTGACATGACCTCTTTTCCTAATATAATGTGACCACCTATCATGCCATATATCACGATGGACGTTGGATTGCAGTTTTCGTCATTATGCACCCATACAATAGATAAAGAAGAAGAGAATCGTGATAATCAGCAAACATGGTGCGGCAGCAAGTCAACCCGCACTCATGACGTCATTACACCATGACTTGACCTCATGGACACATTTTCCACAAGACGTTAAATTGTGCACTCTGCAGGTACTCAGAATATGGCTCTGTTGCGGTGACTATTCAGAGAGCTATGGACGTTACCCTGTAGAGGGGGTGGGGCACAACAACTCCAGGCTGTTTCGAAATATCTGGGCATATTACTGTTGATCTTACAAGTATTACGCGCATCGAAATGCGATTTTCTGTTTGATTAAGACAAATCCGAACTATGTACTCGCTATTCGAAAAAGGAGGGGAAGAGCCACATATTCACCTCTTCCACTTCCCCAGTATTAATGTGAATATGTCGAGTGTGACGAGGGGTCGGAGCTTCAGTTCCTCCCGCCGGTGGAGGTAGACAGGGGTGGGGGTAGAGGGGTGCCCTATGACTCAGTAGTTCCGACAGCCGGCGGTGGGGGTAGATTTGGACGCGCCGTTGTGACTCGAGTGACACCGACGGCCAGCGGTGGGGTCGGGGGGATTGCGTTGTTGGACGCGCCGGACGGAGGGTTGTCAGAGCTGTCGCGGCCGGTGGGTTGGACCCGAGTGGCGCCGACAGCCGGCGACTGGAGCTGGCTCGTCAGAGCTGTCTGGCGGCCAGCGGTGGGGTCGGGGGGGAGTTGTTGGTCGCGCCGTTGTGACCCGAGTGGCGCCGACACGGGACTGCAGCTGGTCGTCAGAGTGTCTGGCGGCCAGGGGGGGGGGTGGGGGGGGGTTGTACGTCCTCTTGTATCACAGCCGGCGACTGGAGCTGGCTCGTCAGAGCTGTCTGGCGCTAACGGACGACTGCAGGCTCAGTCCGCCGGCCGAGCCGCAGCCGGCCGCCGACACCGGCGACTCCGCAGCGTACGTGTACCGCGCCCGTCGCTGTGCTACCTGTGGCGCCGCTGTGGCAGTGGCTGCTCGGCTCCGGAGCCTGCGCCGCCGTCCCGGGGAGGTGGTGGTCACGGCCAATGGGGCTGGCCCGGTCGTTCGCTGTTGGACTCGAAACCAGGAGACCATCGGGCACAAAAGCTGGGCACTGTCGGCCTCGAAATCAGAAGACTGCTGGACTCAAAACCAGCAAGCCCTCTTCAGCCATCCACCATCAGACCGTCCGTTTGGATGGCCTGACAAAACATCTCCAACTCCACCAGGCTTAACACCCTGACCACAGTGTCGCAATGGCTTCCGGAAGAGGTGGACATGTGCTATTCTGTCCGCCACAGCTTGGGAAGCTACAAGAATCCAGGGGCGCGCTGTCACATTCATTTTTTGCTCCCATCGTTCGTCATTCAATTGTCGAGAAAAACATAATTTCATCTTGTGCACCCGCGGCCGCTCCGGCGCGCTGGTTTTGCCGCCTGAACCGTGCGCTGGCGGGCTGGATGACGGCCGGACGCTGCCGTACTGAGCGGTGCGAGTGTCGACGATCCGTGTAACACCCGGGCGGCCGTCTGACGCACTCCCGGGACGACGAGGCTCCGCAGCTGAGCTGTGTCGCCTGTCGGTAGTGCGGCTCGGCTGCGGCATGAAGACTCTCCTCTCCACACGGAGAATGCTGGCTGCGACCTCTTCTCTCCGCACGGAGAGTGCTGGCTGCGACACTTGTGATCAGTGCAGGTTTTGTTGCGATTTTTGCCAGTATTCGTCGCCGAACTTTTTGTGTGCACTGTCACACGATGTTGCTGGTGGATTCTCTCTGCATGCTCACGAATTCGCGACGTGTTTTGTTTCAGCTTATGCACGCAGATGCTCAATTTCTGCATTTCGGCACCCAGCGGATGTTCTCTGCACGATATTACATACTCACGTTCTATGTGCGTATGTTGTTTGTGACAGTGTGCACTGTCACACATTTGTGCAATGTGTGCGGCATAATTTATCACTCAGCTTGTGTCGTTGGCGAAATGTACGTTCGACACTTAAACCTTGCAATTAAAAGTATATTGGCGAGGCCCGACTACCGTTCCTCCGAAAAGCTCAATCACGTGATCGTTGTGTTCGACGGTCTGACTGACGGTCACTTACCTGCGAGGTCGGACCGTGACTGGATGTGACCGGACAGTGTTCGGAGGTCACTTACCTGCGAGGTCGGACCGTGACTGGATGTGACCGGACAGTGTTCGCGTTACCTGGGTCGGACTGTGACTGATGTGGTGTTCGACGGTCACTTACCTGCGAGGTCGGACCGTGACTGGATGTGACCGGACAGTGTTCGGAGGTCACTTACCTGCGAGGTCGGACCGTGATTCTGGATGTTGACCGGACAGTGTTCGGACGGTCACTTACCTGCGAGGTCGGACCGTGACTGGATGTGACCGGACAGTGTTCGGACTGTCACTTACCTGCGAGGTCGGACCGTGACTGGATGTGACCGGACAGTGTTCGACGGTCACTTACCTGCGAGGTCGGACCGTGACTGGATGTGACCGGACAGTGTTCGACGGTCACTTACCTGCGAGGTCGGACCGTGACTGGATGTGACCGGACAGTGTTCGACGGTCACTTACCTGCGAGGTCGGACCGTGATGGGATGTGACCGGACAGTGTTCGACGGTCACTTACCTGCGAGGTCGGACCGTGACTGGATGTGACCGGACGGTGTTCGGAGGTCACTTACCTGCGAGGTCGGACCGTGACTGGACGTGGCCGGACAGTGTTCGACGGTCACTTACCTGCGAGGTCGGACCGTGACTGGATGTGACCGGACGGTGTTCGGAGGTCACTTACCTGCGAGGTCGGACCGTGACTGGATGTGACCGGAGAGTGTTCGGAGGTCACTTACCTGCGAGGTCGGACCGTGACTGGATGTGGCCGGACAGTGTTCGACGGTCACTTACCTGCGAGGTCGGACCGTGACTGGATGTGACCGGACAGTGTTCGACGGTCACTTACCTGCGAGGTCGGACCGTGACTGGATGTGACCGGACAGTGTTCGACGGTCACTTACCTGCGAGGTCGGACCGTGACTGGATGTGACCGGACAGTGTTCGGAGGTCACTTACCTGCGAGGTCGGACCGTGACTGGATGTGACCGGACAGTGTTCGACGGTCACTTACCTGCGAGGTCGGACCGTGACTGGATGTGACCGGACAGTGTTCGACGGTCACTTACCTGCGAGGTCGGACCGTGACTGGATGTGACCGGACAGTGTTCGACGGTCACTTACCTGCGAGGTCGGACCGTGATGGGATGCGACCGGACAGTGGCGTCTAATGTTGAACCGTGACCTGGTGGTAACCTCTAACGTTTGACCAGTAGCAGTGCGTGACCAGACCGTGACCGGGTGTGACTGGACGGTGACCTCTGACGTGTGCCGGAGGGTGGTGACGACCGGGGTGACTGGACGGTGACCTCTGACGTGTGACCGGTAGCGGTGCGTGACCAGACCGTGACCGGGCGGTGACCTCTGGCGTGACCGGTAGCGGTGCGTGAAGACCAGACCGTGACCGGGTGTGACTGGACGGTGACCTCTGACGTGTGACCGGTAGCGGTGCGTGACCAGACCGTGGCCGGGTGTGACTGGACGGTGACCTCTGACGTGTGACCGGTAGCGGTGCGTGACCAGACCGTGACCGGGTGTGACTGGACGGTGACCTCTGACGTGTGACCGGTAGCGGTGCGTGACCGTACTCGCTACCACACCACACCGAGCCGTGCGCCGACGGTGGCCGCTGTGTTGGCAGTCAGCGACTGGAGCTGATGCGCGAGATGTACCAGAACGAGGCCGACCTCAGCCCCAGCTCGCCCGACCACAGCGTGGACAACGTCACCGGCGGCGACCCGTTTTACGACCGGTTCCCCTGGTTCCGGGCGATCGGCAGGTCAGTAGTGCAGCCAGCTGGTCCAGTGGCGGTCAGCTGCCGAGACGGGCACACCGAGACCCTGTCGAGATAGGCCGTGTCCATCGCCACCAGTGTGTCCAACTTCGCGATTTTAAGCGTCGAGACAAGAATGTAAATAGTTTCAACTTGAGAAAACTCCAAATCCTGAGCAATGTAGTAATCGAAGTGGCACTTTGGACCTATGTCGATTGGCGGATTCAACTGAATGCATTTCCATTTCTGTTGTTTATCACAGATTCTCCAGGGGCATTTTTCGTTACATCCTGACGCCTATTTGAGCCAGTTTGGACACACTGCTCTACATACACTGTCAGATATCGCAGCATCACAGAAAAACACCCAGTGGGATGTGCCGGCGGAAAATGATTATTTCCCTAGTGTCGTCCTCTGTCGGGTTTGATTGCTCATGCGAGTCGTCCGCTTGGGAATGCATCTGTGCGTTTTGGGGAATGAATATGTGAGTTTTTGGGAATGTATCTGTACGTTGTGGGGAGACGTGGTCTTTCGGTACTTTTATCTGTGTTCCCTGTCTCCCTGCATCCTGCTCCCCGTAAAAGTGTAACATAAAATGCAAAGCGTGACATGAAGTAAAAGTAAAACGCTCCAAATGATACCTTGATAAAGCGACGTAGAAAGCATCGTTCACAATTTCACTGTTTCTCCAAGACTTAGAAGCAGCCAGACTGCGACTTTGCTCGCTCCAGTTGCGTAAGTGATATGTGGTTAGGTTTGTCTGTGACCGGATCCTTGGGTGGAGGCTTCACCTCTGTCGGAAATAATTTGCTGCTAAAACAGTCTGCCGGTGCGTGGTATTGCGTAAGATGTTGATATGTAGTACAATAACAGGTAAAGTTCCCTCTTATTTGGTCCTTGTCTCATTATCCACAGTGAGACTCCCGGTACACATTCCTCTTTCCACAGCATACATTTACCAGGGTTCACAAAATCCGTGTAAATTCAGTTTTGGCCACGCCAGTCCAGTTTTGGCCATGCCAGTCCTAAGCCTTGTTTGACCGGTTAAAACTAGCTGAAATTAACAACTTTTAAATGTCATCAGTGGAGTCAGCTTACCAATGTCTGGAGAAGACTCTTGAAGGGAATGTATGATCTTTTCCGCTTTAAAAAAAAATCCGACTATGTGGTATTTTCTGAAGCACACACCTCCGAAGTGTGCTTTGGTGATATTTATTCATAGCCGTGCTGCAGAAAACAGCAAAGCAAGACATTTATATTATCTTGTACTGTGTACTAAATTGGCCAATCGAGGAACAATCATATGGTACTGCTGAACATTCACACTTGACCCTGAAGAGTGTTTATTTTCGCGAATTCGGTGCACCTGTGACATCACCCAAGGCAGGAAAGACGGCGGATACCCCTGACATGGTGAGTACGTATTCCGAATCTCGGGGTATGTGCCACCCTTCTACAATAGAGATACTAGCCATTCATCTGGAAAAGGCGCCACTTCAGGATTCTAAAGTGCACCCCTGTCCCTCCCCTTCCCTCCCCTCTCCACAGGGTATAAGAGGTGAAACTTGCTCTTTTGTGCCATTTTTCACGATTTAAGCCAAATCTCTGAAACTAGACGAAGCAACAATTCGAAACCTATATGCTGCATGCAGTGCGTGTACCGAGCACATTACGTCTAGCAATCACAATACGTCTAGCAAACGTAAAGCTGTACGTCCACAGGTGAGACGCTACAGTAGGTGCTGAGTTAGGGGTAAATAGGTGAGGCGTTACTATAGGTACTGAGGTAGTGGTAAAAAGATGAGGCGTTACTATAGGTACTGAGGTAGTGGTAAACAGGTGAGGCGTTACTATAGGTACTGAGGTAGTGGTAAACAGGTGAGGCGTTTCTATAGGTACTGAGGTAGTGGTAAACAGGTGAGGCGTTATTATAGGTACTGAGGTAGTGGTAAACAGGTGAGGCGTTATTATAGGTACTGAGGTAGTGGTAAACAGGTGAGGTGTTACAGTACGTACTGCATGACGACATCATTCCCATCATTTCCATCCCACATTATGGAAGGACGCTGCTGCAGCGTCAAGTAGCGCAGTGCCGTATTGGAGGAGGTTCCGTTTCTCTTGGTTAATTGTTGTCACCTTTGCGCCCGTTGTCGCGCTTACATCCGAGGTGCGATGTCTACTGACTAGTCCATCTTGCCGCTATTTGTGTCCTCGCAGTGCTTGTGGTTCGGTTCTGGAAATGATCGTGGACGTGTGTACCTTCTGCAGGGGCTTCGTGTACCTGAGCAACCTGCTGTACCCCGTGGCGCTGATCCACAAGGTGGCAATTGTCAACCCCAACGGTGACGTCAAGGGCTACCTGCGTGTGGCCGTCCAGGCAGTGCTAGGTCAGCTCACGACTGCCGCATGCTGCCGTGTGGTAGCACGTCGTCACGAGCCACGAGAGGGCCATCAGCTGGCGGCTCCCGCATGTTGCTGTCTGGTAGCACGTCGTCACGAGCCACGAGAGGGCCATCAGCTGGCGGTTGCCGCGTGCTGCTGTCTGGTAGCACGTCGTCACGAGCCACGAGAGGGCCATCAGCTCACGGCTCCCGCATGTTGCTGTCTCGTAGCATGACGTCACGAGAGGGCCATCAGCTGGCGGCTGCCGCATGCGACTGTCTCGTAGCATGACGCCAGAGGGCATCAGCTGACAGCTGTCCCGTAGCATGGCGTCACGAGAGGGCATCAGCTGACAGCTGTCCCGTAGCATGGCGTCACGAGAGGGCATCAGCTGACAGCTGTCCCGTAGCATGGCGTCACGAGAGGGCATCAGCTGACAGCTGTCCCGTAGCATGGCGTCACGAGAGGGCATCAGCTGACAGCTGTCCCGTAGCATGTCGTCACGAGAGGGCATCAGCTGACAGCTGTCCCGTAGCATGGCGTCACGAGAGGGCATCAGCTGATGGCGTCGTCACGTGTTGCCCACCAGCGGTCGCGTGACAGAGACTGCTGGTGTGGTCGGGACCGGGTACAGCATGTGAAGTGTGTGCGGACCATCAGAGGTCTAAAAACCTTATATCCGGATCATCAGGCTAGTGTAATACGTAAGCTGCAAAAGACAATGGAATGGAGTAAGAAGAAGACTAGATAATGAATTTAGGGGGAAAATATTTGGTTCGGGCACATGTTTACCTGATGTGAAGTTATATTGGCACCGCCTTCTTAACTGCTTTATCCGTTCCTATCTGGTGGTTACACTGCTAAGACTGATCGCAATTAATGCGTCATCTTGGCTGTCTTGCGAAGACAGATCTTGGCGATGCTATGGTCGGGGTAAGGATTTAATGACCATTGCGAAAGCATGGCGAAAAAAAACGGCGGGCATCATGCCACTTACTCCGCTTGCTCACTGGGAGTAAGTTTTGAATTCGAGGCCTTTTAGGTTGCTATTATTAAACAGCTGATACGTCATACATCTATCGGAATCCCGATCGAATTCCGATTTTTGGAGCGTGTGTGTTCCTGACGTTTTCCCATGGGAATCACATAGGTACCATTGCACCTCTTGAAGTGTGATGTAATTTATTAATAGCCAGTGTGTCTACATTTGTTTCAAAATGTATTCATTCAGTTCAAATTCATTCATTTTCATTTGGACATCATGTGAATTCGAAAGCTTGACATTTCACAATGGACGATGGAAATAAAGGGCTCAATTGTGCAAATACAATGTGAGTAGGTGCGTACCTACATACTCTTGTTTCCTGCAAGATCAGGTCTATATTTGAACATTGGCATGTGCCATTGGCAAATGGTAGCAGAGCTTTCTGCCGATCGGGTCTATAGTCTATCGATAGGGTCATTGGTCATTCCAAGCTGGTAAGAAAGGCAAATCACTCCATGGGTGTCAAAACAAGACTGTTTCTTGGCAGGTACGTACTGTGGCAACGTATGCTCAATTTTGGAATGGGACAGTGTTATCTGGGGAGGAGAAACCAAAATCAATCTGAAAAGAAGTGAAAAGATCACAGTAAAAACGTCTATCTGGGTTTGTGGAAGATTCAGTGGCAAATGTTTCTCTCTTGTAGCACCTTTTTAAGGAAGGAGTGGTATTCTAACGGCACAGCATGCTTGAAGTAAGCAATAGCTCCACAGGAGTTGGCTGGTGAATGACTCCACTTGTTAGACCTCTGCAGACCATGGGATGGCCGCGCTCAGGTGTGGTACGCTCTGTTTCATTATTGAGGCCTCAGTGGTGAACACAGGTCACTGAGACACTCGATCGCCAGCTGGCTTTTGTGTGTGGGACGTTGAGCAATGCAATGCATGCGTTTGTCTGCAAGAGTGGAGGGTCAAGTCATGCATGCTTCTCGAGTGCTTATTTCCTTTTTGCTTCCTTTCGGTTGTGCTACTGAACACACTAGCCGGCATCATCCCACGTTTGGGAGCTGTCGCTGTCGCTGTCACTGTTGTCGTCGCGGCCACTCGTCTCGAGTTGTGTGTGTGGGGGAGGGGATCATTCTGCATCCCACGTTTGGGAGCTGTCGCTGTCGCTGTCGCTGTCACTGTTGTCGTCGCGGCCACTCGTCGCGAGTTGTGTGTGTGGGGGAGGGGATCATTCTGCATCCCACGTTTGGGAGCTGTCGCTGTCACTGTTGTCGTCGCGGCCACTCGTCGCGAGTTGTGTGTGTGGGGGAGGGGATCATTCTGCATCCCACGTTTGGGAGCTGTCGCTGTCGCCGTCACTGTTGTCGTCGCGGCCACTCGTCGCGAGTTGTGTGTGTGGGGGAGGGGATCATTCTGCATCCCACGTTTGGGAGCTGTCGCTGTCGCTGTCGCTGTCACTGTTGTCGTCGCGGCCACTCGTCGCGAGTTGTGTGTGTGGGGGAGGGGATCATTCTGCATCCCACGTTTGGGAGCGGGAGCTGTCGCTGTCGCTGTCACTGTTGTCGTCGCGGCCACTCGTCGCGAGTTGTGTGTGGGGGAGGGGATCATTCTGCTTAAACAATTTTGGAGGGGGGGGGGGGTGGCGTCAGGCGTAAATATAAGATGAATAGTTCTCTTTAATTCAAAGATGTAAATTGCACTTGAAATTGTATGTCCAACTTATGTATAAGTATTGCTAAGTGCAGTGTCCAGCAGCACTTTTCAGACATGTAGCTGAAGAGAATAAATTTGTGCCGAAGTTAAAGATTCTGAAGGTCTCCAAGACGGAATCTATCAGTGAAAAATGTAAATTAAAAATCAAGTTGCATGGCTTTCGATGCCAATATTTTTATCTCCGTTACGTGTCGTTTCCCACGAGACTGTGAAGTGGCCGTGCCGTTGGTATGAGTCGCCCAGTGCCCGTGACGTCGGTATGAGTCTCGCCCAGTGCCCGTGACGTCGGTATGAGTCTCGCCCAGTGCCCGTGACCTCGGTATGAGTCTCGCCCAGCGCCCGTGACGTCGGTATGAGTCGCCCAGTGCCCGTGACGTCGGTATGAGTCTCGCCCAGCGCCCGTGACGTCGGTATGAGTCGCCCAGTGCTCGTGACGTCGGTATGAGTCTCGCCCAGCGCCCGTGACGTCGGTATGAGTCTCGCCCAGCGCCCGTGACGTCGGTATGAGTCGCCCAGTGCCCGTGACGTCGGTATGAGTCTCGCCCAGCGCCCGTGACGTCGGTATGAGTCTCGCCCAGCGCCCGTGACGTCGGTATGAGTCTCGCCCAGCGCCCGTGACGTCGGTATGAGTCGCCCAGTGCCCGTGACGTCGGTATGAGTCTCGCCCAGCGCCCGTGACGTCGGTATGAGTCGCCCAGCGCCCGTGACGTCGGTATGAGTCGCCCAGCGCCCGTGACGTCGGTATGAGTCTCGCCCAGCGCCCGTGACGTCGGTATGAGTCTCGCCCAGCGCCCGTGACGTCGGTATGAGTCTCGCCCAGCGCCCGTGACGTCGGTATGAGTCGCCCAGCGCCCGTGACGTCGGTATGAGTCGCCCAGCGCCCGTGACGTCGGTATGAGTCTCGCCCAGCGCCCGTGACGTCGGTATGAGTCTCGCCCAGCGCCCGTGACGCTGTGCCCGGCCACAGACGAGGACACACTCGAGTGCTCCTCGGGCGTGCGCCAGTCGGCGCGGATCGCGTTCAACGACCCGCCGGAGGCCTCGCCGCCGCCGCCTTCCGGACATGGCAAGCTGGCCGACGACCGAGTCGTGGAGGGCGGCCTGGCTGCTGGTGAGTAGCTTTGGAGGGCGGTCTGACTTCTGGTGAGGAATTGTGAAGGGCGGTCTGGATTCTGGTGAGGAATTGTGAAGGGCGGTCTGGCTTCTGGTGTGGAATTGTGAAGGGCGGTCTGGCTTCTGGTGAGGAATTGTGAAGGGTGGTCTGGCTTCTGGTGAAGAGTTGTGAAGGGCGGTCTAGCTTCTGGTGAGGAGTTGTGAAGGGCGGTCTGGCTTCTGGTGAGGAATTATGAAGGGCGGTCTGGCTTCTGGTGAGGAGTTGTGAAGGGCGATCTGGCTTCTTATGAGGGGGTTGTGAAGGGTGGTCTGGCTCCTGGTGAGGAATTGTGAAGGGCGGTCTGGCTTCTGGTGAGGAGTTGTGAAGGGCGGTCTGGCTTCTTATGAGGGGTTGTGCCGGGTGGTCTGGCTCCTGGTGAATAATTGTGAAGGGCGGTCTGGCTTCTGGTGAGGAATTGTGAAGGGCGGTCTGACTTATGAAGGGTTGTGAAGGGTGGTCTGGCTCCTGGTGAGGAATTGTGAAGGGCAGTCTGACTTCTGGCCAGGGGTTGTGGATGGGGACTCGTTGCTGGCGAGGAGACGGGAGGGTTATCTGCGCTACTGACGAGGAATGTTAAAGGTAGGCCCCACAACCGGTAAGAGATCGTGGAGGAAGGTCCCGCTACTGGTGAGCGTATCTGCGGCATCGCTGCAAAAGAAGAAAACATTGGATTATTTTACGAAGCATTCAGCTACTAGCTCGTCAAGCGTGGCCAGCCTCTCACCGATTGGTGCCGAGTGGGCTCGGCAGTCCCGCCGGCGCCGGGGTGGGATTAGAGCCCACAATCCCATGATCAGGAGTCCAGCGCCCTGCCGACTGAGCCACCGCGACCCCGTGGCACCTGTCGCGGTGTTTACTGTCGCGGTGTCGTGGCACCGTTGTCCCGGTGTTTACTATCACTTCTGACTTAGTTTCTATGGCAATTTTGGATCAGAACGGCTGTAGTGGTACCGACGTTAACCCGCGTGAGCAGTGGTGTTTCCATGAGCAAAACGTCTCGCAACCGTACTGAATTAGCTTCAGCTGCAATTACTTAGCCGCGTTACGTACATTCTCCCATTGCCATTACATGGATTAGCATGGCTCAGCCAAGACCAGCGAATCGGCTGATTACCTTGCCGTAGACGTCTTTGACGCACATGATACGTTTTCACCGCCGTGCGCGATGTAAAATATTTTGGCGGGAGTGCCGAGTGGGCGCTAAATGACCTCGTAGTCGGCGCGCCCTTAAGCCCAAATAACTAACTAAAGGGAGTGCCGAGTGAGCGATGGCGAAGCCAACGGTAGCGATAGTGATTTGTTTTGGCCAGCATCCAGTAGAAGTCCAACCACTGCACACTGAGCTATCCAGTAGAAGTCCAACCACTGCACACTGAGCTATCCAGTAGAAGTCCAACCACTGCACACTGAGCCATCCAACCACTGTACACTGAGCCATCCAGCAGACATCCACCCACTGTACACTGAGCCATCCAGCAGACATCCAACCACTGCACACTGAGCTATCCAACCACTGTATACTGAGCCATCCAGCAGACATCCACCCACTGTACACTGAGCCACCCAGCAGACATCCACCCACTGTACACTGAGCCATCCAGCAGACATCCAACCACTGTACACTGAGCCATCCAGCAGACACCCAACCACTGCACACTGAGCCATCCAACCACTGTACACTGAGCCATCCAGCAGACATCCACCCACTGTACACTGAGCCACCCAGCAGACATCCACCCACTGTACACTGAGCCATCCAGCAGACATCCACCCACTGTACACTGAGCAATCCAGCAGACATCCACCCACTGTACACTGAGCTATCCAGCAGACGTTCAACCCAGTCCCCAAGAATCAACTAAGGAACAACCCAGTCCCCAAGGACTCGACACATTCCCAGTTCCTGGCCTAGTGTTGTACTTACCTTCAGGCTAGGACCTGGGGGAACAGGCGCTGGCCGGGCGTCCGTTGTCAGGGCGCACCACCAGCTGTTTGAACTGACCTGGGTCACGGCCATGGTTGTGACTATCAAAATACTTCAAGGCTTGTGCGGGGCTGTGCTCAAGAGTATATGTCCAAACGACAATATTTCGTAAAAATACGTTGTCGTTTCCGGATATGCTCGGAAGAAAAGAGTGGAGCTGAAATGGCATTCCAAATGCGCATGTATCTCGTTAAAAAGAAAAACTCAGCGACTATGCACGAAAGTGTCTACATCGTTCGATGGATATATTTCTTCCCTTGCTGGTGCCTGTCGTAAGCGGATTTGCAGGCGCTCAGCGCAAGCATTTCTCGACTCAGTGCCCGGATTAGAACTAGGCTTGTGAATTTGGGCAGAGGTGCTTCCATGATTTGTGTAAACCAGATTGATGTCCTACGTCGGATCAGGGACGACCATGGAAACCGGGTCACTCTTGCCGGCTTGTCATGGAAGTGTGCGTCTCAGCCAGCTTGTGTGAGTTTTCGTGATGGTTGAGAATCCGTCTCTTCCCCGTGCCCTCTTCTTCCCTTCCCTTCCCCTCCCCTCCCACCTCCTCCCCGTCATGCTGCCGTGCATCCCTCCAGGTATATTTGCCTTTCTTTTTGCCAGGTGTAGAAAGGCTGCCAATTTCTCGTCAGTAATAAATGGGCTCTTCCTGTCCGCCAGAGAGGTGACACGTCACCCTCCTTCGCGAGGGTTCTGACACGTCACCCTCCTCGAGGCTTCTGACATGCAAATTCCCTCCTCTCCAGGAAGAACCAGACCCCTGTTCAAAAATACTATTGAATCGTCCCAAGAGTAGAGAAGTAGACCGGTTGTGACTCAGATGTGAGATATATTGTGTGTAAAACTGCTGATAAATGTCCTGGCCATAAGGCAGGAGTAAGATGAACAGATGTAACGAGCCTGTCGTGTCAGGGGAGGCGGAGGAACAGATGTAACGAGCCTGGCGTGTCAGGGGAGGCGGAGGAGCAGACGTAACCAGCCTGGTGCGGCAGGGGAGGCGGAGGAGCAGACGTAACCAGCCTGGTGCGGCAGGGGAGGCGGAGGAGCAGACGTAACCAGCCTGGTGCGGCAGGGGAGGCGGAGAACGATGCGGACAGCGGGCGGGGCGACTCTGAGAAGGAGGCGGAGGAGCCACTGCCGGCGCACCTGACGCTCGGCCGGGAGATCACCTTCAGGGTGACGGTGCTGCAGGGCATGGCGATCCCCGGCGACTACTCGGACGTGTTCTGCCAGTTCAAGTGAGCCGCCACGCCCCGGGTCGGCCGACTCGGCTGGCACTAACTGCCGCCGGCTGAAGAGGGTCTGTAGCGTCAGCCTCGGGAAGCGGTAGCTACTGAGATCGTAGAACCACAGCCGTCTGGCTGGCCGTTTTCTCAAACTGTCGGGAGGTGTGCTGCTGCCGGAGAGGCTCACACGTATTCAATAATGTTGTTGATTTAGTGTGGTGTATTTCTGCCTGTTCGAAGGCGTAGTTTGTCTCCCGTTGACGTATAGCGGTCGCAGTCCAGTCGGAACCAATCTGTCATGCTGCGTTACAGCTAGCACACCGAAGCTGATCGGATTACCCAAGACTGACCGAGCCGTACTCTGACGTCACGACTGCCTAACGACTGGCAACGTCCCGCCATTCCACTGTGTCCTATGCCACGCACGGCAGTCAACTGTCCGATTTGGGCTGCGACATGCGACATCTGCTCGTGCAATTATTTGATTGTCGCGCACATTGTTATTTTTCCTTTGCTCTTTTATAGCGGCGTTGTGTCTGGCGCGTGTGGAGGCTCCTGAGAGGGCGTTCTGGATACCCTGCACGATACAACTTTACCATTAGGCCTATGTGATATGCAATTGATCTTCTGAACCGAAAATGCATTGAGGACCACCCATACCACGCTCCCCAACCCATCGAAATGCTGTCTGTGTTGACGTCTGCCCCGCCCTCAAACCGTCGGTGATGGTATCGTCTCCATGCATGACCCATGCAGTCTGCTGCTTGGTGAGCTCACTCAGTCGGTGTGCTGGTCGTATTAACATCGCCTCCCATCCCCGCAGGTTCCGACACCGAGACGACGAGGCGTTCTCCACGGAGCCCATCAAGAACTCTGGCTCTGCTCCCATTGGCTTCTATCACGTGCAAAATGTAGGTGGACGACCTCCTGGCCTGTTGTAGCCCGCACGGTCCTCGACACCACTTGCCGTCACCTGCCAATCTCGCTAGCCACGTCAAGTTACGCTGCCGTCCCGTCAGCTCGATCGGACAGGACTGTGTCGACTGTGCACCCCCATCACTTGCAGGAGACGAGTGGTCTAGGGGTAAGATGCTCGTCTCACAATCGAAAGATTGTGGGCTCGAGTCTCACCTGTCGCTACTCTTCGCCCTCGACCAATCGGCGTGAGAGATTGGCGACGCTATATGACTCAACAGTCGACGTGTCGTAAAACCAATAACCAACCAACCCATCACTTGCAGATCCAGCAGGGTTAAAGGTTCGCTCCGGGTTGTGAAGCGCGTGTCGTGGAGACACCGTCGGGCCGAGTTATCGCCCCCGTTGGGCCAGATTGTCTCCCAGGCCGTACCGTTGGGCCAGATTGTCTCCCAGGCCGTACCGTTTGGCCAGATTGTCGCTCAAGCCGTCATCGCTGTACAACACCGGGTTGACGTGGCTGGTGACGGTCGTGACGTGGCTGGTGACTGGTGTTACGGGGCTGGTGACGGGTGTGACGTGGCTGGTGATGGTCGTGACGTGGCTGGTGATATGTCTGGTGACAGGTGTGATGTGTCTGGTGACGGTCGTGACGTGGCTGGTGATATGTCTGGTGACAGGTGTGATGTGGCTGGTGACGGGTTTGACGTGGCTGGTGATGTGTCTGTTGACGGTCGTGACGTGGCTGGTGATGTGTCTGGTGACGGTCGTGACGTGGCTGATGACGGTCGTGACGTGGCTGGTGATGTGTCTGGTGACAGGCGTGACGTGGCTGGTGATGTGTCTGGTGACGGTCGTGACGTGGCTGGTGATGTGTCTGGTGACGGTCGTGACGTGGCTGATGACGGTCGTGACGTGGCTGGTGATATGTCTGGTGACAGGCGTGACGTGGCTGGTGATGTGTCTGGTGACGGTCGTGACGTGGCTGGTGATATGTCTGGTGACAGGTGTGATGTGGCTGGTGACGGGTTTGACGTGGCTGGTGATGTGTCTGTTGACGGTCGTGACGTGGCTGGTGACGGTCGTGACGTGGCTGGTGACGGTCGTGACGTGGCTGGTGACGGTCGTGACGTGGCTGGTGACGGTCGTGACGTGGCTGGTGATGTGTCTGGTGACGGTCGTGACGTGGCTGGTGATGTGTCTGGTGACGGTCGTGACGTGGCTGATGACGGTCGTGACGTGGCTGGTGATATGTCTGGTGACAGGCGTGACGTGGCTGGTGATGTGTCTGGTGACGGTCGTGACGTGGCTGGTGATATGTCTGGTGACAGGTGTGATGTGGCTGGTGACGGGTTTGACGTGGCTGGTGATGTGTCTGTTGACGGTCGTGACGTGGCTGGTGACGGTCGTGACGTGGCTGGTGACGGTCGTGACGTGGCTGGTGACGGTCGTGACGTGGCTGGTGACGGTCGTGACGTGGCTGGTGATGTGTCTGTTGACGGTCGTGACGTGTCTGGTGACAGTCGTGACGTGGCTGGTGACGGTCGTGACGTGGCTGGTGACGGTCGTGACGTGGCTGGTGACGGTCGTGACGTGGCTGGTGACGGTCGTGACGGCGCCGGCAGATCACGGCCACCGTGACTCGCTCGTTCGTCGATTACCTCAAGTGTGAGCCGCTGGTGTTCGAGATGTTCGGCCATTACCAGCAACACCCGCTGCACAACGACTCACGCATGGACTCCTGCCTGTGAGTACACGGTAGCACGTGGAGTGACGCATGGACTCTTGTATTGACAGGCAGCGTTTACAGGCGGCCGTGTGACAGCCCCAATATGCCAGTGTGGCCTGTGACAGGCCGGGTCGCTGTTGACAGGCGGCCGCCGCCCCGAGGTGTGGACTGTGGCAGACCGGAGTCTGTGTTGACACACGGCCGTGTGACAGTCCTAGTGTCCCAGTGTAGCCTGTGACAAGCTGGAGTCGGTGTTGACAGGCGGCCGCCGCCCCGTAGACTGCAGCCACTGGCCATCCCCATCAGCCAGCCGGTGCGCTCGTCCAAGTTCGGCCCGCTGCAGCAGCCATGCTCAGCGCACGTGCACGCCAGGCACGACATCCTCGTCTGGTTCGAGATCTGCGAGCTCGGTCAGTGTCCGCCGCCAGACCCCTGGCTAGAGGGAGAGCACGGGCCCGGTCAGTGCCCCTGACTAGAGGGAGAGCACGGGCCCGGTCAGTGTCCGCCGGCAGACCCCTGACTAGAGGGAGAGCACGGGCCCGGTCAGTGTCCGCCGGCAGACCCCTGACTAGAGGGAGAGCACGGGCCCGGTCAGTGCCCCTGACCAGAGGGAGTGCACGGGCACTTGACATGCGCCGGGAGTGGCTGTATGGAATGACGGCGTGAGTACTGCTGCGGATCTCGCGAATGTAATAGGTTGTGTGCGAGAAACAGATGACTGGAAACGTTCATTTGGCGTCATTGCTGATAATTTCCCACGCAGTGGAGTTATTGCTGAATTGTATTTTCAATCTAAGTAGCCATTCCTGGTCCTCTAGTAGTCTTCTCTGTTCTGTGATTTTGAGAAACCTATGCACGGTGATGTTGAACATAGTGTTAGTGATGTTCGTGAACTTTATTTATATCAAGAGTATCAAAACTTTTACTCATATTAAAAGAGCAAATTTGAATAATGAAAACAGTGCTTTTGATGTACTTGGGCTTTTCTGCTTCCTTTTCAGCATAGGCAAAAGGCTATCTGCATTAATATTCTCGCAATTTATGTAGTTGGATTTCAGTAGTGACCGATCGTTCGATTAGGTACTACATGTACGTTTTTATTTTACCTTGAAGATACCTAAACAACAATTAGAATAAGAAGTCGCACGATAAGCTTTAGCTTCTTGGTTCATCCCAGTGCATGTAAATCTCCTTAACATAATGAGATTTGCCTTCAATTTTCCTAGCTGTTAATTGGTATTCCAAATGATGATGTAGGTCATAGCGCATGCCGGTGCACGTGGATGTACCCGGGAAACGGCAACAACAAAACAGCTGTTCCGATTTGCTGGTTGCCGCAAATGCGCCGGCTACTAAAGCAGAAATTCATCAAATTGAAGCTGTAGCAGCCTACAAAGCAAGCAGCATCAGTACGTACTTTATTGATGGTTAATGATACCGATGTTGCTCGTGGAACATCCACGCACCTAAAGCTACGATCATCTCATCTTGCAACGCACGCCCGTATAAAAGCTGACAATATCCACTCAATGTAATTCACTGAATCCCTGTCTCTAACTGTGGGTCAGTTTCCATGTCTTCTTCTCGAGTAATCGTAACTTCAGCATTGCGCTGATATTGCTGACATCTAGCCATGTCAGTGAACACTTCACGGACAATAATAGTGTCACGACGTGCTGCTCGGCTGTTCCTTGCGTCTTCTTCATTGGTGCGTCCAGCGCCGAGCGGCGAGTACGTGCCGGCCGTGGTTGACCACGGCAGCGAGCTGCTCACTGACGTCACTGTGTCGTCAGCGCCGAGCGGCGAGTACGTGCCGGCCGTGGTTGACCACGGCAGCGAGCTGCTCACTGACGTCACTGTGTCGTCAGCGCCGAGCGGCGAGTACGTGCCGGCCGTGGTGGACCACGGTGACGAGCTGCCGACGGGCGGCCAGTTCCTGCTGCACCAGGGCATCCAGCGGCGGCTGCGTGTCACTGTGGTCCACGAGCGGTCGCCGGAGATCCAGTGGAACGACGTCCGTGAGCTGGTGGTCGGTGAGTGGCGGAGCTGGGTCGGGAGTGCTGGTGGCAGTGCTGGGTTGGTTGACAGGGCTAGTGGCAGTGCTGGGTTGGTTGACAGTGCTGGGTGGGCAGTGGTGGTCGGTGAGTGGCGGAGCTGGGTCGGAAGTGCTGGTGGCAGTGCTGGGTCGGTAGTGGTGGTGGCAGTGCTGGGTTGGTTGCCAGTGCTGGGTCGGGAGTGCTGGGTTGGTTGGCAGTGCTGGGTCGGCAGTGGTGGTCGGTGAGTGGCGGAGCTGGGTCGGAAGTGCTGGTGGCAGTGCTGAGTTGGTTGGCAGTGCTGGGTCGGTAGTGGTGGTGGAAGTGCTGGGTCGGCAGTGGTGGTCGGTGAGTGGCGGAGCTGGGTCGGGAGTGCTGGGTTGGTGGCAGTGCTGGGTTGGTTGGCAGGGCTGGGTCGGTAGTGCTGGGTTGGTTGACAGTGCTGGGTCGGCAGTGGTGGTCGGTGAGTGGCAGGGCTGGGTCGGGAGGCTTGGCGTAACGTACTCTGTCGAGCTTACACCAGAACGCTGTGTCGATTACTACATGTGGTTCGTAGGCTTTTGACTTAACAGGTTTTTACGATTAATGCTTTTTAAGCGAAGGGTAAAATCTACCTGAACCGTATGCATATTAACAATTAGTGGATAAAGCAATTGCAAGGCGTCCTCATCATGTCTTTGTTTTGTCACCATGCGTCGAAATTTCTTAGCACATTTAAATTTCGATTCTAGAGCCTAACCAATTGTCAGTGTGAAGATTTTGATTTTAAAAATTCATCGCTTGAGCCTTCCTTGACAAGAAAATATGTTTCACAGCTTTGTATTCCATGGGAAAGCCCACACATGTCCATCATGAATGTTATTGGAGGCTCTAATGAGGTCAGCCGCTATGGCCCAACTGTTATTGTAACGTGTGTTCATTACGTCCTAGATGCTTCACAATGAAGTACAATCTATACTCAAGTCCAAAACAGATGTACATCAAAACATCACCAAAACATCAACAGCGGTGACATTGAACCAGTGCCCAGTTGAGCCGCTGTTGTCCTGCCGAGTGCGGCACTTTGGCCGATGGGAAGCGGTATTGATGGGGCGCTCAATGCGTTACAGGCCGGATCCGCAACACGATGGAGTTTGAGGAGGAGGACGAGAACGACACGACCGTGCTGTCGCTCGGTCTATTCCCCGGCGAGTACCTCGAGTACGCAGGTGTGTGCGGTTGGCGTCTTGCCTGCCTTGCGCGGTCTCGTGGTGTCAGTGGCGTGTGGCCGTCGCTGGAGGTGTGGTGTCACGGGTGTTGCGACTCCAATACCAGATTCCGTGACAGTAACACAAGATTTCGCTACAATATGCATTGTTTTGCACGCTAAAACACCAGCTTTCTCTTATTTTGCTTGGGGGGGGGATAAGCGGCAACACGAAGTTTTTGACAACTTGTCTCTCAAAATTGTGGGATCGGATTGCCGTGCACTGGTTCCCCTTAACTTCGTGAAGTCACCAGCAACACAGATAACTGGAATGGGTATAAAGCCAATGAGCGCTGGCTGGTAGGATGTGTTGGCGGCGTTTTAATTGTGACGAGACTTTATGTTGGCTAGGAGACGCGCGCACCATATTCCGCTTCGAGGCAGCATGGGATTCGTCGCTCCACAACTCTGTTCTTCTGAACCGGGTCACCCCGTACGGAGAGGTGGTGTACATGACCATCTCAGCCTACCTGGAGGTGAGGGTGGCACGGCCAGACGCTGTCTCAGCCTACCTGGAGGTGAGGGTGGCACGGCCAGCAGCTGTCTCAGCCTACCTGGAGGTGAGGGTGGCACGGACAGGTGCTGTCTCAGCCTACCTGGAGGTGAGGGTGGCACGGACAGGCGCTGTCTCAGCCTACCTGGAGGTGAGGGTGGCACGGTCAGACGCTGTCTGTCGAAGCCGGCGCGATACAGGTGGCGGCCGCGAAGAGCTCGGCGCGGTAGATGGCCGTCGGTGGTCGGTGGAGCCGGCAGCTGTGGCGGATGGCGTGGCGACAGCGACGGTGCCGGGCGTGGCGTCGGTGACAACGAAGTGCTGGTGGAGCCAGAACAACATGGAGTAATCCAGCGCGGTGAAGGAGGGTGGAGCCCTGTCGATGGCAGCAGCCATTTGTTGGCACGTCTGGTGCCTGGCAAGCCCCGCTAGACGGTGATGACGGGCAGTTACAGTGCTCACTGAGGCAGGTGCAATCTAACTAACATGTCAGTTATGAAGGTGGAGCAGTGTCGGCGTAGTTCATTTGTGAGGAGTTATAAAGGCGGAGCAGTGTCTTGATAGTTAATTTGTGAGACCACACCTAGAGTACTGTATGAGTAGAGTACTCGCAGAGCTCCAGTCTGGAGCTTGCCTCACGCACATCGCATCGGTGTGTGTTGTGTTACTACGCAGCATATTGTGCTCGGCGTGCTGCGTCTCATTAGACTCTCCCTTCATGTGTGCGTGTGTACATTATGTGCATCACTCGCTTTTGTTTGTGATGCTCTAATTTCGAAATAAGGTGCACGATTTTTTTCCATATTGTGCATGTTTTGCTGAGTTGACAACTTCGTGGAAATGATCTAGGCATATCATGTTGCTATCTCGTACGATGGTGTAACCTTGAGCTGAATGGCAACAGCCTGCAGCAGAAAGGTGAACTGCCGAACGACACTCTTGCGAGGCTGTCCTGGCGTCGTTTGGTGGCCACTAACCCACACGCCGCTGCAGCTAGCCTGACTCAGCACGCGTTGTCCGCCCGTCGCGTCTGACGTGTGGCCGCCTGGCGGACAGATGGCCAACTGCGCCCAGCCGGCCATCGTCACCAAGAACCTGTGCATGACCATATACGGCCGGGACGCGCGCACGGCTCCGCGCAGCTTCCGACGGCTGTTCCTCGGCTCGCTGTCGCTGCGCTGCAGCGACGCCAACCGGCTGACGGGCGTGTATGAGCTGAGCCTGCGGCGCGCCGCCGACTCTGCAGGTAGTCCAGGTAGTCTGCTAGTGAGGCATGCGCCGGCCCGGCCACTGCCTCCGCCGACTCTGCAGGCAGTCCAGGTAGTCTGCTAGTGAGGCATGCGCTGGCCGCGTCACCGGCGGCGGCACGGTAACCAGCGGCGAGTGCGTGGAGGAGCTAGCTCGCCCTCGCCGCCTGCCAACTGTGTCGCTCAGCCATTTACCGTTGTGAATACTAGTGTGTGTGCGTGTGTCTGCCAGTATTATGTCATTATATCAGTATGTTAGTGTATAGTAGTGTATAAAGTGCAGTGATAGATTATTCGTTAAATAGGGTAGAATGCGTCACTTCCTGAGCACTGAAGCGACATCCTACTTAGAGAAGTATCGATATCGTGCTTCTTGATGCGTGTTTGTATTGTATTCATAAGTAAGTATTCATCCCTCACTTTGTAAGTATACATGCCTGGTTTCTAACGGAATCCTGTTCATAAGCATCATGCTTATGCTCACCATAACGGATCCGAGATCGTCATACACGAATATCCCGTAGCGCAAATCCAGGTAAATGGATTACCTATGATTTGTTATGTTATACAACACCAGTTTATAGCACAGGTACTTGTGTCGTTATCGTTGATATATGCATCCCAAATTAGATTCCTCTCAAAGCACGCAGAGCGGCTACAATCACAATCACGCTGTTTGCTGAAAAGTGAGTTTAAAGGACTTGGCAAGTATTTTAAATTACACTATTTCCATCGCGAACTTTGACATCCTAATGTGTTCTTTTCGACATATCACACCTGACAAGAAGCCATTATTTGATCATTGTAGTGGTGCACACTAGTGTATTATAGTGTATAATAGTGTATGTTGCGTAGTGTTGGTAGATTATATTGTTCATCAGCACTGCGAAGTGAACGACGTTCGCATGCGGCGACACGAGAATGTGCCGGTAGTTGTAGTGTGTGAAGCACGTCGGTAGTAGACATGCTATAGACCTAGCTGGCACTGAACTAGTTCCGTCGCTGAGTGCGCCAGAATCAGCAATTTGAACTGCTAATTTGCGTGTGCCGACTGCGAATCTAAGTGCCGATGTGTATTGCTTTGCGTATCGAAGGTTGAGCTCCATGATTAAGCAGACAGTCCACTCACGATGTTTGTATTCACAGCGCTGGACACTGGCCACATTTCCTGACCATTTCTCACTAAGCGGCAGTATTATCGTTCGATATCCTGGCATCTGCATATTTCAGCTTCATGTGCCGTTTTTTTTCTCGAACGCTGTTGGCTGCATAACGTATCCGAAATAGTGATGTATAATCACGCATTTAGTATGTCCACAAGCTGCAGTAGCTAACGTGCAGACATACATGAGCCGGCCACTGCGACTGGTCGGCACCGGTGCGGCTGCAGCTGGTGCCGTGTCATGACGTCATGCGTCGCGTGTGACAGGCGCCAGCCGGCGTCAGCGGCGCGTGCTGGACACCAGCGTGACGTACGTGCGCGGCGAGGAGAACCTGGCCGGCTGGCGGCCGCGCGGCGATAGCCTCATCTTCGAGCACCAGTGGGAGCTGGAGAAGCTCACCCGGCTGGAGGAGGTGGGCCGCATCCGGCACCTTCTGCTGCTGCGAGACAAACTCGGACTCGACCGGATGCCCAGCCACGCGCTCCAGTTCAGCAAGTCGGAGAAGGTAGCGATGACTCGATGCGGCCGCACGGCAGTCTCTGTCTGTCTGTCTGTCTGTCTGTCGATCTATATCTGGACGTGTTTTTCCGTCCTTCCGTCCCCGTCAGTCCAACGCCCAACGAATCCCGAAAATTCCAGCGATGGCCTGTGTTGCGACGTTTCTGACCGCGGTGGCTATGCATGTATGCCAATTTCTTACGCCGGCCGGCGGCGATCGATCAGACAATTTAA
Source organism: Ashinkailepas kermadecensis (assembly GCA_034440615.1). Lineage (NCBI taxonomy): Eukaryota > Metazoa > Arthropoda > Thecostraca > Neolepadidae > Ashinkailepas > Ashinkailepas kermadecensis. The sequence goes on from JAOTOM010004167.1 coordinate 66,386, forward strand.
AAGCTCAGAAGTTTTGAACTTAGAAACCACATGTTTCCAATGTGACGATGCCAAGCACCCATTCTTGTCTGTGTACGAAAGGTGCTTAGCCCACGGTTAGCTCGCAGGCTTACAAGGGAAATGTGTGGCAGACGTAGTGCTGATCTGCGTGCCTCAATATCCTACACGATTCCCCGTGATGTATCATAAATATTCGGCGTATGCGTATTGTCAGCAACTACTGAATGGGACCCTACGCTGCTATTAATCCAGAAATATGAGAAGGCGTTCCTCGTCCACTTTGCTTCATCTGTGTCGAGTGACCTGAGGCTAGGTCCAGATAACGAGCTTAGTATGCTAAACGTTAGTCTCCGGTCAGGTCCTCATACCCCGTCTCGGGGGGACGAAGGTCGTTCAAAATGCACCCTCGAACTTCCAAACTGAGCGATGCACGAAAACGAACCTGGTATCATCAGAAAGCTCTCGACGAATGGTCCCGAATACGGCATGACATTATTTTAAAATATTATAATATCAATATCAAAATAGCGATTTTTTAAAATAAAAATATATTTTTTTAAATTATATATCCATTCCAGGTGAAGACGCAGAATCAAACCTCAAGACATTTCATAGGCGCATGTTACAAAAATAGTCACATTGGTCCAACGTTGGTCAAAAATGTCAATGACCTGGCACCAAGCAAATCCAAGTCCTACATGGCGTAAGCACTGCCAAATCGTATTCATTTCGTAAGCTTCATTTTAATATATTTTCACGAGCGTGAGCTATCGAAGCTAAATAAAATATATCAATTGTTGTCGCACAATGATCTCGGATGAACCTGACCTTGAATATGATTCGTAGTTTGGTTCCAAAGGGTAATTTTGATCATGCCATTCAGTTTGCATACTATTTTGGCCATGAGAACTCGACATCGGCCATAAAACAGCAGTGTCTGAATAGGTTTAGCATACTTAGCTCACGTTATCTTGACCTGGCATCAGGTCACTTCACGGAGGTGAAGCAAAGTGGATAAGGAACGTCTTGTCATGTTTCTGCATGCATGCCAATGAATAAATACTGTTTGTATAACATGCATTTTACAAAAATAGGAAGATTGGTCCAAAATGGTTCAAAATTGGCCGTGATCCCAGGCCACGGACCTGATCTTCAACAAAATTTGAAATATACGTTTTGTAGGTGCTGTCCAATTATACTCACGTCGCAAGTTTCATTTCAATATCTTTTCATTTATATGAGATATCGATCCTGAAACATTCTTGAAGACGGTCCTATTTGATGTAAGCTAGGTCAATGACCTTTCATGGTCAATGACCTGAGGTTGAAACTTGCACGTCAGACGCAAACAAAGATCAAGACAAAGTTTCTGAAAATTTCGCGACGCCGCTCGCCGCCGTCTTTTGTCACCGTCGATGCCCATAGGGTTTTTCGTTATCGCCGAAAAACCTTAGGGGGCGTAAAATAACCCCTTCCCACGAGACGGGGCGGTTAAATGAGCTGCCCCTCTAGACAGTGTGGTGCCTCTTCTGTCGGTATGTTAAATGAGCTGCTCCTCTAGACAGTGTTGTTCCTCTTCTGTTGGTATGCCCCATTAGCTCTCGCGGTGTCTAGACAATTGCATACTGTTTGGCCGGTATCATCACGCCTCCCCGCAGTGGCATAGTCGTGTAGCCGGACTGACCAGTGTCTGTCGGTCTGATCTGTATCTCCCACGGTGGTGTAGCCGGACTGACATGGAGTCTGTCGGTCTGACCTGTATCTCCCGCGGTGGTGTAGCCGGACTGACACAGTGTCTTTCGGTCTGATCTGTATCTCCCGCGGTGGTGTAGCCGGACTGACCAGTGTCTGTCGGTCTGATCTGTATCTTCCACGGTGGTGTAGCCGGACTGACCAGTGTCTTTCGGTCTGATCTGTATCTCCCGCGGTGGTGTAGCCGGACTGACATGGAGTCTGTCAGTCTGACCTGTATCTCCCACGGTGGTGTAGCCGGACTGACATGGAGTCTGTCAGCCTGACCTGTATCTCCCGCGGTGGTGTAGCCGGACTGACATGGAGTCTGTCAGCCTGACCTGTATCTCCCGCGGTGGTGTAGCCGGACTGACATGGAGTCTGTCGGTCTGATCTGTATCTCCCGCGGTGGTGTAGCCGGACTGACCAGTGTCTGTCGGTCTGACCTGTATCTCCCGCGGTGGTGTAGCCGGACTGACATGGAGTCTGTCAGTCTGACCTGTATCTCCCGAGGTGGTGTAGCCGGACTGACCAGTGTCTGTCAGTCTGACCTGTATCTTCCACGGTGGTGTAGCCGGACTGACACAGTGTCTGTCGGTCTGACCTGTATCTCCCGCGGTGGTGTAGCCGGACTGACCAGTGTCTGTCGGTCTGACCTGTATCTCCCGCGGTGGTGTAGCCGGACTGACATGGAGTCTGTCAGTCTGACCTGTATCTCCCACGGTGGTGTAGCCGGACTGACATGGAGTCTGTCAGTCTGACCCGCCTGCTCTGTGGCAGGATGTGTGTAATCAGGTGGCGAAGGCCAGCAGTGAGGGACGCGCCGCGTGCGTGCCCACTCCGCCCGTGCGCACTCCCTCGGACGAGGTGTACGAGCCGTGGGAGATGACTGAACGCGAGCGATTCATCGCCACCAAGTACATCAACCTCATCCTGGGACACAACGTCAAGGTGAAATGCGCGCGCTTCCGCCTAATAGATCGCCGCTGGTTATACCTCGCACGCAGCGTTGGAATAGGACGCTCTTGGCCACCGCATATAGCAGTTCGAAGCACGACATATTCTCCAGACAGTAATATCCGGCTGTTGGGTACTGTCCGAACGGTGTCATTTCCTGTCGTGTTGCAGGGGGTACGCCAGGATAGAATATCTGATCATGGTATACCATTGCGACAGTGAGAGCCGCTTAGCCACAAAATATATGCCCTGTTTGGCACGCCGTCGAGATGCAAGATAGGCAGGTGGGTGATAGGTAGATCCGTCCAACCGTTATCCGTACCCGTGTATGTCGACCTGTTTGCATTGGTTTTTATTGGCTGACATGGCGATAGAGCTATGGGTGTTCGTGTGCCAGCTCCATGTATCACGCTGGCAAAACCCAGCCAGCCCGGACAGACGCCGGATGTCCTGCTGCGCTCCAGTGCTATTGGGCGGGTTCTGACAGACGTGCCGTGTGGTCGTGTGGACAGCTGTTGCCTGTTGCAGACAATGACAGCTGCTGCGTGTTGCAGACAATGACCGCTGATGCGTCTTGCAGACAATGACCGCTGGTGCGTGTTGCAGACAATGACAGCTGGTGCGTGTTGCAGACAATGACAGCTGGTGCGTGTTGCAGACAATGACAGCTGGTGCGTGTTGCAGACAATGACAGCTGCTGCGTGTTGAAGACAATGACAGCTGCTGCGTGTTGCAGACAATGACAGCTGCTGCGTGTTGCAGATAATGACAGCTGCTGCGTGTTGCAGACAATGACAGCTGCTGCGTGTTGCAGACAATGACAGCTGCTGCGTGTTGCAGACAATGACAGCTGGTGCGTGTTGCAGACAATGACAGCTGGTGCGTGTTGCAGACAATGACAGCTGGTGCGTGTTGCAGACAATGACCGCTGCTGCGTGTTGCAGACAATGACAGCTGGTGCGTGTTGCAGACAATGACAGCTGGTGCGTGTTGCAGACAATGACAGCTGCTGCGTGTTGCAGACAATGACAGCTGCTGCGTGTTGCAGACAATGACAGCTGGTGCGTGTTGCAGACAATGACAGCTGCTGCGTGTTGCAGACAATGACAGCTGCTGCGTGTTGCAGACAATGACAGCTGCTGCGTGTTGCAGACAATGATAGCTGGTGCGTGTTGCAGACAATGACAGCTGGTGCGTGTTGCAGACAATGACAGCTGCTGCGTGTTGCAGACAATGACAGCTGGTGCGTGTTGCAGACAATGACAGCTGGTGCGTGTTGCAGACAATGACAGCTGGTGCGTGTTGCAGACAATTACCGGCCTGCCGGCACCGTCAGCTGACCGGCAGACCACTCAGACAATGACAGCTGGCGTCGCCCAGCCCTCCGCTGGCGCTCCGTGAGTCTCAATATGCAGGCGCTGTGGAAGACGCCGCCAACATCTCGCATTCGGTGTTTAGTTCGCATGTTTCGATTGTGAACAATTGTTTGTTGGTAACCGTGGTTGGACCATAGCCTATCATCGAATTGAAGTGCAATGCAGATGACGCCCTTTGACGTGAAAATGAGTTTGAGAACCATTAATATTCGTGGACAGCGCTGTGCAATGGACACATCGTGAGAGTTTACACTATGCAAGGGTACTAGCAATCAGAGGTGCAATGCAATCGCTAACCTGACGACTACGAATAGAAGAACAGTCAAACCGACATATTCAGAAGCACAAGCATGTGCTCAAGGAGAAACCCAATCTTTACAACAGATTAATTATCGAGTTTGTGACACTGCCTTTTCATGTGCGTCTTCCGTTTTTCTTAAAATGTCACGGGCATCACAGCAATTCGAAGTGAAAGAGAGGGTGCAATATCTGTTTCACACTTGTTATCATCCTCTATCGAGTTGAGCTGAGACCGAGTGCACATCTCCATCCCCTTGCTGTGACCATATGAGCCATATGACCATATCGTGGTGAGACCGCGAGCTTCCCCAAAAGCCAAGGGGCCGAATCCATTCATGCTGTTGTAAAATCAGTCGTTGATTATTGCACTGTGGTTGCACTGTGTATCGTGGTTTGTGGTTTAGAGCGTGTTTGTCCGATTGGAGTTTATTAGCATTTCGGCCTTCTGAGTAATGGAGGTGGTATTGACCGTTTTTGGCCAATTGAAGATCATAAGCATTTCTGGCTTTCGGGCATTGTGCACGTTTTGAACAATTGCGTATTACGAGAAGTTGGGGATTTTGAGCGCTGGGAGCATGTTTGACCTATTCGGTATTATGAACATTTGGGGATTTTAAGCGTTGGAGACTTTGAACCTACCTGAGGGAGGGGTAGTCCCGCCAACGGTGCCCCCCCCCCCCCCCCCCCCCACACACACACACTTTCGTTCGTGACAGTGTGAGCCAAAGCCAGTCACATCGACACTTCCAGGGCCCTGTCGCATCGTCACAAAAGTTGACGGAAAGTCGGCAGCTCTCAATGTTAACGGATAATTAAAGTCACAGATTCTCAGTAACTTTGCACCAGGAAGTACAACTTGAAGCCTAACACCAAAGTATGCTTTTCGTGTCTTTGTTACGCATCAATCGAAGTTAAACCAGAATATTCAGAGTCTGTAGAAATATCAGAGTTTGTATGAATATACTTGACCTGAACCTGACACAAATTGCACTATATTTGTTTTATTTCATGTATAAGTGTATTGTGTGCCTACCGTGACGTCATCCAAAAGTTCTCGCTTGCTGGGTTTGACGAAACACCGGGTTTTTGCACCTCTGCTAGCCATCCTAGTTCACTGACCGGCTGTCCTATTCAAACTGTGGTGTATTAGTTGTCCCTGCCTCCTTCCTCAGGCTGTGGAGCGGTGGCCGTCCCTGCCTCGTTCCCTGCCTCAGACTCGAGTGGTGATCGTCTACGCCCCCTTCCTCAGAATGTAGAGTGATGACGACCCTGTCCCATATCTCGGACTGTGTGTGAAAGACCGACTATCCCTTGTCTCACACTGTGAGGTGGTGACCGACTATCCCTCGTCGCACACTGTGAGGTGGTGACCGACTATCCCCGCCTCAGACTGTGAGGTGGTGACCGACTATCCCCGCCTCAGACTGTGAGGTGGTGACCGACTATCCCCGCCTCAGACTGTGAGGTGGTGACCGACTATCCCTCGTCTCACACTGTGAGGTGGTGACCGACTATCCCCGCCTCAGACTGTGAGGTGGTGACCGACTATCCCCTGTCTCACACTGTGAGGTGGTGACCGACTATCCCCGCCTCAGACTGTGAGGTGGTGACCGACTATCCCCTGTCTCACACTGTGAGGTGGTGACCGACTATCCCCGCCTCAGGCTGTGAGGTGGTGACCGACTATCCCCGCCTCAGACTGTGAGGTGGTGACCGACTATCCCCTGTCTCACACTGTGAGGTGGTGACCGACTATCCCTTGTCTCACACTGTGAGGTGGTGACCGACTATCCCCTGTCTCACACTGTGAGGTGGTGACCGACTATCCCCTGTCTCACACTGTGAGGTGGTGACCGACTATCCCCGCCTCAGGCTGTGAGGTGGTGACCGACTATCCCCGCCTCAGACTGTGAGGTGGTGGCCGACTATCCCGGCCTCAGGCTGTGAGGTGGTGACCGACTATCCCTTGTCTCACACTGTGAGGTGGTGACCGACTATCCCCGCCTCAGACTGTGAGGTGGTGACCGACTATCCCCTGTCTCACACTGTGAGGTGGTGACCGACTATCCCCGCCTCAGGCTGTGAGGTGGTGACCGACTATCCCTTGTCTCACACTGTGAGGTGGTGACCGACTATCCCCGCCTCAGACTGTGAGGTGGTGACCGACTATCCCCGCCTCAGACTGTGAGGTGGTGACCGACTATCCCTTGTCTCACACTGTGAGGTGGTGACCGACTATCCCCGCCTCAGGCTGTGAGGTGGTGACCGACTATCCCCGCCTCAGACTGTGAGGTGGTGACCGACTATCCCTTGTCTCACACTGTGAGGTGGTGACCGACTATCCCCGCCTCAGGCTGTGAGGTGGTGACCGACTATCCCCGCCTCAGACTGTGAGGTGGTGGCCGACTATCCCGGCCTCAGGCTGTGAGGTGGTGACCGACTATCCCCGCCTCAGGCTGTGGAGCGGCGACCGTCCCAGTTCGTTGATGCCGGACGGCGTGTCGCTCGGCGGCTGCCAGCGCCAGGCCGGCTCGCCTCTGCCGTCGCCCGGCTCGCCGCTGTCGCCGTACAGCGCCGAGCGGCCGCTGCCGCCGCCGCCGCCCCTCTTCTGCGCCGAGCTGGAGGAGATCCGCGTGTCGCCTGCCGTCAGTCGGCGCGGTCCGCTGCACGTGTTCGAGGAGCACACGCAGACCTGGCTCAAACGCTGGCTGGTGAGGAGCACACGCAGACCTGGCTCAAACGCTGGCTGGTGAAGCGACAGCGGGGCGACAGCGGGCCGACACTGACTAATAGTTGCTGGCTGGTGACGCTACAGTAACACACACGCGTTGCTCGTGCGGGCAGCCTGGCATGCATTGTGTCCGGATCATCCCCAGGTCTGAGTGCAAGGTCGTTCGGATCAACTGCTGTTTATTATTATACCGTAAAGCCGCCACGGTAGCTCCGTTGAATAGAGCGCCGGCCTGCATTTGTCACCTCTCTCCTGGCTCTGTCCAGTATTCGGGTCGCTTCACGTGCTGGCATTTATCCCCCGGCTGGGATGTTCAGTTGACAACTAGCCCGATACGTTGGGTGACGTGTAACCGCTGCGGCAGTTTCGGCACTATCGCGGCATTGACGGCACGTTAAACGTTCGGTATAAATTCTGCAGTTGAACTGGAATTGACGGGTCGGGTGGTGGAGGCATGGTTCTCGCAACAAGCTGTGCTTAGAAATAGGACCCTGGTCCATAGAGAAAACCCAGCAAGAATTCGGACTCAACTTTAACATTTAAAAAGCAGATCTAGCGAGTCCGTCAGCCTGTGTTGTATTGCATTGTGTTGCATTCGGCATTGCACTCCAAAATAAAACTGGCATTATCCACCTCGTATCCTTGGGTAAAATACTGCTTAGTAACTAAGCATACACGGCTTCACGTATCAACGTCGCACAGACCGCATACATTATTTGGCACATGACACTTCCACAACTTTGCTAGCCCGTAGATGCTTGCTTGAACACCACGATGCCCTCCGCCTCACAGCGACTGTAATTTGACCGGCTTGATGTTCTGACCTGTCACCTACGAATCTGATTAGTTGTCACTGGCCTGCGAATCTGACCTGCCGTTCCTGGTCTGACATGATGTTCTTACCGGGACGTGTCTCCACGCCGTGGAGCTGGTTGTTGTGGACCGTGACGCGCTGTCATTCGTGGCCTGCCCTGACTGACCGGAGCCGGGGTCTGCCCTGACTGACCGGAGCCGGGGCCTGCCCTGACTGACCGGAGCCGGGGCCTGCCCTGACTGACCGGAGCCGGGGTCTGCCCTGACTGACCGGAGCCGGGGCCTGCCCTGACTGACCGGAGCCGGGGTCTGCCCCGACTGACCGGAGCAGTGGCCTGCCCTGACTGACCGGAGCCGGGGCCTGCCCTGACTGACCGGAGCCGGGGCCTGCCCTGACTGACCGGAGCCGGGGTCTGCCCTGACTGACCGGAGCCGGGGCCTGCCCTGACTGACCGGAGCCGGGGCCTGCCCTGACTGACCGGAGCCGGGGCCTGCCCTGACTGACCGGAGCCGGGGTCTGCCCTGACTGACCGGAGCCGGGGCCTGCCCTGACTGACCGGAGCCGGGGCCTGCCCTGACTGACCGGAGCAGTGGCCTGCCCTGACTGACCGGAGCCGTGGCCTGCCCTGACTGACCGGAGCAGTGGCCTGCCCTGACTGACCGGAGCCGGGGCCTGCCCTGACTGACCGGAGCCGGGGCCTGCCCTGACTGACCGGAACCGGGGCCTGCCCAGGTGGTCCGGAGGCCGTACGTGTTCCTGTTCCGTGACTCCAAAGACGCGATGGAGCGCGGCGTCATTAACCTGGCTACGGCCCAGATCCAGTTCAGCGACGACGGCGTCGACGACGTGCCCAACTCGTTCAGGTGAGCACCAGCAGCAGCGGAGCAACGACGCTGGTGATGGTGAGCCCGAGCCAGACCAGAGCTGAAGCCCACGCAAACTGGCCCGAGCCCGGCCTGGCCCCACAGCAAGGCGCTGAACTTGTGCTGCAGTAAGGAAGAACCATGTAGAGCGCATTTAAATGCAGTTGTACTTGCTTGCGTTGTGCGGTTGCGCAAAATGGTGCCATGAGTGGTTGTGGTAAATCGCAAAGCATCAGGTATTTATTTGTTTCGTCAGTTATCCGAAGTGACTCTATGTTAGCCATGGTCATGCCTTTGATCGTTCCCGACTCCCGACTCCGGGACCTCGCACGGGAACTGCCATGGGCCCGGTCGTGGTTATCGTGGTGGGCTTGTCCAGAACCTTGTGGTTCTCATGGTGAGTCCGTTCAGAGCCCGGCCATTGTTATTACGGTGGTTCCATCCGGCGGAGTTGGATGTAAGCGTTTACAGCACGTCCTGTGCACTGGGCGAGCCCTGTGCCCGTTACGCGGCAAGCGCGGACACCCGACTACTAGTGCTGTGGTGCGGCCGGCGAGGAGAACGGGGCGACCTCCTGAAATACCTGGGAATGCATGAACTCCTATAGCTCATTTGGGAAAATCCATCCGGTAATAGAATAGCTAATGACGCTGTCTCATGTATCAGGTTGGTTTCATAGCGCTTTCCAAATTTTCCGGTGCGGTAGTTATTCGCCGAAGTTGAGGACCGTTACTACTTCAAACTAACATGGAAGACATCTGACCAGTTTACTCCCTACACCTCTACACATTGTCCTGCCTCTAAAATCCCATGCTGCAAGTTCGATATCTCTACTGATGTGCGTTGTACCATGCTTTTCCAAAGGTGTAACGCGGCACCTTGGGTTTGTTTGCAACACTCGCCGACTTATTACGCTTACACTGGCGATATCTTGCCGCAGTAACAACGATAAACAGACATGGCTGGCAAACCCATGCTACAGGCAGATAGGACAGCTTATTTCCTGTTGGATAATATACATGTCACCACCCGCCATGCAAGTTTTGGCGTGGCGTTTTTACGTGCATTTCCACTGGCCGCATTAACATGATGTCTGTCGCGTAGCGCTTGTTTCCCTTCGCATTGCAACTGAGACGTTGACACACCGCCAGTGCGCCTGATTACCCTTACTCGGATGTCATCACTGTTGCGCGACCTTGTCGGTGACCTGCGGCCAGTGACCTGTGCTGACGTCACAGGGTGGCCACCCAGCACCGCCAGTACCTGCTGCAGGCAGTCGGCAAGGACCCCACGCGTGACCTGTACGAGTGGCTATACGCCATGAACCCGCTGCTGGCCGGCCAGATCAGGTACAGAACGGCTGCCGGTCCAACAGCTGACAGTCTGTCACCTCGCCATACCTGTCCCAGCCTCTGTGATATGCTCTGTATAAAGATGTTTGGATCTGGCAATGCCACTCTTGTGCTAGGTAGAACATGATGACAAGTTTATGCCACGTGATAGGACGGGGATATTTAGGTAGCAATTATAAAGAAAACCTTGAATTGTCTGAATTGTGCTCGTTTGGTCGCCTTCAGTTGTCTTCTATTGTGGCTGGATTGCTGTCTAGCACTGCGTTACTATCAGTTGGACAGTCAATTACTATCAGTTGGACAGTCAATTTTGTCGCGCTGTTCGATACCACTTTATTCCAGTGCAATTGTGCTCGATGTTCTATCCCAGCACCTTTTCACTCTTTGACGGTTGATCTCGTTGCCACCCTTCTTGTGTCATGCTTGCTTTCAGTATGGCCAGCCGTCCCTACTCAGGCTCCGTTCCAGTGTCATGTTGTCCCTCATGCTCTGTCACAGTGTCATATTGTCCATAATGTTCCTTCCCAGTGTCATATTGTCCCTCATGCTCTGTCCCAGTGTCATTCGTCCCTCATGCTCCGTCTCGGTGTCGCATTGTGCCGGCTACGTGTCATATTGTCCATGATACTTTTGGAAATTGAACATTGTTTTCAAACAAACCTTGACGAACATGAATAATGATTTTTGGGAAGATAGATTGCTTAAGATAGTGAAATGAAGAAAAATCAAGCTAAGAATAAATAGACGTCGAAATTGATTACTCAAAACCTGAATTTAGAGACCGTTCCCACTGTTTTTACTGGATTGTTGTCATCAGGAGCACACTTCTGGTCGTGAAGAAAGCAGTTCACAGCATCAGAGAAACAGGTGGCAGCATGCTACGAATTGCTGCCCTCATGAAAGCAATGCATTCGGAACGAATGGAAATGTCCTTAAGATTAGGTTTTAAATAATATACTTTGGAGTTAATTAATTGGTAATTTGGAACACTTACAATATAACCACACTTTATGTTTATAATAAGAATAATAATAATAATAATGATAAGTGATAGTAAAACATAATGCATAATAACAGACGACAATAAGTAGTAAGACAAATTTTACAAATATTCTACATATATAATAGGTACACATTATAATGCATAATAATCATAATACATAATAACTTTAATTATTTTTGTGAACGTAGCGACATCCAATGACTACAATTTGACGCAGGACCCATGTCTGACGCAGGTCGAAGCAGGGACGGCGGCGACGAATTTCGGGCAGCAGGAACACCATCACCGACAGCCAATGAGACGCGCTGCTCGGCTCCGACATAGCAGAAGAGTGCGTCATCATCTAGTCCGGTTGGCCGGTCGCCGCGCGAAGTCCCGCCCATTCCCGCACCGCGAGCACTGATTGGTCGGTATTCTGTGAGCTTCAGCTGGCGTTGATTTAGTGCTGCCTGCCGGTTTATGTTGCGAGTTTTGTCGGCTGGCCGGTGGACGGCGAGGCTCGTCAGCCGGCTGTTGGCCGTCCACTGCCGCTGTGGATGTGTTCCGGCAGTGGGGAGTGTCCGTGCTCGCGTGTGCGGCCGAGGCGGGCCGGCCCGTCACCAACACGCTCTTCTGCTAGTCGACGCCGAGCGCTGACGCTCGTCAGCATGGTTGCGAGTCGGTGTGTGTGTGTACGAGAGAGAGAGGGGGATGGGGGGGGGGTGCTGACGCTCGTCAGCGCGGTTACGAGTCGGTGTGTATGTACGAGAGAGATGGGCTAGTCGGGTCGGGTGCTGACGCTCGTCAGCGCGGTTACGATTCGGTGTGTATGTACGAGAGAGAGGGGGGGGGGTTAGTCGGGGCGGGTGCTGACGCTCCTCAGCATGGTTGCCAGTCGGTGTGTGTACGAGAGAGAGAGAGAGGGGGGAGAAGTCGATGCTGGGCGCTGACGCTCGTCAGTATGGTTGTGGGTCTGTGTGTGTGTGTGTGTGTACGAGAGAGGGAGAAGCATTTCTAGTCGCAATCGCCCGGCCCAGGTGGCGGCCGGGCCGCGAGGCGATGACGTCACCGTCGCCCGTGACGTAATCGCGCGGATTGAAGCCGACGTGTAGAGATATGCCGGCTTGAGAGGGTGTTGGGTGTAGCTACTTAGCGATGCCTCCCGCTGACGCACTACAAAGCGGTGGCGGTGCACCCGCCAGCTGCCTGCTACTGGGACGCGACGCTTTATCATGTTCTTTGTTATGAAGTGATCCGACTGTGACGTTTTAGATATTATTTACTGGATCCCATTACAGTTGTATTATCGTGTTATTATTTATTTTCGAGCGCTTGTGGCCGCAGCTGACGTGTTGACACTAGCCCGTTTCACAACGGCCGGTAGGGGGGGGACTGGTCGTCATGGCATCCCAGTGATGGAGTCTAGCCATATATAGTACGCTGATCTCAACATGTTTAAAGAACGTAAGCGACCAAGTCAACCTATGCGGAAACAAACAGAGCATGCTCACTGACCAAAAACGACCAGTTTTCTGTCCAGTAACAGCTTGTTTATGCACAAACTCTGAAAATGTTTGTCTGGATCCGCTGTTGGTATGTCTAGTCGGAGACCTAAGAAGTCATACTACACGAGCCTGACTTCCCAAGTAAATGCGATGGCAATAGCTGTTTGCGGATTCAGTCATCTTCAAATGTTAATTAAGCCTTGCGAGCAGGTTACCACTCTGATCAATATCGCCAACCAGCTGCGACTACGATAAGCGATTGGCTATCAATATATCAATGTGGTATTGCTATCAATGTAGTAGTCGCAACAAATTATAATTCACGTCCTACAAAATGACATTATTTGTGCTCTGATCAGTGGGTGGGCAGAGGTGTTGATTTCTTAAAATTATTGGGGCACAATACATGGAGGCAATGGTTGGGCCCAAATGACTTGAGGGACACGTTTCATGTGCTTAAAGTCAAAATTATTGGGGGGCAGTCAACATTGAGGGGCACTTTCCACCTCAAAAGTATACAAAACAACACCCGGTCATCGGATCTCGATGACCGGGTGTACAAGATTGGCTCCTTATAAAAGGTATGCAAGATCCCGGTCATCGGAGAGGGCCCCGAGCCGACATGTAGGGCCCCTGAGTCGACGAGGGATCCCAAGCCAATGTGAAGGGCCCTGGACTGACGGAGGGGGCCCCGGGTCGTTGCAAGGGCTCTCGGTCTGCTAGAGAGAGTGAGCCACGGCCAGTATAAGGCCCCTGAGTCAACGGAGACGGCTTCTGTGTACTCAAGGGGCCCATATCACTCAAAGCCAATGGCATGCCGCAAAACGCTTAGTTCTTGTTATGTATCGCAATTGATGATGCACAACGCACCACTATGCACATGGATGTGATGAGTTACGCATCTGTCTTTAAAGAAACGATACTAATAATCCTCGCTCCTGATGCGCCAACGCATGACATGCGGGACTGCGGCTCGCCGCCGGGCTAGCTCAGTTGGTAGAGCGCTGATCACGGGATGGATGTTGAACCCGCCCCGACAAGGTGGGTCCACTTGTCCTCAGGCCGCCGTTTCAGCACAAATCGACGTGATACCTGTCCAAATTAATTCCCAATAATTTCATGCCTATGGAATTTGGTCTTAGGCTTTATTTATGACTATCTATAGCCTTAATTTCATATTTTACAGTTGCAACTCGATACGACAAACAACATTTATATTGCTAGAGTTAAGCTTTTTTTTATTTTACGCCTTTTTGACATAGTTGGCTTCTTGAAACAAAACAAAAACTTACACATTGTTATGACTTAGACCTGGTGGGATTATCCCCACCGTGGGAAAAACCCTGGCTACGCTACTGTACCGGTACCATAAGCGTTAAGTTTCCAATCATTTAGAATATCATTAAGTTCTGGAAACTTGTACTCGGCCGGCCAGCTGCCGCTTAGTCCGGCGGCACGACACGGCCGGCGTCGGTGGTGTTCGACCTGGTGACATGTGAACGGCTCCGGTCTCCCACCCTGGTGCGCGAGATTAACCGGGACTGGGACTGCCGCCACGCACTCTGCATTGCATCCAAATAATATGTATGAAACTGTTCCTCCTCCCCTCCCGTCAGAAATACATTGCGACGCCTGCGTTCATGCACACGCCTCAGCCCGCTACATTAGCCACTGTACAAAGAGTGCACTGCACTAGAGCCTTCTGACGTCACACAGGGTGCAGGGGCACGTAATTCCAGCACTGGTGCCGGAACGTGCGAGGCGCTAGGGCACATCGCCGCCCTTAAATGCGGACATTTTGCATCGGCATTATGGTGTTGACTGGAAAGAATCCACTTAAAAGGGTGTCCCGCGACTAAAGCTTAATTTTCCGCCTCGAATGAATTCCAAACTCGCTCGATCTTATTCAGGTATACAACACGAACGAGATTCAAGATTTGTATGGTGCTGCACGCTCTACAGCACTGGAACTGTAAACACCCGTTTGTAAGGTGGTGATCATTTGATATATTTGGGGGCGTGAAGGTGGAATCATAGCAGCTGGAAATGATGGACTTCCATGTTTCGTCAAAGCCATGGTACCCACTTAACGTCCATAAAATAAAACATGAAAGTCAAAAGTGTGCATCCTCAGCATACATAACATTGTATCCCTTATATGATGTATGTCCTAGCAATGCAACGGGAAATTTGTTTTACATCCGACAACACTCAAGTCCTGTGCCATGGTACCAGATGTGGCCAGATTGGCTAGTTGGCCAGGTTTCTGTGTTTTTATAATAGGTATATATATATATATATACATATAATATTTAATTGTTTTATATTGGTGCCGATATTTGGATATATTGCTTTAATTTTGTATTTAATTTATTACCTGATCAGTAGAACCTGTTCATCGTTTCAAATATGTAGATCAAGGACAGATATTCGAAGTATATTCCATGCATACCAGTCAAAGTCATGGACATTTCACCCCGGTGCATATTAGCCGTTGTGAAATGGGCTAATGTCTCTCAGCGTGGCAGCTGGGACGGCGCGCTGCGTTGTGACTGTTGATCACCTGATGCTGTGTACTGTTGTTCTCCCGACTGCTGCGATGCTTTCTTCCCCTGATTACCTCGGCGACTGCCCGCCGCGCCTGTGACGTCATGGCGTGTCGTGACGTCACGACCTCCAGCTGACGGCAGACTGTCGGCGTCACGTGCTGGTGACGGCTGCCACCGCTGCCGCCCCAGTCGTCAGTCCCCAGACTGTCGACGGTGGACATCTCTGTAAACAATATACCGCTTCTCCGTGATGCGACTGGTTTCGGCGCACGACTTCGACTGAGTGGCCTCCAGGCGAGTTGCGGCGGTTTGAGTCGGGGTTCCGTCTGCTCGAGCGGTGTTTTGGCTTCGAGTGCACTCTTTGGTTGTGGCCAGTTCTGTGGTGCGGGACTGGTGGCCAGTTCTGTGGTGCGGGACTGGTGGCCAGTTCTGTGGTGCGGGACTGGTGGCCAGTTCTGAGGCGCGGGACTGATGGCCAGTTCTGTGGCGCGGGACTGGTGGCCAGTTCTGTGGCGCGGGACTGATGGCCAGTTCTTTGGCGCGGCTGCCGCCGACTGTTGGCTAGTTAACCATTTATTGGTGACTTGCATAGCTGCAATATCGCGAATTGCACTGGCCCCGAGGGAGCTTCGGACACGTGTGTAATTTTAATTCGGTGATGGATCAAAGTCCAAGCGTTGCATGATTTCTGAGTATCGAGATTTTGCGGATACTCAGGAAATTTCTGTCGAAATCCCGGGATATGATAAAAATCTGGGTAGTTGGGCCCCTCCAAATCAGTTTGCTCCCTGACGCAAATCCTAGGTACGCCACTGGACTCTGCATGCTTATTGCACCTGGGGTACGTAAAGCCTAAGAGCTGATATGTAACGGCATATTGCAAATCGGCAGAGGAGCATTCACAGCATGTTGATTCACGCGTACTCGTCCCCTACGGTGCTTACAGGGAATCGGCGTACGCATGTATTGTAGCGAAGTCTCTCTCGCAGGCACGTGATGAGTCTATAAGGACCGCGCGTTGCGACAACTCCCGAAAGTTCAATGACTGTACCTAAATGTATTGTCCAGTGGTTAAGGCAAATAAACGGCAATCACAAGCTTCAGAATGAACGTTTGTACGATGTTCCAAGGAGACAGCAGACAGCGATGGTATACGTTCTGAATTTAGTGGCCGAAAGACAGTTATTTAATTTACGGATGCGGCCGACCGCGGCAGACCCGCGTAGCTCGACAGTTCAGGAAGCTCTGCCACATCGGGGATCGTTCTTTGGGAACGCGGCCAGCATGACGACAGGTATTGCGTCGTTGACATCAGCCGTCGCGGGACCACGGTTTCAGAACGCTGACTACGCGTTCGTCCGGCCCGGCGGCAGGCTAGACAGTTGCTAGGCGCGTCACAGTTCCGGGGCGGTGAGTCGGCTGGCTTACGGGGTGCAGCATTACGGGTGGCGCAATCTTATAAATGAGGCGGCCAAAACAGTATTATATAAACTATGTTACAACACATCGCAAGTTCCTTTTTAGATTCGGATTCCGCTTTCCAGGGGAATTCTGAATCACACTATATTTATCACGGCCATACGCAATTATACACGATCCAGCAAACACTCACGATGCTCACAACACTTTAAAACAGTTTCCTGTTATTAATACTCTAGTTATACGCGTGTTAGTCTAGGGGGTCTTAAGGGTGCCCGTTTGCCTGGTCCACGATAGTAAATAAACAATGTTCCTATTGCACGACACACCATACACTATACTTAGTTTCGCAAAGAATTCGCGGCGCACACCGGCGCGCGCTCTATCACTTTCCAGAGTGCAGTCCGGACCGGGGAGGGGAACGTCCGAGCATGGGTGACCTGCCCATGCTGTAGGTCGTCGGACCATTGATACGGCACTCGCCAGCACCGCTCACTGTTACGTAGTCGCTGTTACAGGTCGGGCTTGCTACCCGGCCTGTTCTTGCGACGCTCTAGGTACTGCAGAACACGTCTGGATACCGCAGAATGACGCACTGCGAGGGCGTCAGGCGCGGCGACAGCCCGCCTGCAGCAGCTACCGGTGCGTCACCCGGCAGCTCAGGTTCAGCTGCGTCATCAACTATGCCATCAGCCGTGTCCTCGGCGGCGGCGGTTACGTTCCCAGGGACGCCCACGTCCTCGATGTCGGCGCTCGGTTCCTCCGGGGTGGCGCTCGCGTCCTCAGCGGCGTCGCTGGCGTTCGCGGTGTCGGTGCTAGCTGGCACCACGCCAGTAGTCGGGTCTTCAGAAGTATCGCTCGTCAGCACCACTCTGGGGCGGCGCTCGCGTCCCATGCCACGTAACGCGGCTGCGGGCGTCGCGTTGCTTGTCATGTTGTCGCAAGCTGAACTGACTCGTTCAGCTCGTGGTCAAGTCAGGCACTCGCTGACCTGTCGATCAGTTGCAGTCATCTTGTCTTCACCAGGAAGAATGGGGCGGAGGATTGAAGGTTGCTGCGAGTTCCGGGTACGGTGCTCGGTTCGAAGATGTGGCAGTATAGGTCGGGTGTTGGATTTTAACCACCAAATACATTTTACTAACAGTTGACAATATGTCACACCGTACATCAAAGGCGAAATCACACAAGTTATGCCAACGTCCCAGGTCGGTGGCGCTACACGCTCGCCGTATGTGACGTCACTATGCCAAACAATACAACGGTATAATTACTTGAGGCGACTCACAGGTACACACTCCACGATACAGCTACTAGATCAGTTTCCAAATATCGATTTGAACAACTCCGTCTGTGATTTCATTTGTGCTAACATCATTGCATTTTGTTTCTCCACAAAACTCGCGAATGCGCTAGTTTTATCGGGCTTGGTTTCGATGCGCTCAACGTCGGCATCATATTCCGTGGGGTCGTCATGAATTTGCAATTTTTCTGGGGGCGGTCATCAGATGACTCATCCAACGGTCATTTTTCTTGGGAACACTCGGTGAACTTTCAATTGTATTTTTCAAGCTTTTGGCTAATTGTGACAGGGGAATCTCATCCTTCGAATCATTGTTTTGGGGTTTTGTACGTTTCGCTTATTGCGATTGCAAATTTGCATTGTCTGAATCACTGGACGTAGGCAGAGGTCGTTTAACACGTTCGGCTAATTCATCCAGGGGCACATTGTCTTCTGAATCGCTTGAGGAAGCTGGCAGCTCATCGCCATTTGCAGACTGAGCGAGAGGTGACTCATTCCCCGGCCGGTCAGGCTCGACCGACGGTGATGGCACAGAGCCAAGTAAGGTCTCTCCTCGACTCAGCGGTTTCGTCAGGCTTTGTTCTCGGCGGGGTACCTTATCCATGTAGCAATCGTCATGATATGGGCCGGCTCGGGCCATATCATATGGCTCGGGCCATGTGATATGGCTTGGGCCGGCCTCGTCCCGTTTGGCTGACCTCGAGGGCTGCACTCGCTCATGGGCCGGGTCGTCTGCTTTCGACTTCTATATTTTTATTCTATATCGGTATTTTTTGTTTACTGGTTCGTCCTCATCTTTGATGGGTTCCCACGCTGTGTTTGGGTCAGCCAATCGCAATTTTGAGCATGTACCAGTCGGGTTTTTCCAGTAGTCTGATTTCTGATCACGTAATTTACTTGGCTTGTCTGTTTGATAATCCGAAAGCAGGGTTTCCAGGGCAGTGGAAATTTGGCGACGTGCCAGGTTGACGGTGTTATCATAGTAGTACACAGGGACTTCTATCTTGAAAGTTTTTCCGTTTTGCTTTACGGTCTGCGTACTCTCTGTTCTTTTCATGACTTTCTACTATGGGCGTTTTCACATGGCCGTAGGCCTCATGCAAATTTGCCAATATTTTTGGGACATAGTCTTCCCAATAGTACCTAACTTTTGGTTGCAACAAATTGTCTAGGGGGAGAATGGGATCTCTGTCACAAAGCGTGAAGAAGGGTGATGTAGTACCTGAATTGCCGATATTTGCTGTCCGGTAAGCAGCAAGAGTAGTGGGTATTTTTGCATCCCAGTCATCCTGATTTTTGATAATCGTTTTGGCTAGTATATCGTTTTGGCATCTATGGTGCCTTTCGCAACGGCAGTTCCCAGAAGGATGGTACGCACTGGTATTGATATGGCGAATATTCAAGCAGGTTCCAACTCGTTCACAATGGCATTTCTAAATTCTGTGACCAGTTCTGAAAGAATTACGCGTGGACATGAGTGGCGTGTAATAATTTCTGCCCTACGTTTTTGCGACGGTATGAGCGTCCTTACGTTCTGTGCAAAAACGATCGGACCAAGACGAGAAAAGGTCGATGATCGTGGTGACCTTCCGATTGCCGTTTTGAGTTTCCGGGAATGGTCCACAAGTATCGATGGCTATCATTTCAATCGAGTAGTGCGACACGGCCATTTCCTGCATCGGTGCCGGTGCTGCTTTGGCTCTGCGTCCTGTGCAAGACACGCACGCTTTGAGGTAGGCCACATTCCGTTCCAGTAATATCTAAATTTAAATTTCTCATAGGTTTTCGTTAACCCCATATGGCCGGCAAAGAAGCCTTCGTGTAGTTCCTTTAGCACTTCCTCTCTCGAACATTTTGGCACACATAATTGTAGTTCTGGAAATTGTCCGCAGCGTGGCCCTTCACTAATTTTGTAAATGAGCCTATCTAATTCCATATAATGCAGAACGATGTCTTTGTAATCTGAATGATTCTTGTCATTCATGACGGTCTGAATATTGCTATTTCCTCGTCTACTTTCTGAAGTTTCTCAATGTTCTCCCACTTCACTAACACGTCTTTGAACTTTTCCTCTCTGTGCAGCTCTTCTGGCTGTCTGCTGTCGGTTTTTCGGAAATAACCCTGTGAACATGATTTGAATCGATGACATTTACTTTTTGATCTGTCTCATACATCCGACTGAGATGACCTGCTACAACATTTTTGCTACCTTCACAGTCGTGTTCCGAAAGCATGATTGCCCACCTTTGCAAAATTGGTTTTTCATTTCGGACAAGTTTAAGAACGTAATCGGACGGTGATCCGTTAGAATAGTAAATTTGAACCCAAGCAGATACTGTCTCGCCCATGATGTACCGCCCACACACATGCATACCCTTCCTATTGTACTATCGGCCATTTACGTTGAGTTTCGTTTAGTTGTTTTGATAGATATATTGTACTACTCGCTGTATATTGTCTACTCGCTGTATACTGTATATTGTCTACTCCGTGATTTTGAACGAGTACGGCTCCAATAGCATTCTGTGACGCGTCTGTATATAATTTGTATTCCTTCGT
Organism: Ashinkailepas kermadecensis; assembly: GCA_034440615.1. Taxonomy (NCBI): domain Eukaryota; kingdom Metazoa; phylum Arthropoda; class Thecostraca; family Neolepadidae; genus Ashinkailepas; species Ashinkailepas kermadecensis. The sequence goes on from JAOTOM010004167.1 coordinate 86,824, forward strand.
GATGTCGGGGTATGCCAGCACGGGCGCGGAAGCTAACTTTTGTTTCAACGTTGCAAATGTTTTCTCACAGTCATCGATCCAAACGAATGTGGCTGTTACTTTGTCAAATTTATGTGCGGCGCTGAAATTTGGCTAAATCCTGGTATGAATAATCTGTAATACGAACACATACCGATAAATGAGCGGACTCCTTTCACAGTGCTGCCATGTTTTGAATTCATTCTATCTTTTCGGGGTTTAGGTGTATTTCAGAAGCTGACACCACGTGTCCTAAGTATTGGATCTCCTTTTTCCGAAAATCACACTTCGAAAGTCTCAATTTCAATTTTGTTTTGCGCAATCGGCGAAAGACTTCTTTTAAGTTAACTAGGTGTTCATCAAACGTTTTCGCGTAAACTATTATGTCGTCGATGCAAGCCGTTGCAAACTGATTCTGAATTCCTGATAGTACTTTGTTCATTAATTCCATGAATTTCGATGGCGCGTTGCATATTCCAAATGGCATTTTTCTAAAATTCCGCAAGCCAGGGAAATACGTGAAAGTGGTTTTAGGGATGCTCTCTTCTGACATTGGAATTTGCCAGTATCCAGCTTTCAAATCGAGAGACGAAGAGAAGTTCACTCCACCGAGAGAAGCAAGGATGTCCTCAGTTAGGAGGAATGGGTAGCTGTTATTCTTGGTTACCTTATTTAGTTTTCTGTAATCGATAGAAAACCGGTTACTGCCGTCCTTTTTTTCCTACAATGACTATGGGCGTGGCCCACTGACTGTCTGAATCTTCGATGATTCCTGCTTCTAACATGACTTTAAATTTGGTTTTCTACATATTTTCGCTGAGAGAATGGGGTTTTGTAAGGTGCTTAACGGATCGGTGGGTGGTCAGCAGTCTCTATGTCCATAAGTATAAAGTCAGTCGTGCCAAGGTCGGCGTGAGTTGCGGCAAATAGGTCAGCGTTGACACGTAACAGTTGCTCCCATTTCTCCTTGTCAGCTTCAGTCAGATGAGACAGTTTGGCCTTCTCAAGCGGATCCGAGGGTGTATGGGACGTGGGACGGTCAATGTCCTGGGCTATGTCGATCAAGTTTTCTAGGTCGTATTCGTCTATTTTCTCAGCGAATGCTATTACTTGTTCGGGGTACAAAGTGAAATATCTCGTGATGGCAATCACAATTCGTACTGGCAGGCGTTTATGCTGATCTGGCTTTGCTACAACTTTGGCTATGAACAAGCCGGTCTCCTGAGAAATAAGTGGCGTATTGTCCAACGAACGCACGTAACAAGTTTGTTCCACTAATTGCACCCGATTTACAGCTGTCGGACACTCCACGACCGTGTTGGCCGGGATATATATATATATATATATATATATATATATATATATATATATATATATATATATATATATATATATATATATATATATATATATATATATATATATATATATATATATATATATATATATATATATATATATATATATATATATATATATGTATATATATGCGTCCTTTGACTCTGACTAGGGAGCTGGCCTACTCACTGGTCTGTTGCTACGGTCTGAGTGGGATCATATTACCTTCAAGGCACAGAACTTTCTCCTCGAAATCTAATTTTGCTCAAAACTCGGTCAATAAGTCGTTTCCCAACATGCATTGTTGCTTCAAGTCTTCTTCAATTTGGAAGGCCAATGGTTTTCTGAACTTATTCATCTCGACGTTCAATGTTCCTACACCGATATTTTTCAAGCGATGGCCGCTGGCAGAAATTATGGGAATGCTGTCTTGCGAATACGGTAGGTCTCCAGAAACACTGATGATTTGTTCCTCGATAATTGTGTTAAAGAGCTCTTTCGAGATCAATGAGATGTCTGCTCCAGTATCTACAAGTGTGTAGGCCTTTTGGTTGAAAATTTTAAGCCAGCACATGGGGTATTAGGTTTGATGCGAATTTGTTGTACTCGCGCTTGTTTCTGCTTGCGTTTATCGGGGTCTCTCTTTTTCTGACATTTTTTTATCTCCTTCACTTTTTGGTTCATCTCTCCAAGATTTTGCAGCTACATCGTGGTGGACAGTCACAACGGAGCGGTCTAGTTTTCCGACTGTCTAGGGGGTTTTGGCGGGAGCGGCAATGGCGACCGATGTGACCTACGCGGCTACAAAAAATGCAGATGGGTTTTCCATCTGCATGAGGGGAGGGTCCATTGAAATGAGGGGCGCGGCTGCTGGGGCTTCCACATTCTTGGGCCCGCAGGAGAGCGCGGCGAGGGGTTCCGTGGTTGGATCCTGGGGTGTAGGGTCGTGGCGGTCGCGGATACTGCGGGTAGGACGGGTGAAATACCCTGGGTCCAGGCTGAGGTTGGCTCGGTTGCTGTGGTACTTCTGGTTTTTGCACTGCTTATTTTTCTACCGTTTGTCCAATTGCTAATACTATTTTTTTACCTTGTCTATCCTATCATTTTCTGTCACCGGATGAACTGCGTCTACTTCCATCGGCTCGTCGTCTCGTTTCTGAATTCCGCGGCATGGTTCTAACGTTCTGTCCAGCTGTTGTTCGCGCACGGCGAATTGAACGGCTTTCTCCAGGTTTCTAAATTGATGCCTATATAATTTTCTGACCAGTTGGCCGCTTTGTACTTCCTTGTTAAAAACGTCAATAAAAATTTCTTGAGTTGTGGGGCTGTCCATATCCGTGTAAGCCTCCCTGGTCATGGTGAGCAACCTCTCACCGAAGTTTTGCACAAGTTCAGCTCTGTGCTGCTTCAATTTTCGCAAGGATTCCTAGGAGTATTTTGGTTCGAAAGGTCCGAGTATCTTTCTTTCATTACTTGTTTAATGTCTGCCCACGTCAAGATGGGTTGGTGCAAAACATTCTTCGTAAAACTTAAGCCACAGGAAGCGGCATTTTCAGGCATATTATTCTTAGTTGCTCGTCATCCATTGAGTAACTGATACGGTCTAATTGTTTTAGCTAATCGCATAATATATGGTCGCTCTCTACCGCAAAAGTTTTATGTTCTGGCTCAAGTCCTGAGCTCGCATTTCCATTATAATTTTTATTGAAGCTGTCGGCAAGTATCTCAAATGTAATATCAGTCATGTTGGCTTACTTCACTTATTTTTCAACGTGTTACAAAATTTTGGTTTTCACTTATTTTGTGGATAAATATATTATATTAAGTCTCCTAGCTCACACAATAATTCACACGTACAGTACTCAATACACAGCGAATATGCAGCACAGGTATACAATTTTATGACAGTTCTAGCGGTGGTCAAAATTGGAGGGGGTATTTTTGGAAGGATTTCTGGATTTGCCCGAGCTCACTGTTTGTTGGTCCGACGTCGCGATGTACTTATTGTAACCAGATCCGGTCACGGACCACCAGTTGTAGCGTAGTCTCTCTCGCCGGCACGTGATGAGTCTAGAAAGACCGCGCGTTGCGACAACTCCCGAAAGTTCAATGGCTTTGCACTTAAAGGTATTGTGCAGTGGTTAAGGCAGATAAACGGCAATCACACGCTTCAAAATGAACGTTTGTACGATGTTCCAAGGAGACAGCATACAGCTATGGATATACGTTCTAAATTTAGAGGCCGAAAGACAGTTATTTAATTTACGGATGCGGCCGACCGCGACAGACCCGCGCAGCTCGACAGTTCAGGAAGCTCTGCCACATCGGGGGTAGTTATCTGGGGACGCTGCCAGCCTGACGAAAGGTACTGCGTCGTTGACATCAGCCGTCGCGGGACCACGGTTTCAGAACGCTGACTATACGTTCGGCCGGCCTATAACATTGTTCATTTTAATTATCCTATGTGGCCCGCATCTAAAAGGAATGTGGCTTGTGAATCAGCCCACGGGTGGTGGCGACTGTCATCGAGATGTTATGACTAAATCGTGAATATGAACCGTCTTGGTACCGACTTTGTATCCGCTCTAGATAAGCGTGGCATTCCAGGCTACGCCCCTATATGTCATTACTTCCGCGTGATCGTGACGTAGGCGCGATCAGCCATGCTGAATGTAGGTGTGCCCTCGTATGATACGCCAATGACCGGCGGCTGTAATATGCCTCATCAATGTGTCTGCCAATGACGGCTGCCGCGAGGTGGAGCCAGCTGACGGCCCATAGGCGTCGGCGGAGAGTCGATAGAGAACGCTCCAGGCCGCGAGAGCGCTCGGACTGAAAACGCTGTTCTAAATCGTTGTTCTTGGTGCCGGCAGACGCGCACTAAATTGCTGTCGGCATCCATCACTTTTCGACATCGTATTGCTAAGTACCGATCGCTTCAATTGGTTCAAATATAACGTCAAGTATCGCGGTACTTCACGCCAGGTTATCTGCGACGCGCGACGGTCCTCTAGACTCATCACACCGCCAACGAGACCGACTTCACTACAGGCCGGTCGGCCGGCTAAACAGTTGCTAGGCGCGTCACAGTTGCGGGGCGGTGAGTCGGCTGGCTTACGGGGTGCATCATTACGGGCTACGCAATCATATAAATGAGACGGCCAAAACAGTATTATATATACTATGTTGCAGTATGTCGAGTCGTCCTTGATCACTGCTGTCATGTCAGATGTTGTATCTGTGTTTGCCAATCCGTCAGACTTTCTGAGATGTGTCACATATAACTACGTGATGTACATACCTGTACCGGCTACCAATAACCTATGCGAGGCGTTTTCTCCTCCAATATATGCCTTGCCTTGTGCTTTCTCGGTCTGTCGTATTAATATGCACTCTGTTCAGCGCCAGGGCAGTTCTACCTTAAAAACAACCGACACTCGGGAAAAATGTGCCTCCCCAATCTTGGAATTGTCGTCTGCCCCAACTTTGTGTTCTTTTTTATTAACGCAAGTGCCTACAGCTGCAAGTGCTTGAATGTTATGGAATCTGACCCACTACTATCGAAAATAATCGCATTAGCACTACTGATATCCCGATGGAATATATTATAATGCACGAGGCTTTCTCCCGTCAACTCTTACCTCATGCAATATTTTACGTGCATCTTGTTTTCTGGTTCGGACACCCTTGTTCAGTATGGTTGTTAACCAGCACATTTATATTTCGACACATTTATTAAGGCGGACTCATTGTGATTGGCTCACAAATTCCCGTAAAGGTTTGAGTGCATATACATAATACATATTAGTTCGGTCATATTTATCGGAGTAATACGGGTGCGAATTACAATGCACATGCAAATTATTGCACTTACAATACGATACATTCTCACCATAACATTGTATATATCCCAATATGTACTTGGTGTGTCTTATGACGCACATTGCACGACAGTGTTACACCAACACACCAGTGATACGATTGAATGCAAAGTATATGTTTGGCGCGCCATTAGCACATCCTTGTTACCGTGACACTGGCCCCACACGCCTCGCTGACCTCGTTAGCAGAACATATAAGTGATTAACGCTACAACTGTTTAAATATGTCAAGAGAGTACTATAGATCGTGGTAAGCATTAAATAGCATAAAACAACAAATCAGCAGAGCTGCCTGACTGTGTCGGTGACATTGGCTTACGGCATTCATTCGATTGCAGGCGTTTGTGCGAGCGCGCCGCAGACCGACACAGCCCGCACAGCTGGCAAAGCAGGTGCTGCTGCTGGGCTGGGTGTCTGGAGGTCGCCGTTAGCCTCGGCGCGGGTGTTGGCTGAAGGCGCTCACCTGTAGCTGAGACGCGGACTGATTGCCACTGGTCAACTCTTCTCAGGTGTTCCGGGAGGGTGAACTGAAGAGGTCACGGCAGCTACTTTAGTTTTCCAGCGGGCGTGATACGAACACGTTCTGGTCTCGTCCTTACTTCTTCAACGATGATCTTGCTGTGGAGCCCAGGTCTCCACTTCAGTTTTTATTTTGGTGACGTCCGCACGAATAAACTCCGGCATCGATCTTTGGTCTGCGACAGGGATCGTTCGGAGAAGCCGGGGTCCAGACCTCGGCTCTCCTGTGACGGTTGCAGCGAGCTGTCTGTCTCTCAGTTTTCCGGTGACGGTCGCACGAAGAAGCCGGGGTTGCGCAGCGACGAGGTGGCAGAGTTGACGACAAAGATGGCCGCGGCCAGCGCGCGCTGGACGCGCTGCCAGAGGCGTGGGTTGTCCGGCTGCCGGCTCACCTCCACCAGCGTCTCCACCACGTCCGGGAAGAACACGCCGTTGTACTCGTGCTCGGGGTCTGTGCCGAACACGGCGTTCCTGGCGGCGACACAGCAGCCTTAGCCGACGAACCAAACGTTACATGCATTAAGTACCGGTCAGTCGCGTCAGTGGTCGGTTCACGGCTGCCGCCCTCCCCCCCCCACAGCAGGCTGTCATGCTGCCCCCGGGCTCACCAGCCAAGTTTTGTTTACTGACAGAATTGAGACACGTCCGCTATTCCCGTACTGGATCAATTACGGCATTAGGTCAGCAACCAACTCCGGGCAACACTGCTCCGGGAAACACTCCCGGAGATGTTTATTTCAAGTGGATTGAAAGGGGGGATAATGAAGGACGTTGATTTCATAGCATCGTAGAGTTCCCTATCTTCCTAGAACTTGTTCAATGTTCCCCAGATAACCCTTCAATAATTCGGGGTGTTAACCCTCGCCGGGTCGGGGGGGGCTCTCCTTTTCCCGCGATAGCGGCGGAATGAATGGACTCAAATACCCTAAATATTCAGTAGTTTGTTACACATCTGCTTTACATAATTTACAAAAATGTCAGGTCCAGGTTATCAAAGATCATTGACCTGAAACGGGTCACAGGAGTGATGTTCTAAAATATGTAAAGTGCCTCCAATCAGAGTAGTCGCAACACACAGGCACCAAACTCATAGCATGCTATCATGTAATAAAGACGAACGAATTATCTGGAAGTGTTTATTAATATCAAGGTTACTGACCCGAGATTAGGTCAATTTCCGCATACTTTTGCCGTATGCAGTGTGACAAATTCAAGTGGTGGATAATTAGTCACGCCAAAGATTATGCAGAGCAGGAAATAAGCATTCTGGGTTAATTTATCTGCCAAAAGTTAATAACACCAGGTTAGTTCAATTATCATGTATATTCTACACAATTCCATCTTATGCAGAATTTTGCTGTTCTTCGTTAATTGATACCTGAAATCGGTTTCTGCGCTGCCTAAGTCGTGTAACATGATATTTGATGACAAACGAATGACCTGAGAGATGCAAGCTGACTTGATTTGAATCTGATTTTACTTTCTTTTGAATTACTTCTCAAGCAGTGCACACTTAGGCGAAGGCTAGAGATATCAGGTATCAATTTGTGCATTGTCCCAGCGTGATCTGGGTCAGGTCGCGAGGTCAGCAGCCGGATAGTTTTCAAAGATGTTTCCGTATCACATCAGTTCGTCTTTGAACACAAATGTATGCTTCAAAAGTGATGTTCCTGACATATTTAAGCTTGAACGTACTTGGTCCGACCATGTGGCATGACCTGACGTAGCCCGATAATTTTCGGATACCAATCAGATACAAATATTTTGTCTGAAAGGTGCTATTGGAAGAACTCGAGACATATATATTCATAGTTTCCATGTCACTCCAAAGCAAAGGTCATGTCACCGGACTGACCTTTGGCGACCTTATCATGGCCAGCAATGAAGAAATAAGTTGTGATATGAGTTATGGGCAGTATTGGCTTGCCAATGACATCTTCCTTGTATCTCTAGCATGCATAGCTTGGAAGTTGGTTTTCAAGCCTGATTCTGACCTGACCTGACCTATCCTATATTTACATTTTTCACTATGATCAATTTAACAGCATTCATCTATGTTAATGCTTGCGAAACGATGTCGAAAGAACACGAGCTCTGTCTGTTTAATCATTTCCAGGGACTTAAGTACGCGTCCATATATTGACCAAAACGACCTCTGGTGACCTCATTATCAGTTAAAATGAAAATCGAATGTATGCTTAGTGCTCTCCATGACCAGAGCTTTCAAACTGTATATCGTATTTCATCCCAGCACAAGTAGGTCGGAAGTTGGAGGGTTGTTTTCAAGAGCTCCCCCCCTCCGGTGAAGGTGGATTTGCCGGCCGGCCCGGCGAGGGTTAACATGATGCCCTCTGGGGACGGGAGAATAACCCTTGGGTTAATTGATTTCGACATTACCGTTGTTTGTGGCACGTGGTACGTGCCACATACAACAGTGTGCGTTAGGCGTCAGACGCAATGTTAATGCGGACATCGGGGGGATCTCCAGTAAAGAAAGAAAACAGGTAGGTTCCGGATGCCATTCAAGAACCCTGAAACATGCGCCAGCGACAAGCGCGCCCGGATGCTCACTAGTGTGTGCGCGAAGAATATAGTTACAATTTATGAGACTGTCTCCATAAAATATGATGCGAAGTGCATTTATGAAAGTTAGCTTGCCTTCAGACGTGAATTTGATTGCCACTTACAGTGACATATTGCGCATATTGTTACTTTCCGTATTTCCTTCTCGAACTATTTTCCACCATAGACGGCCGGCCGCCGGCGGTCCCCGGCCCGTCCCCGACCGCCCGCCATTCATAATACAGCGGGGCGCGGGATTCCTATTCCCTGAATGTTGTAGGCCCCAACGCCAAAGTTGCAGGCAGATTTTCATATTTGAAACGATGGGCGATGTGCCTGGCATGACTTCCGCCATCATTAGAGTTGAGGCCGACAGATTTTCACGAAATTGTTTAAGAACATTACGATTATGGGCGTTGAAGGGAAAGAATGCATCTACAACCGTGAATATTTCCCACACCATTTTGGCGTGACAGAGCCGATGTTGCTTAGTATTGTTGAAGGGTGGAACTTTAATTTTTGTCGTGCGACCGCTCGGCGGCCCTACGAATCCTCTAGGCAGCAACCGTCGGCACTTGACGTGCATCGAGCCATGCCAGAACGTCAATAATGTCGCAAAGCTTCATGTCAAAAGGTAAAAAGTGACAGGGTTAGATATCTATAAAAGTAGTCGAGTATGACATCAGAAGGCAGCTGATTTATGCCGGTTTATTTGAGACCGTTGGAAATTAATTCGGTAATGTAGAACATCTGATATACAATTAAAAGGAATACAATGCAATAATTTGAGACACAAATACTGGAATTGAGTGCAAAAATGGCAGGGTTAGATATCTATAAAGGTAGTCTAGTATGGCAACAGAAGGCAGCGGATTTTATGCCGGTTTGGAAATTAATTCGGTAATATAGAACATCTGATATACAATATAAAGTGATACAATGTGATAATTTGGGACACAAATTCTGGAATTGAGTGCAAAAGTGACAGGGTTAAACCTCCATGAAAGTTATTCAAGATGATATAAAAATGTAGCACGTTCGATTTCCGTTTAGTTGAGAACATTGTAAATTGTCAGGACGTCACACAGAAGATGTATGACACGTTTGTATCACAAGTTTTTGAGTGGCCAATTGCTCACATTTCACTTTAAAGACAAAGTGACAGGGTGACATGATTTGATAATAAAACGAACTACACATCATAAGAGAGCTTGTTTCAATGTTGTTCAAATTGGACCATTGGAAGCTACTCGCACCTTGTCTAGAAACCAGAATATAGCATTTATCAAAGCAAGCCCACTCTGGTGCTGTTCCTTCACAAACCCGCCACCAGAGCAGCGCCACCGGTATTATGTCCGCTTGTGACGCTTAACGGTGGCACGTGTATGTGGCACGTGCCCACGTAACCGGCTTGACCCAAAACTACCCCCATGGTTCGTCTGCGAAACCGTCGCAGGACGTGTGAAAATTTGGCAATATTAACCAGTACCAGCACACGATGTCAAGTCAACAGGCTTCTGAACGGTGATCCTGGACAACCTCGCCGTTGTAGTTGGGTGCTAGTGCATAGAATGCCACAGCGCGCAAAGAGAGCAGTTTGACAGAGAGCATACCTAGTTGTATATTGAGATGCCTGTGGCGGGATGTCGGTGCTGTCGGGACAGACACACTGGGGTACACTCGGCACAGGCCAACACAAACACACATCTACCAGCTGTGGCGGGATGTCGGTGCGGTCGGGACAGACACACTGGGGTACACTCGGCACAGGCCAACACAAACACACATCTACCAGCTGTGGCGGGATGTCGGTGCGGTCGGGACAGACACACTGGGGTACACTCGGCACAGGCCAACACAAACACACATCTACCAGCTGTGGCGGGATGTCGGTGCGGTCGGGACAGACACACTCGAGTACACTCGGCACAGGCCAACACAAACACACATCTACCAGCTGTGGCGGGATGTCGGTGCGGTCGGGACAGACACACTCGAGTACACTCGGCACAGGCCAACACAAACACACATCTACCAGCTGTGGCGGGATGTCGGTGCGGTCGGGACAGACACACTCGAGTACACTCGGCACAAGCCAACACAAACACACATCTACCAGCTGAGCATACCTGTTCTGATAGTCCACCAGCAGGCCGTTCGGATCAATGAAGGACCTCTCAACGCCCACCATCTGGTCGTTGATCCGACGACACTCCAGATCACTGAAAAGTGTGGAATTGACTATTGAGTTGTCGCGTGGTGTGTTATTCAATGACAGCCACGGTGTGTGTGTGTGTGTGTATTCCGTGACTAACACGACAGTTGTTGTTCCACGGGATCTTTGCTGGAGTCCGGCCCCACCTAGAAAACAGAAACTTGAAGAGCATGGCTGGCCCGAATCCCAATTTTCAGAGGTTGGTGCACCAGCTAGCCATGGGACATATGCTCGCGTTCTGCAGTGTTTTCGTGACTGAGCTGAAGAAAACGAATAACCTGTCTTGATATACGATCGCCAAAGAGTTGCAAAGTTGCTTGTAAGCATGCGAGATGTACAATGAAAGCCATGGGTGTTCCTATCATTCCTGAGTAGAAGACAACCTACACACGATGATCGCGGTCTTGATCCCCTAACTTAGCAATCGTTCCTGCGCCTCTGCGGTTTGCAACCCTGAGAGTAGTAACCCCCACCTGGAATCTGAAGGTGGTGACGCCCTTGGCATCGGCTATCTTCCGGCAATTTGGGCATTTGTCACTGATAGTAGCCATTGCATTTCCGTCCAGGTATCTGGTGCGGATGTTCCGAAGCACGTGGTATTGGTAATACACATCTGTCACATAGCCTGTGTCCTGTGTCCCAGCGCCAGCATTCTACTGAAACTGCGGCGCTACTGGAGACTAAAGGATACCACTTAGCCAGCAACATTAGCGCGACGGATTCCATGTTCATGCAGGTGTTTTGATGTTGCCTGGTTTCTGAGTTGTACCAGCCTGCCACCAGTGTGGCGCCGTTACGCGTCATACGGTGGTCGGCAGTAGAGGACAAGTAGTCTTGGGGTAAGTTGCCCGTCTCACAATCGAAAGATTGTGTGTTCGAGTCTCATCTGTCACTACTCTTCTCCCGCGGCCGATCGGCGTGAGAGATTGGCGGTGCCACATGACTCAACTGTCGACGTGTCGTAAAAACCAACAACCACCGACGGGTGGCTATGGAGCAGACGTCAGCACTTGGCGCAAGTGCAGTAAATCACCATGGTTATTTAGAAGCAGGCATGGTAATGCTACATGCCCTGGCATTCACTCATGCGATTTATGATGCGCATGCGTTTCTATGTTTAGTATATCAAAATTGACCCGTGTGGTAGCATATAAGTACGTATATGCGCAGCAACACATAATATTGCATTCAGCTGTATGTCTGCGGTAGTCAGCATTCTTACGTGTAGGTTTGGCCAGCGTGGGTGCCACGACGGAACTGTCCCGCCACATTCTCATAGCGGTCCACAGCCCGCTCCAGGCCACCTGTCGACACAGCAAGAGGTGGTGTTAGTTAGTGGTTTGGGCTCTGGGGCGCTTCGACCAGACTTGAGCATTCGCGCCCAATAGTTACTGTACCCCACCGGCGGTACCCACGGGTACCCGCCAGTACTCACCGGTACCCACCGAGCCAGAGCATCTATGGATGCCTACTCTTCTCTCTAGAGCACTGACTGGGGTCAGCCACATCGGCATCTACAGATGCCTACTCTCGGCTCTGGAGCACTGACTGGGGTCAGCCACATCGGCATCTACAGATGTCTACTCTTCTCTCTGGAGCACTGACTGGGGTCAGCCACATTGGCATCTGTAGATGCCTACTCTCGGCTCTGGAGCACTGACTGAGGTCAGCCACATCGACATCTATAGATGCCTACTCTCGGCTCTGGAGCACTGACTGGGGTCAGCCACATCGGCATCTACAGATGCCTACTCTTCTCTCTGGAGCACTGACTGGGGTCAGCCACATTGGCATCTATAGATGCCTACTCTCTGCTCTGGAGCACTGACTGGGGTCAGCCACATCGACATCTATAGATGCCTACTCTCGGCTCTGGAGCACTGACTGGGATCAGCCACATCGGCATCTATCGATGCCTACTCTCGGCTCTGGAGCACTGACTGGGGTCAGCCACATCGACATCTACAGATGCCTACTCTCGGCTCTGGAGCACTGACTGGGATCAGCCACATCGGCATCTATGGATGCCTACTCTCGGCTCTGGAGCACTGACTGGGGTCAGCCACATCGACATCTACAGATGCCTACTCTCGACTCTGGAGCACTGACTGGGGTCAGCCACATCGGTATCTACAGATGCCTACTCTCGGCTCTGGAGCACTGACTGGGGCCAGCCATATCGGCATCTACAGATGCCTACTTTCGGCTCTGGAGTACTGACTGGGGTCAGCCACATCGTCATCTACAGATGCCTACTCTCGGCTCTGGAGCACTGACTGGGGCCAGCTACATCAGCATCTACAGATGCCTACTCTCCGCTCTGGAGCACTGACTGGGGCCAGCCACATCGGTATCTATGGATGCCTACTCTCCACTCTGGAGTACTGACTGGGGTCAGGGTGCTGCGACAGATGATGAACACAGTGTGGTGCTGCGACAGGCCAGTACACACGGGTGTAGTTTGTGGCGGCCATAACCCCGGAACTGTACGGTTGGTTCCTGAAAGTTTCAACCTTAGTTCTACGACACTGCATGTAAAGAAATGGCTTAACAGTGGCCTGACTCTGGGGTATTTGAACATCGTTTTGTTCCGGGAAGCTGCGCTGGTGCCGGTGACGTACCCAGAGACACGTTGTGACGTCGCATCAGGTGGGCGAATTTGTCGGCGACGTGGGCGAGGCCGAGCCGCAGCGGGTGTACCTCGTCAGTGACGTCCATCGGCAGCAGGCGGTGGTCGGCCAGCCGCTGGCCGATCACCGCCCACAGGCGGCCCAGTGCCGTGTGGTACACGTAGTCGGGGTCCAGGTGCGCCATGGCGTCCATCGTCTCGTACATCGTGTGGTAGAGCGGAAAATCGTTCCAGTCCCAGCGTTCCTGGCGGCCGGCTGGCGTCAGGAATATGATGCGGCCGAGTAGATTTGGATTTGATAGATGGACATTTTTTGGCTCTCTTCCGAGATGTCATCCAGTACGACATCCAGTGCTAGATGCTGATTGTAGCTAAGAGCTGACGAGGGGCAAGCTACTGAAGATAAGCTTAGCAACCATGGTCACTTTTCGCTCAGATTCAATTAGACTCGAACACAGTTCGCGTACAAATTCGTCAATCTCGCCTCACAATCCCTAGCACTTTTGAAAACAGTGGCACGTGCACCTGTTTTGAGCGGGCAGATCGTGGCTACAATGAGCATGTTGTGAAGTCTGGGCGCGCGATGCTACTTCACTGTTTTTCAAGCATCATTTAGCGAGACGTGCGATGGTATTGACATAGAACACCTGCGGAATGCCATCGACATTCTCGGTCATTTTCAATGTGTCTGTGAGTTTTTGGTGTTCGACATTTGTGCTACTTCGTTTCATAGTGCACCCATGTAGAAAATGTATTGACATCTGCTGATTTCAGAACAATATCAATGACGTATGATCTTGCAAATACACAAAGGAAAGTAATATTCCATTGTCACCGTGCAATTGAACTAATGACTCGATAAAATAACTGTCCAAAATGCACAAGATGGCACAGCAAATTGAAAGTTGAGTCGTATTATTGCCATCCCTCGTGTTTATTTATTTATATTCAGTTTTAGGCGGCAAATCATAGGTGATGAAACGTCCGAATTTAAGGGAGGGGCACCGAGCAGTTTTGGGGGTCGATGGGGATCCATTCAACGCCAGAAAGTCGCTGAGTGACCTTCCAAATTTAGTGAGGGTGGGCACGGCACAGGTTTAGTGAGGGTGCCAGTTCCTCGCCCCCCCCCCCACACTCACCGTTCCGCCGCCTATGCGAAGAACTCAGCTGCACGCACAATCCTGGTTCACAGGTAACCTCACAAACATCCCGCAAGATCGCTAGGATCGATCCCGTACAATCGTAGGATCGCTGCCCATGCGTTACTGTACGGACACACCGCGAGCGTGGTGCAGCAGCTCCGCATGTAAGTGTACCGCTGATCTTTAGCTAGACTTCACAATCCACTCCCTGAAGCACGGCTACGACAGTGTAGTGAGGTTCAACGGCCTCCGTGAGGTCAGCCAGAGAGGACACTGCCGTCCAGCCGCGTCTGACTGGGGCCAGAGCGTCCTGCTCACTCACGAAGTCGATCTCCCACATCATGTAGACGACGGGTGTGCCGAGCTGCTGGTAGAACGACCAGTGTTCACTGGGCGAACCCAGGTTGTAGCTGAACAGATTGCCCTTCTCGCGAGCACGCCAGTGATCGTACAGCGTGGTGAAGCCAAGCGACTGGTCCGGCGCCGCCACCTGCAAAATGGCGGCAGCCGTGACGTCACCTAGATGGAAGGCAACAAGTTGCTACGATAGAAGATGCGGCCAGGGGCTCCGTTTCAGGGGGACTGAGGTGACGTGTCTCGTCCACCAACCTTCGGTGGAACGGGGGACAGCACTGCAGCGAAGTCAATTTCTGACCTCTCTTTCTGAATGCGTGGGCTCTCGTGGATCCTGAGATCCGGGCTCCGAGCGGATCGCAGACATTCGGCCGGCACCTGCTGGCGCGCAGAAGTCGGCCTTTCACGCCTCGAGCGGTGGCTGTCGCCCGGGTATTATGCAAAGTCAAAGTCCGTTCTCGCCGCGTGCCCGGCCGACCGGCAGATGGTGTGTGACACCTGGGACCGGCGCCGTGACACAGTCGGGTGTCATCGTTGTGACACCTGCATCACAATTGTATCATGTTGTGCCATGTTGTATCATGGGGCTTGTCTGGAGATTGAAGACCGGACCCTTCTCTTCGCGGTGTGGTGCAATAGGTGATGCCGGCCAATGACAGGCCAGGGCGTTGGCCCAGTGGGCCAAGACCTTGGCCCTCTTCCCCATGTGTGACCGGTATCCCTCTCGGTTTGCTGTAAGAGGAGGTTTTTATATTTCGAGAGAAGGTCAGTTTAGTGCAGGAATTGGAGAAAACCGGCCTTTTGGGGGCACTATAGCCCCGTGCCCTCCCCTTAGATCCACTAGTGCGTGTGCCGTGCCTGGCCAGCACTGCACCCTGACCAGGGACCAGACGTTCCGACGGCTGACCCGTTTGGCGGCCTCGACGGTGACGCGCTGCATCAGGGGCGTAGCCACCACCATCAGGTTGAAGGTGTATATGATGGCCAGGTCGACGTTCAGGTAGGCGACGGTGCGCCCTCCGATCAGGTGGACGTACTCCTCGATCAGCTCGTTGGCGCCGTAGTAGCCGAACTCGCCCGACCCCCAGCTGGCGAAGACCAGCGTGCGCCGCGGGCGCCAACCTGCCATCACCCGATGCCCAAATTCAGCGAATCAGACAGTCAGAGAGTGGTGCACATTTGATGCCTTGTGCTACATTTACCTGCTGTATTCCGGCCTTCGCGTTCGCAGAAACCATGCTTGCTCGCATGTGGCCAGGCTTTGTTCCTATCATTGATTTTCCCCTGGCCATGTGCACCGGCTTTTTTCGTAGATAATTGTTCAGTCTCATACCCTCAACACGACCTCAACATTGATAGTCCACGCAGCAAGTGTGCGCCTGTGATAATACGGGCAGCAAGTGTGCATCTGCAAGGTTTTTCGCTTGACGTTGGTGACGACGGGCCCAATTCAATGTCGACATTTGTTCTGCTACTTGAGCTTAGAAACGCTACAAGACATAGATCAACCTCCCTTTTACATCGCTCACGACGGGTGCTTCATTCCACCACATGCATTCCCTTATTGGTAGAGTACTGGTACTGGTAACGGGGTTGAGGCTACAGGGGTGTAATATGATCGGTTTCAGGGGTGTGATATGGTCACACATATGCATGTGTACATCTTGGTATTGTAGTCTGGCGGTTGGTGGGACACCGCGACAGATGGCAAATGACGGTGTCGTTCCTAATTACTTCTGAGTTGTGTGTTATGTGCCCTCAGATTATTAAAGGCGTGAAGGCGTTGTATTATTTTCTTCATCTGGGAATTTTGCAACAGCCATCACATCTTTATATTTTCATGACAGGTCACTAGAATTTGAAGACCAGGATTTCCCTCATTCGATTTAGATTGCCAGATATAGCCATACTTGGCATGTATTCGTCCACAGACGTTTCCCGAGCAGCGTTCACCTTACGAGTTTACACTGGCTGTTCAGACAGAGTGAGCGAGCTTTCCGAGCGGACGCAGTGATACAAATGCTAAAACCCACTTGGTCTTGCTTGCTTGGATTTTGAAGATATCTTGAACTCGGCCTCTTTCCATGTGATATTGGTATGAGATAAACTGGCGTGAATACGGTGCGTCAGGTAGATGTATAACTGGCTGGATTCTGGATAACTGGCAACTGTACTTTATAAGGCTTAAATATTTCCATTTTCACCATCAGGAAAGAACACATCAATATGACCTCAAATCGATTAAAAAGTTACATATAAGAACTCCGCATTATATATTGAATGCCCGAACGCAGTCCGCTGCACTGTCTCAGTCTGTGTAATGCAGGATGGTATGACCGAAGCCATGATTCCCTCCCTACCTGGGAGTATTTATGTGTGTCTTGCCCACAAATATTAATATTAATGATATATTAAGTGTTCGCCATCACGCATGTGGGTTAGCTGGCTCGTATATTATTCGTTGATATATATCAGCGACGGAAATGTTGTTGGGGAACTCTTGCACACTGTTGGAACGAAACGTTTCGAAAATTGCATCTGCTGTTCTTTTGTCGTGCTTTCAATTGTGTCGGACAATTTTATGCCCCTTAAGTGATAACCTGGTCTTTCAGACGTGTGGTTGTATTTTTATCTTGATCTTCAGTATCACATCAATTGTAAATTTATCCTATCAGCAGACTAAGTTGCCTAAATCTAGCATACAAACATAATTCAGGACAGGGTCGATTAACAGGAGCGCCGAAGGGCCTCTCGCATAACACGCATAGGAGGGGGGGGGGGGGTGATTCGGCCCCTGTCTCTAAGATTCCGGAAACTACTGACACAATTTGGAGGGTAGATTGTGGATGTAGTGATCTCGCTTCAGTACAAATTTCATGACCCTAGGCTTTTAAGGTCAAATGAAGTCGTGATCGGCTGCCTCACCACACTGCCGCTCCACCGTACCGACCAAGTCTTTGTGACCTTGAACGCTCGCCGGCCGCCGCCTGCCTGGCCGATTTGGCACCCCGTAATTTCTCAATTTACTGACGGATTTCGATTTTGTGTTGCATAGGATGCGCTTATCGTTTTTTTAATCCACAAAGTCACAACATTACATCACAATATCGCCGCCCGTTTATGAGATAATGTAAAAACCAGAAGCGAGCGGATTCCGCCATCCTCCCCCCCCACTCCTTCGGTGCGTCTGTGAAACAGCCACATCTTATACCTATATCAATCCTGCGGCACTTTGCCCCCTCAATAATTTTCGTAAGACAACACCTGTAGACTCATCTGTTTGGAAGTGTGCGTCACATTGTTTTCACCCTCAGCGCCAGCACTGGCAAGTTATCGAATGCGTCAGTGCGACCTGTTGTTGGTGTTGCCAGACTGCTCACCGTTGTGCCTGAGCACTCCGAACGCGCGCACCACCTCCATCATGGTGGCAGAGGCGGAGCACGGGTCCAGGGAGCCGTACGACCACGAGTCGCGGTGGTTCCCTGCGAACGTCACTGTCAGCACAGGGACTGAAGCCATGTAACAGTGCAGCCAGTCTCGACTTCAACAGCCTGCATGTCCTCAAATTAGGCGACTCGGTCGGTTCTCGGTCGCCTTTGTTGTCAAAAGAGCACGGTAATTATCGATTTGCAACTGAGACGAAATGCAGCAATACTACGGAAGACAATTAGAGATGTTTTGTCTGTTGTATTGCCGCACGTTCCTCAGCCGATCTGATGCCGTTGACATAAGGTACTGTGGTGGCGAGCTCCATTGCATCCATGTACAATATATTTGAAAAACAAGCTGCGCATACACACGCACACACGCATGCACACGCACACGCACACGCACACGCACACGCACACGCACACGCACACGTACACGCACACACACACACACACACACACACACACACATATATATATATATATATATATATATATATATATATATGTATTTCTTACGCGGACGCCGGCAGGGATGGATTAGCGTGAGAGAGCAGGACGAACGGTGTTTTACAACACGAATCCGTGCTGACGTGCGCCGTGGTACCAGCTGGGGTCAGCCAGCTGCTGACCCCAGTCAGCCAGCATTCGCTGACCGACTTACGCTCAATCACGTGACGGCTCACATACCCACCGAGAATGACGTAGCGGTCGGGCTCCACGCTTCCCCGCAGGAATCCCAGCACGTTGTAGGTGGGCAACACCCTCTCCATGTTGTTGACGTGCAGACGCACCGACCTGACACCGAGGCGGTCTTACGGCTGAACATACACTGTGCACGCGTCACGAGAATGGCCGGCGATCCTGGGTGAGTCGGAGGGTCAGGACCACCCCAGTTTGGCACCAGGATAATGCTAATTTGCTATTTTCCCTATTCAATCTAAAAATATGCCTTGGAATAAGGCCTTGGACCCGCTGGCTTCGTGGGAGATCTCCAGCCCTGGTTACGAGGGGTATGCGTGGGTGTAGTGATGTACGTATGACTACCAGTACGGCATTGTAGGATGGGATGTTGCCGGATGCACACATAGGAATATGGCATGTAATGTTCATGTTTATTTGTACATTTGAATTGCACCATGAAGCAGCACCGAGAGCGAGGAAGAATTGAAAATGCATGCTCGACACAATGCGAGAAGTATGTTAGTAGTTGAGAACAATGCACACATCGATACCTGGTGTTTTGAGCAGCATCTCGGGCAGGGAGGAAGTGTCTCACCAGTCGGCGCGGGACAGCTCACAGTCAGGGAGGAAGTGTCTCACCAGTCGGCGCGGGACAGCTGACAGTCAGGGAGGAAGTGTCTCACCAGTCGGCGCGGGACAGCTGACAGTCAGGGAGGAAGTGTCTCACCAGTCGGCGCGGGACAGCTGACAGTACGGGCAGGGAGGAAGTGTCTCACCAGTCGGCGCGGGACACCTGACAGTGCGGACAGGGAGGAAGTGTCTCACCAGTCGGTGCGGGCCAGCTGACAGTCAGGGAGGAAGTGTCTCACCAGTCGGTGCGGGCCAGCTGACAGTCAGGGAGGAAGTGTCTCACCAGTCGGAGCGGGACAGCTGACAGTCAGGGAGGAAGTGTCTCACCAGTCGGTGCGGGCCAGCTGACAGTGCGGACAGGGAGGAAGTGTCTCACCAGTCGGTGCGGGACACCTGACAGCTGACAGTCAGGGAGGAAGTGTCTCACCAGTCGGTGCGGGCCAGCTGACAGTCAGGGAGGAAGTGTCTCACCAGTCGGTGCGGGCCAGCTGACAGTCAGGGAGGAGGTGTCTCACCAGTCGGAGCGGGACACCTGACAGTGCGGGCAGGGAGGAAGTGTCTCACCAGTCGGTGCGGGCCAGCTGACAGTCAGGGAGGAAGTGTCTCACCAGTCGGTGCGGGCCAGCTGACAGTCAGGGAGGAAGTGTCTCACCAGTCGGTGGGGAGCTGACAGTCAGGAGGAGGTACAGTGGCGGGCAGCTGACAGTCAGGGAGGAAGTGTCTCACCAGTCGGTGCGGGCCAGCTGACAGTCAGGGAGGAAGTGTCTCACCAGTCGGTGCGGGCCAGCTGACAGTCAGGGAGGAAGTGTCTCACCAGTCGGTGCGGGACAGCTGACAGTCAGGGAGGAAGTGTCTCACCAGTCGGAGCGGGACACCTGACAGTGCGGGCAGGGAGGAAGTGTCTCACCAGTCGGTGCGGGCCAGCTGACAGTCAGGGAGGAGGTGTCTCACCGGTCGGAGCGGGACACCTGACAGTGCGGGCAGGGAGGAAGTGTCTCACCAGTCGGAGCGGGACAGCTGACAGGCAGGGAGGAAGTGTCTCATCAGTCTGAGCGGGACAGCTGACAGTCAGGGAGGAAGTGTCTCACCAGTCGGAGCGGGACAGCTGACAGTCAGGGAGGAAGTGTCTCACCAGTCGGAGCGGGACAGCTGACAGTCAGGGAGGAAGTGTCTCACCAGTCGGCGCGGGCCAGCTGACAGTCAGGGAGGAAGTGTCTCACCAGTCGGAGCGGGACACCTGACAGTGCGGACGGGGAGGAAGTGTCTCACCAGTCGGAGCGGGACACCTGACAGTGCGGGCAGGGAGGAAGTGTCTCACCAGTCGGCGCGGGACAGCTGACAGTCAGGGAGGAAGTGTCTCACCAGTCGGAGCGGGACAGCTGACAGTCAGGGAGGAGGTGTCTCACCAGTCGGAGCGGGACACCTGACAGTGCGGGCAGGGAGGAAGTGTCTCACCAGTCGGTGCGGGCCAGCTGACAGTCAGGGAGGAAGTGTCTCACCAGTCGGAGCGGGACACCTGACAGTGCGGGCAGGGAGGAAGTGTCTCACCAGTCGGAGCGGGACACCTGACAGTCGGGGAGGAAGTGTCTCACCAGTCGGAGCGGGACACCTGACAGTGCGGGCAGGGAGGAAGTGTCCTCACCAGTCGGTGCGGGACACCTGACAGTCAGGGAGGAAGTGTCTCACCAGTCGGAGCGGGACACCTGACAGTGCGGGCAGGGAGGAAGTGTCTCACCAGTCGGAGCGGGCCAGAGCTGACAGTCGGCAGGGAGGAAGTGTCTCACCAGTGGCCAGTGACAGTGCGGCAGGGAGGAAGTGTCTCACCAGTCGGAGCGGGACACAGTGTCTCACCAGTCGGGCAGGGACACCTGAGCAGCTGACAGTCAGGGAGGAAGTGTCTCACCAGTCGGGCGGGACACTGCGACAGCAGGAGGAAGTGTCTCACCAGTCGGAGCGGGACACCTGACAGTGCGGGCAGGGAGGAAGTGTCTCACCAGTCGGCGCGGGACACCTGACAGTGCGGACAGGGAGGAGGTGTCTCACCAGTCGGAGCGGGACACCTGACAGTGCGGGCAGGGAGGAAGTGTCTCACCAGTCGGAGCGGGACAGCTGACAGTGCGGACAGGGGAGGAGGTGTCTCACCAGTCGGAGCGGGACAGCTGACAGTGCGGACAGGGAGGAAGTGTCTCACCAGTCGGAGCGGGACACCTGACAGTGCGGGCAGGGAGGAAGTGTCTCACCAGTCGGCGCGGGACACCTGACAGTGCGGGCAGGGAGGAGGTGTCTCACCAGTCGGAGCGGGACACCTGACAGTGCGGACAGGGAGGAAGTGTCTCACCAGTCGGAGCGGGACAGCTGACAGTGCGGACGGGGAGGAAGTGTCTCACCAGTCGGAGCGGGACACCTGACAGTCAGGGAGGAAGTGTCTCACCAGTCGGAGCGGGACAGCTGACAGTGCGGACAGGGAGGAAGTGTCTCACCAGTCGGAGCGGGACAGCTGACAGTGCGGACAGGGAGGAAGTGTCTCACCAGTCGGAGCGGGACACCTGACAGTGCGGACAGGGAGGAAGTGTCTCACCAGTCGGCGCGGGACACCTGACAGTGCGGGCAGGGAGGAAGTGTCTCACCAGTCGGTGCGGGCCAGCTGACAGTCAGGGAGGAGGTGTCTCACCAGTCGGAGCGGGACATCTGACAGTGCGGACAGGGAGGAAGTGTCTCACCAGTCGGAGCGGGACAGCTGACAGTGCGGACGGGGAGGAAGTGTCTCACCAGTCGGAGCGGGACAGCTGACAGTGCGGACGGGGAGGAAGTGTCTCACCAGTCGGAGCGGGACACCTGACAGTGCGGGCAGGGAGGAAGTGTCTCACCAGTCGGCGCGGGACACCTGACAGTGCGGGCAGGGAGGAAGTGTCTCACCAGTCGGCGCGGGACACCTGACAGTGCGGACAGGGAGGAGGTGTCTCACCAGTCGGCGCGGGACACCTGACAGTGCGGGACAGGGAGGAAGTGTCTCACCAGTCGGAGCGGGACACCTGACAGTGCGGACAGGGAGGAGGTGTCTCACCAGTCGGAGCGGGACACCTGACAGTGCGGGCAGGGAGGAGGTGTCTCACCAGTCGGAGCGGGACACCTGACAGTGCGGACAGGGAGGAAGTGTCTCACCAGTCGGCGCGGGACACCTGACAGTGCGGGCAGGGAGGAAGTGTCTCACCAGTCGGCGCGGGACACCTGACAGTGCGGACGGGGAGGAAGTGTCTCACCAGTCGGCGCGGGCCAGCTGCGGTCCGAGTCGGTAGGTGCCGCTGAGTGTGCCCTGCCAGGCGGCTGGAGCCTCATCACCTCCCATGTTCTTGAGCAGCTTGTGCGCGTCTCGCGCACTCAGCGTGTGACACGGGTGCAGCGGCATGTTGGCGGTTGGTCGGGTTGGGTCACGAAACGCGTCCTCTGCCGGACAGAGCCAGTGGCATGTTGGCCGTTGGTCGGGTTGGGTCACGAAACGCGTCCTCTGCCGGACAGAGCCAGTGGCATGTTGGCGGTTGGTCGGGTTGGGTCACGAAACGCGTCCTCTGCCGGACAGAGCCAGTGGCATGTTGGCCGTTGGTCGGGTTGGGTCACGAAACGCGTCTCTGCCGGACAGAGCCAGTGGCATGTTGGCGGTTGGTCGGGTTGGGTCACGAAACGCGTCCCCTGCCGGGCAGGAGCCATGGTTTGCCTTGTGGTCTGGTTGGGTCCGAAACGCGTCCTCTGCCGGACAGAGCCAGCGGCATGTTGGCGGTTGGTCGGGTTGGGTCACGAAACGCGTCCTCTGCCGGACAGAGCCAGTGGCATGTTGGCCGTTGGTCGGGTTGGGTCACGAAACGCGTCCTCTGCCGGACAGAGCCAGCGGCATGTTGGCCGTTGGTCGGGTTGGGTCACGAAACGCGTCCTCTGCCGGACAGAGCCAGTGGCATGTTGGCGGTTGGTCGGGTTGGGTCACGAAACGCGTCCTCTGCCGGACAGAGCCAGTGGCACGTGTAGTAGTAGTGGGGCCGACAGACAACCCTGCCATCCAACTCATGGCAAATGGCAACGAACAACTGCATGCCTTCCGCTTCCAACACTGGGCTATCTCCTCAGCCTCGTCTAAAAAAAAATATAGCATTGCGTGTTCACATTCCAGCTTGGCTCGCCCTCGACGCCCGTACCTCCGCTCGGCTCGCCCTGGACGCCCGTACCTCCGCTCTTCTCGCCCTGGACGCCCGCATCTCCGCTCGGCTCGCCCTGGACGCCCGTACCTCCACTTGCCTCCAGGTCGCCGGTGGTCATCGGAGCCCATGATCCCCAATATCCAACTGCCCGCTGTGACAACGCCGGGGAGACAGACGGAGCTCGTCATCTCCCACATCAAACTGCCAGCTGTGGTGATGCCGGGGAAACAGACGAAGGCCGTTAGCCACCCTACAAATGTACTCTTTCGTGACATCTATGCCTCGTATCTTGCATGTCCGTGCGCATGTCCTATTGTCGTATGTGTCCTCGTCCGTTATGCCATTTCTTTGTTTGTCGTTCGGCATCTTCCACCTTTTATATCTTGCTTGCCCGATACCGGATGCTACATATGCCGGCTGTACATAGCTTTTCCTTGGCATAACTTCGCTACCAGGTGGTACTTTTCCTCCGCCAACTATAAATCAATAAAAAACGTTGGTCGACAACGATTAAGTCCGTGAAGCTTCTTCGCGATGTCTGATAGCGACAATCAATAAACTTACGGACGACAATTTCATGATGTATGTGGTCGTCATGTGATGCAAATGAATCGTCATTTACTATTCTCAATATATCGAAGTCGCTAGAGCTGTAGAAGGAACATCACCCAGCTTAAAAACAATGAAAGCTATTCGAGTCTGCCCTGTGTGCAACGACTCGACCAAGTCCGACAAAACTGATCGTCAGGCATGTACATAGGTGCGCATGTGTGCATGCATGTAGTTGCTGAATTCATCAACGTTGCGTTTTTCAATAGTCAGTGTAAATGCAGCATCATCTGAGTCTATGTGTTTCTTGAAATTGACAAAAGATGACCTAAATTGTAGCACGGCACAGGAAGTTATTTCGAGTTTACGGTATGTCGAAACCTCATTATGCGCCAATTCCCTACACTTTAGGTAGAGTCTCATAATCTTCTCAGCATCAAGGTGTGGCTCGCATGAAGATATGCGGGAGAAGTTCCAACATAACCATTACCTATGCAGGAGAAATATTGCGTGAAATGATAACAGCAATGCCTCCGGTTGAGCAGCCAAAGGTAAAGTTTGCATGCCTGGGAAGCCTTAGGTGGTGCTGCCGTGACCGGAAACGGGTGCTTCAGAGCCAGATGTGATGTCTTGCAACTACATAGCCATCAGCGTATTCTACCGTACCTGTGGCTGGGTAGCCGGCAGTGTATTCTACCGTACCTGTGGCTGGGTAGTTGGCGGTGTATTCTACCGTACCTTTGGCGGGGGGGCCGGGGGGTTTTTTTTATTCTGCCGTACCTGTGGCTGGGTAGTTGGCGGTGTATTCTACCGTACCTGTGGCTGGGTAGCCGGCGGTGTATTCTACCGTACTTGTGGCTGGGTAGCCGGCAGTGTATTCTACCGTACCTGTGGCTGGGTAGTTGGCGGTGTATTCTACCGTACCTGTGGCTGGGTAGCCGGCGGTGTATTCTACCGCACCTGTGGCTGGGTAGCCGGCGGTGTATTCTACGGCACCTGTGGCGGTGTATTCTGCCGTACCTGTGGCTGGGTAGTTGGCGGTGTATTCTACCGTACCTGTGGCGGTGTATTCTACCGTACCTGTGGCTGGGTAGCCGGCGGTGTATTCTACCGCACCTGTGGCGGTGTATTCTGCCGTAACTGTGGCTGGGTAGTTGGCGGTGTATTCTACCGTACCTGTGGCGGTGTATTCTACCGTACTTGTGGCTGGGTAGCCGGCGGTGTATTCTACCGTACCTGTGGCGGTGTATTCTACCGTACCTGTGGCTGGGTAGCCGGTGGTGTATTCTACCGCACCTGTGGCGGTGTATTCTACCGTACCTGTGGCTGGGTAGCCGGCGGTGTATTCTACCGCACCTGTGGCGGTGTATTCTGCCGTAACTGTGGCTGGGTAGCCGGCGGTGTATTCTGCCGTACCTGTGGCTGGGTAGCCGGCGGTGTATTCTGCCGTACCTGTGGCTGGGTAGCCGGCGGTTATTCTACCACCTGTGGCGGTGTATTCTGCCGTACCTGTGGCTGGGTAGCCGGCGGTGTATTCTGCCGTACCTGTGGCTGGGTAGCCGGCGGTGTATTCTACCGTACCTGTGGCGGCGTATTCTATCGTACCTGTGGCTCGGTAACTGGCGGTGTATTCTACCGTACTTGTGGCTGGGTAGCCAGCAGTATATTCTACCGTACCTGTGGCTGGGTAGCCGGCGGTGTATCCTACCGTACCTGTGGCTGGGTGGCCGGCGGTGTATCCTACCGCACCTGTGGCGGTATATTCTACCGTACCTGTGGCTGGGTAGCCGGCGGTGTATCCTACCGCACCTGTGGCTGGGTAGCCGGCGGTGTATCCTACCGTACCTGTGACTGGGTAGCCGGCGGTGTATCCTACCGCACCTGTGGCGGTATATTCTGCCGTACCTGTGGCTGGGTAGCTGGCGGTGTATTCTACCGTACCTGTGGCTGGGTAGCCGGCGGTGTATTTTACCGTACCTGTGGCTGGGTAGCCGTACCTGTGGCTGGGTAGCCGTGCCTTTGGCTGGGTAGCCGAACCTGTGGCTGGGTAGCCGTATGTGAGCGTGTCGCCGTCCAGCCAGGTGACGACGCCGCGCTGAATACCCGTATCGGGCAGCCATATAGAGTTCGGGTACGAGTTGGTGGTGTTCTCCGGGTTGCCATAGTCAGCAGGGTCGCTGCAAGTGCAGTAAAGGTCAGGACAGGTCAATGTCGTCAGGTCGGCCGGGTCGCTGCGGTAAAGGTCAGTGTCGGACTGTGGTAGCCAGTGTGACGGGGCAGTTGTACTCATCGAGCACAAGCGGCGAGCATGCTGATCAGCGTTTGAAGTAATCAGTAGCTGTGGTTGTTTGAGTTTAGATTCATCTCTGTCCAGTCACGTGCAGGAAATGTCAACGAGCATCAAAAGGCTGTTGAAATCGAAGTAAGAGCATACTTACGTATATAGTATTGCGCCAACTGCGCCGTGCTCCTGAGCGTTCTTGATCTTGTTGCCGCGAAAAACAGCTCCGAAGCGCATGATAACCATACGATTTTTCACAGATATTCCCATCTGTTCCAGTAAGTCAAAATCCTCTTTGCGGCCGTAATTAACGTATACAAGTTCCTTCTGTCAACATAATGCCACGCGCCAGTTGCATTGTGTGTATGAGCATACAAGTACATATGCGGGCACATACACACAGATATACCCACATTCATTATATATATATATATATATATATATATATATATATATATACATATATTATATATATATTTAGATATAACATATATACATATATATATATATATATATATATATATATATATATATATATATATATATATATATATATATATATATATATATATATATATATATATATATATATATATATATATATGTATATATATATATATATATATATATATATATATATATATATATATATATATATATATATATATATGCGAAAGCTCCCGGTCATAGCCAGCCCTCTTTCTGTTCATAAAAGATCCACACCATTGTTTCCTCTCCTTCATGACACAATCATTGGTATCATCTTAGATTGGTTTATTCTTAAGGTGCTCAGTGACAGTAAGTGGTGAAAGTGTTGAAGCTTCGTCAACTACCATTACCAGACGGGCAGAAGGCAGGTCTAATTTCAATTGGTTATGGTAATGATTATAATATTAATTGGTCTAACACCACGAGATGGACAGAAGTTTTGCACAGATTTAACATCACTAGATGGGCAGAAGCTTCTTACCGATCTAATGTCACCAGAAGGGCAGAAGGCCAGGTAGGCCGGCATTTCTCCTTGATCTACTCCTTGTTGATTCTCCGATAATGAAGATGTGAATTTCACCTTTCCGTCCTCATCCAACAAATATACCTGAAAGCCAAGTCGTAGGTCAATGTTGCTGATAGTCGATTACATCCTGGATGTGGAAAAGCGCATTATGATGTCAGTCGTTCTTGAGGTTTGAGGCTTATTCCTTTACTGATTAGCTTATTTATTGGACAATCTGATGCATATCCACCAGTAACGATTATTGCATGTTCACCTCGCAGGGAAAAGGCAGGCATTTAAACATGAATTGACAATAGTCGGATGCATGCACAACATGCACGCACAGGTACAATCCATCTGTGCAAATATATGTATATGTTTTATATATATATATATGTATATTTATGTTTATATGTATATGCATATGCATATGAAGCATACAGTCTCGTTACCCCTAGAGTAGACGTTTGACTATATGTGGTGTGAATCGCACTGAATTCCGGCTTCGGATGTCCAGTGGAACAGCAGTGCACACTGCCACCGTCGAGCATGAGAATCTACGTTGGTATTGGAATGCCTGCAGAGTATGTGCAGTACGTCGTTTTGCACGCTCGTCCAGAGTAAGCTATAAGCGTAGACATGGATGCAACGTTAGCAGGTTATTCATTAGCTGAGGGACATGGCCTCCGGTTTGAGAAAGCGTAAGTTGACCCCTCCAGTTTTAGGAATTGTCCTATACTCTAGTCATTATGTACGGAGCAGGCTTGGATTATCTGCATTTTCTTTTTTCTTCATTTTCCCCCTTCGTTATTGAAACATGCCAACTGAACACTCCAGTCATAGTTCATTTGGTATGAACCGCAGACCAATAGTTAAAGCCTTGCTTCACAGGCGGTGTACACATGTACATACCCTGTGTACATAGCTGAATGCAAGTATGCCAGTTGGGAAAAAATAACATAGCTGGACGACATGAAGGCAAGGCTGGGGATTTCTTACCAAGCAGGGTGTCCAGGTTCTTATTTTCAGGATATATTTACAGATTGAATATGACAAATGACAACTTAGCATCAGTAGGGTACTAAGTCCGGGGGTCCCCTTTACCCCAAGACCCACTCGAGATCTCCAGCCACGCATGGAGGTGTGTTTTCCAATCACTAATACATACAGCTTAACTTGACCACTTTAGATGAACAGGATTTTCGAACTCGGAATAGTAAGCAATGGCAACTTCCCATGTTTTTATCGAATTGCATTGTTCGCAAAGCACAGCACACACACGCATATTGCCCATATTTTTAGGTACAAACTGTGCATGTCGTGCTCTCACAGACAGATGGACAATTGTTTTGGGTCGGTTGTGATTGCCATTGTCAAGGGTGGTAGCGTCAATGGAAATACTAGCTCTGCAATGGTAGCAAAAGAGAGCATTTCAAGTGTGCTAATAATCCGTAAGGTCCATATGCATGTACATGGGACACCTAAGCAACAGAATACGGACCTCACTTAATTATGGATATTCTTGCAATATACACTGGTGTTCTAATCCTTATTTTATTTTACAAAACCACTGGAATGACTAAAATTCTTATTGGAATGGCGTAAAAGGGAGTTGGGGTGGCTTGAGCCATCCCAAAAGTATACAAAACGGGACGCATAGATATGGTTAATAAGAACCGACAATTGGTACTAAACGTGCATGGCTGAAAACCCTACCTGTTAAAACATCGTAAGTGCGGGAATGTCTGTTGGGCGGAGTAGATTTACGTCAGAACTGAACGGTTTTCGCCCCAATAAACATGTTACAAGAGATCCTGATGCCGGATACCCACCCTGCTGGGCTCGCTAGTGTTGGGATGAGACAGGAACACGTCGTTACAAGAGATCCTGATGCCGGACACCTACCCTGCTGGGCTCGCTAGTTTTGGGATGAGACAGGAACACGTCGTTACAAGAGATCCTGATGCCGGACACCTACCCTGCTGGGCTCGCTAGTGTTGGGATGAGACAGGAACACGTCGTATCTGTTGAGAACGGCCTCGTCCATGTGGTAGCTACGCCACGTGTCACGGGTGTACAAGGCCTGTCTGTAGTCGGCCGGCGTACCGCCCACGTCTGCCTGAGACGTGCACTGTCTGCCGAGTACATAGACACGTGTCATGTGTGTACACGTGACACGTGTCAAGTGGCATGGCTTCGCTACACGAGGGGAGGTGAGGGGTGGGTGCATGCCACTTCACGCGTTTCACATTCGGGTTGTTCATATGTTCTGTTGTGAAAACGCGACGAATTAACGGGCAACACATGGTCCTGGAAGCGTCCGGCGCTGACATTGCTTCCCCGAGCCTGCAGAAAGAGCGCATAATTTCAGACCATTCTACCGCCACTCATGATGGAAAATCGCGTAGTTCAATTACGATTGATCGACGCCTAATCGAATACCACTTCTCAAGGTTAGCACTTCAGTCAAATTCCTTCTCCTGAAGCATAATTGGAATGCAAGCAGATTTTGGTTCCTGCCATACCTGAGGTTTTCCTTGATGCGTGCCGGCTCCATTATATCATGCAGCCACCTGGTGGTGTTTTCCAGCAGCTCTGTTTCACGTTCGCCGTCGCTTGAGTGCAGCACGGCGCTCTGAGCGACGCGACATGAGCTGTCGACGCCTTGCGGATCGCTCGACGTAATCTTAAATCACACAGCGTCGCCACCGGTCAGTGTTTTATCGTGGAGGGCGTGGCTGCCGTGCTGTCATCGCTATCAGACCGTCAGCTTGTGGTCCGGCCGTCACCTGGCAACTTGTCGGGAACACAAATAGCCTTTCTTGGTGTACGGGCGCGGGTGTGATGGTTCTGTCAAGTTTTCAGACGAATCAGAGGTTATTGGCGAATGCGTTGCTGAATGGGACGTTAGCGTTACCTGGGGGGATGTGCGACCGACAAGTGTCAGGTCACGCAGTGTGCGATATTTTGGGTCGATTATGCGATGCACGTGTATCAATGTTATAATAGACTCCATTTGGATTTCGGGTATCAGTGATACGACGTGGTACCTCAGTTGTTCAATTTTATGTACCGAATTTCAGCATTTGTGAACTGAGGCCAGGCAGTGGCCTTCAGGGTGAAATAGTTGGATGTGCCGCTTCCTTGACAAAGAGGAGATAAATTGGCATTGAGACTTATTTTATATGCTTCTTCGGAAAATTGTTATTCCGCATTTCTCCCATAAAGCGCAATGTTAAACTTGTTATGATCGGAGGCCATAAGGTGACCTTGAGTGACCAGATGACTTGGCGTGCCATATTCTACCTCGGTAGAGGTTGCACATACGTTTGAATCATTTGAATTAGTGAAATTCACATCCGAGAAGTTCATTCTCCAAATTTTCTAATATCCCGTAATTCCTCCACATGGTGTAATACAATGTGAATCTTTCGTGACTTGGGGTCAATTCGTGACCTCTAGCGTTATATGCTTTGAAGTGCTACTTGTTTGGTCGTTCATTGGCGTTGAGATCGTTCCAATAAGTTAATCATAAAAATGTTGATCGGTGATCACATCTCTCCAAAATGGCAAAAGAGTAACTTTTGCTGGGTATTAATGTGCTTTAAGGTGTGCATAAGGCAAGTATCCACACAGATGTTATCGCCATAAAGCAATCAAGTTTGGTAAGGCTACGTTAGGTTTTTAATTTGAACATTTTCAAGAAGTTTCAAGAAATCAGGTTGATGTAGCATATCTTGACTTTAGTAGGGTCTTTGACAAGGTACCCCATAAACGGTTAATGATGCAGCTTCAGGGCCATGGTATTGTAGGTAGCATCCTAAAATGGATAGAGTCGTGGCTTTCAGATAGACAGCAGAGAGTGATGTTAAATGGTACAAAGTCGTCATGGCAAAATGTTCTTAGTGGAGTCCCCCAGGGGTCAGTACTGGGGCCACTATTATTCATTATATTTGTAAATAACATTGAAAGTAGCCTAAGCAATAAGGTTTTGAAATTTGTGGATGATTTGAAGGTCTTTAGGGCAATAACAAGACACAATGAGCAGGTCTCGCTGCAGAAAGACTTAGACGAGCTTGTGAAGTGGTCCGAAAAATGGCAAATGAGATTTAATTTTGATAAGTGCAAAATCTTGCATGTAGGTAGGCAGCATACGAAGGCTACATACTTGATGGGTGGCCAAGTAATATCTGTGACTCAGCAGGAGAAGGACTTAGGTGTTATTTTGAACACAAAATTGTGGGCATCAGAACAGACCAAAGAAGCCAGGAAGAAGGCACTAAGAATGCTTTGGAAATAAATAGGAATGTATCATACAAAAGTGAGGAAGTCATCAGGAAGCTTTACTGTGCATATGTCAGGCCACATTTGGTATCCTGTCTCCAAGCTTGGTCCCCTAGTTATGAGAAAGATCGTTGGCTTTTAGAGAGAGTACAAAAGAGGGCAACAAAAATGGTTTATGGTATAAACAACCTGGCATATGAGGAAAGATTGAAGAAATTGAATATGTTTTCACTTAGATATAGAAGGCTGAGAGGAGATCCCATCGAGGTCTTTAAATTTGTTCGTGGTCAGGAACAGGGATAGCTCAGGAAAATGTTTGAATTTAACAGAAATGATGCAATTAGAGGTCATCAATTCAAAATTAAAGTTAATCACAACAGGACAAGGTTAAGACAGTCTTTCTTCACCAACAGGGTAGTAGAACATTGGAACCAGCTGCCAGAAACCATTTTCAGTAGCAGCACACTGAACGTGTTTAAAAACTGCATAGACACTCATCGTAAGAAAAGTGGGCTTGCTTTTCGGAATTCCAGGGAGGGCTGATCGACGGATTTGGTGGCAACTGGTTCAGTGTCCAGAGTGCACCCAAAAAGGGCCCTTGTGGCTCATAGTTGCACTGATCTTTTATGTCTTTATGTCTAAGAAAATTGCTTTTTGTAACTTTACAAAAGTCCTGTTCAAAAGCAGATTGGGTTCGGTTAGGCTAGACAAGGTTGGGATATATTTGCGTTCTTACGTTGGAAGACCATGACTGTTTGACCAGACTGTTTGACATTTTCCCATTTTTTTGTTTTTCCTCAAAGCGAGGTTAGGATACGTTAGGTTGGATTATGTTACATTGTTACCTTTTTATACCTGATTTTATGCTATATTTATAACTTCCAGCCCCGTTTTGGTACTATTTGGTTTGCCAACTGAAAAGTAAGCATTTGCAGAGGAAATGAGTGGTCACATCGTCTTAATAACATTCATAAACATTTCATTGGAAACATTTAAAGAATTAACACACCTGATATGTGATACGGCATTGTCCGGCCTGCTTACTGGACGCCTAACACAGACTATCAGGGCCCATGCTATGGCATTGCCCAGCCAGCTTACTAGACGCCTGACACTGGCACTGGCTCCTTACTGGACGCCTGTCAATGACACTGGGACCCTTACCGGACGCCTGACACTGACACTGGCACTAACACTGACACTATATATATATATATATATATATATATATATATATATATATATATATATATATATATATATATATACATATATATATATATACATTTATATTTGTATACATATATATATATATATATATATATATATATGTAATATATATACCTTTTATATATATATATATATATATAAGCCGTCGCATAGCAATGCACTTACAACAGGGCGGGCCCCAGACACACACCGAACGCCACCATTCCAGCCACCTCACACGCTCCGACATGACCCTGAACACCAAAGTCCTAGCCACAGCCCTTGATAAGCGCCGCCTCCAAATTTTGAAAGCGGTTTTTATCAGGGAGATTGACTCAACCATCAACCGCCAGAGCAATGCACGAGCCAAGTACATTATGACATGTATCGCACGTGTATGTATTTTATTTTTTCCAAACTTGTGATCGAGACCAATTTGAGCTAGTCTTGAAAATGTTCGTAGGAGGATGAAAGTCGAAAATATAACGAATGTTCCACTTGCATATCATAGTTCTGCTTATGAATATCGTACATGAACATACGAACGATGGAAAGCGTATCGTAAGACAGATAGAGAGTCTGCAGAAGAAAGAGCGCAATGCCCGTTCCGCGATTGTGTTCAATCAGCAATGCATAGATGACGATCTGCTTCCAAGCTATACTAATATCAAGTTATACAACGAAGCAACTCGACGGAAGACACTCACGCTTGAATTCAGACGAAAGCTCGTGGTGAATCAGTTGAATGAAAAGAAAGCTCTATTGACCTCTC
This sequence comes from Ashinkailepas kermadecensis, assembly GCA_034440615.1. Classification (NCBI taxonomy): domain Eukaryota; kingdom Metazoa; phylum Arthropoda; class Thecostraca; family Neolepadidae; genus Ashinkailepas; species Ashinkailepas kermadecensis. Next base: position 120,500 of record JAOTOM010004167.1, read on the forward strand.
TATCTGGGCAGAGAGCAGAAATTCAAGATCAATGTGCTAGACTCGATATAAGTGATGATCTTCGGCGAAGGACTGGTAGTGCCCTGTACGGTGAGCTTAGACACCTGTAGCTGCTGTAGCTGAGGCCAGAATCCAAAAGAAGTTATGTAAGCTGTATGGCGGGTGGGTGCCCTTGCCCGCCCAGCAGCAGGTTACTTGAACCTATCAAATGTACAGTTATCTGATGACCAAAAGAAGTTTCTCGGCTTGGGAATAAACCATAAACCGGCACCCGAGTACTCACCTTTCCGGAAGAAAGCCGAGTTGGAAATACTGTATCAAGATGTGCTATCTATGCGAGAGAAAGGCAAGCTCGACGTCAACCCAGATCTCAAAGAACAGCTTATGGCCGAGAGTACGAAAAACAGAAGTCGGCCAGGTAAGCGGTCTCTCAGCCCACGCCTCCAGCGTGCGGCGAAGGAGCTGAGGAACAACGCTGGCATTGAAATACGAAAAGCTGACAAATCCAACACCTACGTCATTCTTGACAAGAACGACTACTATGCCAAGATTGACACCATTATGTGTGACACTTCCAAATTCAGGAAGATCTCCCGTAATCCCATCGAAGACCTCAAGAGGAAGGCGAATGACCTAATTGACGTTGCCAACAAATCTGCAGGTAGTGACTCGGACCTCAAGCGCATCACAGGCGAATACGAGCCGGGGTACATGTACGGAAATCTGAAAACACATAAGGCAGGTAACCCATTGTCTCGCCCTATAATCTCGCAAATACCACTCCCGACTTATCACCTCGCAAAACGTCTGACCGCCGTGCTCTCTCCATACTTGCCGCTTACATACGCGCAGAAGTCATCTAGTGAATTTATTGATCTCGTACGCTCGAAGCAGCGACAGGGCATGCTGGCTTCACTGGATATGACAAACCTGTTTACCAATGTACCAGTCGAGCGTACTGACGCCATTATCTGTGACTACGCCTACCGGCACACTGAACTCGCCCCACATGCTATCCCCGAGACCGTGATGGCCGCCATGCTCAGACTCTGCACCACTAAAGCTCCCTTTACGAGTAGGTGCCCCCACGGTAACCTTTACTACCAAACAGATGGTGTTGCCATGGGGTCACCCGTAGGCGTGCTGCTTGCCCAAGTATTTATATGTTGGGTTGAACACCAGGTTCTGTCAGCCAGCAACAGCCCCCACATATACTGCAGATACATAGATGGCATCCTGGTCGACATACCTGACACATCCGCCCTCCAGGACCTTCACTGCAGATACATAGATGACATCCTGGTCGACATACCTGACACATCCGCCCTCCAGGAGCTTCACTGCAGATACATGGATGACATCCTGGTCGACATACCTGACACATCCGCCCTCCAGGAGCTTCACTGCAGATACATAGATGACATCCTGGTCGACATACCTGACACATCCGCCCTCCAGGAGCTTCACTGCAGATACATGGATGACATCCTGGTCGACATACCTGACACATCCGCCCTCCAGGAGCTTCACTGCAGATACATAGATGACATCCTGGTCGACATACCTGACACATCCGCCCTCCAGGAGCTTCACTGCAGATACATAGATGACATCCTGGTCGACATACCTGACACATCCGCCCTCCACGACCTTCACTGCAGATACATAGATGGCATCCTGGTCGACATACCTGACACATCCGCCCTCCAGGAGCTTCACTGCAGATACATAGATGACATCCTGGTCGACATACCTGACACATCCGCCCTCCAGGAGCTTCACTGCAGATACATGGATGACATCCTGGTCGACATACCTGACACATCCGCCCTCCAGGAGCTTCACTGTAGATACATAGATGACATCCTGGTCGACATACCTGACACATCCGCCCTCCAGGAGCTTCACTGCAGATACATAGATGACATCCTGGTCGACATACCTGACACATCCGCCCTCCACGACCTTCACTGCAGATACATAGATGGCATCCTGGTCGACATACCTGACACATCCGCCCTCCAGGAGCTTCACTGCAGATACATAGATGACATCCTGGTCGACATACCTGACACATCCGCCCTCCAGGAGCTTCACTGCAGATACATGGATGACATCCTGGTCGACATACCTGACACATCCGCCCTCCAGGAGCTTCACTGCAGATACATGGATGACATCCTGGTCGACATACCTGACACATCCGCCCTCCAGGAGCTTCACTGCAGATACATAGATGACATCCTGGTCGACATACCTGACTACATCCGCCCTCCAGGAGCTTCACTGCAGATACATGGATGACATCCTGGTCGACATACCTGACACATCCGCCCTCCAGGAGCTTCACTGCAGATACATGGATGACATCCTGGTCGACATACCTGACACATCCGCCCTCCAGGAGCTTCACTGCAGATACATGGATGACATCCTGGTCGACATACCTGACACATCCGCCCTCCAGGAGCTTCACTGCAGATACATAGATGACATCCTGGTCGACATACCTGACACATCCGCCCTCCAGGAGCTTCACTGCAGATACATGGATGACATCCTGGTCGACATACCTGACACATCCGCCCTCCAGGAGCTTCACTGCAGATACATAGCTGACATCCTGGTCGACATACCTGACACATCCGCCCTCCAGGAGCTTCACTGCAGATACATAGCTGACATCCTGGTCGACATACCTGACACATCCGCCCTCCACGACCTTCACTGCAGATACATAGATGACATCCTGGTCGACATACCTGACACATCCGCCCTCCACGACCTTCACTGCAGATACATAGATGACATCCTGGTCGACATACCTGACACATCCGCCCTCCAGGACCTTCACTGCAGATACATAGATGACATCCTGGTCGACATACCTGACACATCCGCCCTCCACGACCTTCACTGCAGATACATAGATGACATCCTGGTCGACATACCTGACACATCCGCCCTCCAGGAGCTTCACTGCAGATACATAGATGACATCCTGGTCGACATACCTGACACATCCGCCCTCCAGGAGCTTCACTGCAGATACATAGATGACATCCTGGTCGACATACCTGACACATCCGCCCTCCAGGAGCTTCACTGCAGATACATAGATGACATCCTGGTCGACATACCTGACACATCCGCCCTCCACGACCTTCACTGCAGATACATGGATGACATCCTGGTCGACATACCTGACACATCCGCCCTCCACGACCTTCACTGCAGATACATAGATGACATCCTGGTCGACATACCTGACACATCCGCCCTCCAGGAGCTTCACTGCAGATACATGGATGACATCCTGGTCGACATACCTGACACATCCGCCCTCCACGACCTTCACTGCAGATACATGGATGACATCCTGGTCGACATACCTGACACATCCGCCCTCCAGGAGCTTCACTGCAGATACATAGATGACATCCTGGTCGACATACCTGACACATCCGCCCTCCAGGAGCTTCACTGCAGATACATGGATGACATCCTGGTCGACATACCTGACACATCCGCCCTCCAGGAGCTTCACTGCAGATACATAGATGACATCCTGGTCGACATACCTGACACATCCGCCCTCCAGGAGCTTCACTGCAGATACATGGATGACATCCTGGTCGACATACCTGACACATCCGCCCTCCAGGAGCTTCACTGCAGATACATAGATGACATCCTGGTCGACATACCTGACACATCCGCCCTCCAGGAGCTTCACTGCAGATACATAGATGACATCCTGGTCGACATACCTGACACATCCGCCCTCCAGGAGCTTCACTGCAGATACATAGATGACATCCTGGTCGACATACCTGACACATCCGCCCTCCAGGAGCTTCACTGCAGATACATGGATGACATCCTGGTCGACATACCTGACACATCCGCCCTCCAGGAGCTTCACTGCAGATACATGGATGACATCTCCGGTGTCATACCTGACATCTCCACGACTTCACTGCAGATACATGGATGACATCCTGGTCGACATACCTGACACACCCCCCCTCCAAGACTTTCACTGCAGATACATGGATGACATCCTGGTCGACATACCTGACACATCCGCCCTCCAGGACCTTCACTGCAGATACATAGATGACATCCTGGTCGACATACCTGACACATCCGCCCTCCAGGAGCTTCACTGCAGATACATAGATGACATCCTGGTCGACATACCTGACACATCCGCCCTCCAGGAGCTTCACTGCAGATACATGGATGACATCCTGGTCGACATACCTGACACATCCGCCCTCCACGACCTTCACTCCCGCTTGCAAAGCGTGTTGGGGCTAACTTTCACCATAGAGAAGAACGTAGATGACAAAATCAGCTTTTTTAACATTAGCGTCGACACATCCTCAGGCGCTTTTGTCACAAACGTCTACCGGAAACCAACGGACACCGGAAAATGACTTAGCGGCAAAAGTGAGTGTCCAGACAGGCATAAGGTCAGTGTCATCAGAGCCTATGTGCACAAGGCCATTAAGCACTGCTCATCTTGACAGTTGGTGACCCAAGAGCTTAAACGCGGCAAGAAAATCCTGAGTGACAACTTCTACTCGGTTTCTGACATAGACCGATAAATCAGGAGAGCACTTGACACATACATGGCACAAACACCTGCTTCCAACCCCACGGACACAACACACCATCTTTACTACCGCAACACCATAAGCCCTGGCTGGAAACAGGATGAGAAAACGCTTAAGCTCATCATTAAGAAGAACTACACCCCACTAACACCCAGGACAAACTAGCGCTATTCATATACTACCGCAGCCCAGCAACGTCTAGCCTGGTCATGAGTAACAACCCACACCGCGACAAAACACCTCTGAAAATGTCCAACGGTAGTCTACTATTACAAGTGCATAAAAGGAGAGTGCGCACTCCTGCAGAACAGCGACTACGTTGGGCACACGACCACATCCTTAAGTCACCGCATAACAATGCACTTACAACAGGGCGGGCCCCAGACACACACCGAACGCGACCATTCCAGCCACCTCACACGCTCCGATATGACCCTGAACACCAAGTCCTAGCCACAGCCCTTGATAAGCGCCGCCTCCACATTTTAGAAGCGGTTTTTATTAGGGAGATTGACCCAACCATCAACCGCCAGAGCAATGCACGAGGCACGTTGCTGTAATATGATGGCCCACAGCTCATCATCAGGCGGTAGGGCGAGTGACAGCGATGAACTGATGACATTTGTTCTTTTTTCGCCTTCTCATTGTACGCAACAAAGTTAAAGTACATTATGTATCGCACGTGTATGTATTTTATTGTTTTCCAAACTTGTGTTCAACCAACAATGCATAGATAACGATCTGCTTCCAAGCTATACTAATCTGTATAGATACATATATATATATATATATATATATATATATATATATATATATATATATATGTATATATATATATATATATATATATATATATTTTTTTTTTATATATTGTTATATTGTTTTATTATATATATATATATATATATATATATATATATATATATATATATATATATTTATTATATATATATATAAGCCTCACATTAGGGTTGTTTTCTAAGACCTTGTTTTCCAGATGGAACATATACATATTAACAAATAGGCATCCCAAAGGGGAGCCCATGGCCACTCCTTCGACTTACCGGTACAAGCTGCCTGAGGTCCACGAAATGGTGCTTCAGTGGTACACATGAGAAGTTTTCCCAGGATTAGTTTGGGAATCTTCAGGGGAGGAAGGGTGCGATGTTGGTACACTGAGTCCAGTATCAATTGAATTGTTTGTTTGGAAAGTACTGACTTTGGTGATAAAATTGTATAGAGACTCGGACTTCAGTGGGCTTTGGAGTTGACAAAAGTTGACAGCAGATGCTACAAGAACACCAACTAACTACACGACAACTAACAACTAACAACTAACACGAACAGATCTGACACGCAACACCGTAATCCAACAACAACATGAACATCGGCAACAACAACAGCAACATCGAACGAGCAACGCCTTAGAGTTCTCGAGGAAATTATAATCCGGGAACAAGAACCTGTCATGCGCGTGCACACACGGTCATGCATAACACTTGAATTGTGCAATAATTTCATCCGGTGAACAGTTGTACAGTGTGCGCTATGTACGTGGTGCATGTTTTCGAAATGGAAGTCTAGATTAGCATTTCTTTCCAGAAGCGCTTGCGACAAAAATAAGTGTGATCTTTAACTCTAAAATGATTTACTACTAAACATTTTGTATTACATTAGTATGAACTGCTATGGCTAGACGAATGCCAAAATAATCTTTTCAAAATGGTGAAAGTGCACCGAAACGTTAAGAATAAATGAACGATATCAGACGATACTTTACGTCTCTACAATACTTTACGACCTAAATCAAGAACAGAGACGAAGAACCCAAAAGTTGGGAAGATGTACGAAAAAGCTTATCAAAGCAAGATATGCTGTGGTCTTCAACAAAGTATGCCAACGTGAAAATATATTTCGTTTATATATATGTATATACTATATATATATATATATATATATATATATATATATATATATATATATATATATATATATACAGGGTTATGCGCTCCAGTATAGTGCACTAATACCCACTCTGTTTTTTGGATTCTTATACCAATTAAGATGCAAAGTCATCGAAAAATTAATATAATCACTCGAGCACGTCGTACTTCCGCTTTTCGTACATTGGAACGTCGAAATATGGACTGATGTGATTTCTCGGAAAATGTTTTTATTTTCTTGGTGCCGCCATTCCACAGGTGTCGCTCGCCTATTCCGTCCCTAGATTAGCCTTCTTACAGCAGGGGCGGATACCAGGGGGAAATTGGAGAAAATTGTGTGCTGAGAGGATCTCCACCAGTGAAATGAGGGTGACCTGATCGGTCATGATCGCCTAGTGGCGTATCAACTGTTCTATTGTAGAAACTACGCAAATGTTAATTGAACTGTGGTCGTACAGGTTCACTTACCTTCTCCTGTATAAGTGGCATCGCACAACTTTCACACGATTTATTACACCACTTTTCTTATCGTTCCATCGGCATTTAGTTGCAACCAGACAAATATAGCCAGTCCGGTTTCTAGCGGGACATGATCAGTGAAGGAGGGGTTTATTAAGTTGTTTTCCAACGAGTTATCAGATTGCCATGGAAGCTTGACGTTGAGTTTTGACTCCTTCAAGACCTGCTTTACTTTGCACAGAATAGTGTTGTCAACATAAGGTAGGGTTAGGTAGACATCTACCTCTTCATACAGTCTACCACTCAGCTTAAACCGAAATGCCCACTATTCACTCTATCTAATTCGTTGGTCTCGATAATTTTACCTCTCCCTGTGAAATAGTTCAGTCTCCCCTCGTTTTCTGTCCTCAGATGTCCCCCTCCGCTGGCATCTGCCATCTGCATAGCCCCACACCAACGTCAAGCCCCCTTGCCTGCTCCTATGCAACCCCCTTTAACCTTCCTCTGAATCCCATCGATGACCCAAATTGGATAATCGTTCCTCGTGAAAAGTTAAACAACCATGTCGAAACTCCGTAGTCTCGCAGGCTCGTCGGAAGACAACCTCGCTGTTCGCCTGAACTGGGACCTCACTGGGTTTATTTGGGTTTGCTTAGGGTGAACAGGGGTGTAATTCAAAACTATTATATCGTTGTTCGGCTAATTGGTCGTTAGTTTAAGACAAACAATGCTGAAATAACTTGGAATTACATTTGCGTACCTTTTACAAATACAATACACAATACTACAACAGTTGATACGTCCTAGGCGATCATGGCCGATCATGTCACCCTCATTGTACTGAGGGTGAACTTCTTACAATACACATTTTGCAAAAGACGAATGATTATGCCAACAGAGAAATATCTAAGTGTATCTGTATTGAGGACTGGAAGCCGGCTATGAACTGCAATGTAGCGTCATAGTTTTTGTTGTTATTTTTGTGACGATGCAACCTTCCAAATGGAAATGCAATGTGTTCAGGCAACATGTTAAGTGCATAGGACCACTGAACTTCCTTAGTTTCGTTTCACTGGTGCCAGGCAAGATTAATCACGTGCTGGTTTTCTGATTGGGTGAATTTTACATGTATGTGATTCTGACGAAATGTCGTTCACGACAGCTTAATAGCTCTAATATATAGCACTTTTGGCAGTGTTTTTCGAACTTCAAAGAAGTCATATTAAATGTCCTTGTTCTTTCTTACCATGTTCCCTGCAGCTGCCTTTAAACACATCGAAGCATATTGCATTACTCGCCGGGGTGCTTTAGTACATGCACTATCTTACCCCAATCCACCCTTAACAAACTTGTCCCGAGCCGTCGCACAATGATTAAACCGACCGAGCGGAGATGCGTAAGCTTGTCTACGGTTATCATCCTCCTACATGAAAGCCGAAACATCGAGCATTATGACAAGAATACAGCACTACGTGTAGTGCCAGCATGTTACTGGATTATGCGAAATACTTAGCGAACCATACAAATAGGAGATGACGGTATAACTACAAGACAAAAGTAAGACATGAAAAATCTGAACTTCGGCATCAATTTACAACCACAATATGAAGGGCTACTATACGAAAATAGATCGGAGCTGTTAACTTTATCGCATAGCGTTTCACAAGACTTAATGTGTGGCTGCATTGTGCAGAAACTTCGCCACTGCTGAATTTATTAAACCGAGGTGCCTTAGATGTGTGCACATATAATCAAGTCACACATGAGCAACTCTTGCCTTGAGACCTCGGAAAGATGGTCCGGCCTGGCAGACACTCACCTATAAAAAGCGAAGTTACTTCGCACTGCAAGAGCTACCCCAAAATAAAAAGGGATATGTATTCCCGACGCAGTATGGGAAAACAGAACCAACTCGTAATGCACGCGAACTGTCTAGGCAATCCGGTGTATTAGAGTTTGGTTATAAGTTAAGTATGGATAACCAGTACTGGCAGGTGAAATGCACATTTCCATGCCAGGCATCGTAACGGTTTCGTGGTGCAAACAGACGATTGTGGCGCGCCACAGACGCTACGCTTTATCCGTCCCTGTCCCGGACAGCCGATCAATGGCGTCACCAGGGTATGACTAGGGGTAGGCGACATATTGCATGCGGGAAATGCAAGTATTGCGCGAGTATCGCAGTGCAATGCACATTCTAAGCCAACCGTGAAATCGGATACAAATAGTTCTGAACAGTATGTCCGTGTTCTGCATCCGCCACTGCGCCGCGCATCGGTTTCCCACAGGACGACGGCCGATTGCCCAGCTTTGGAAAGCTAACAATACCGGCACACAACTAGCGCGTATTCAATGGCATCATCCTGTTATCTAGCAAGAAATATTGTTTCCTATACTTCGACGTCCAATCTCATAACGTTCGTTTATGCTTCTGGAGTTATGCTTGTAGGAAATTATGGAGCTCTTGAATCTGTAGAGGTTGCAAGCTATGGAGGCTATGACCCCTTAGAAATTGTGGAGGTTGTGAGCTGTGGAAGCTATGACACATTCGGAGTTGTGGAAGTTGTGAGCTGTGAAAGTTATGACCGCTTCGTAACTATGGAGGTTGTGTGCTGTGGAGGTTATGACCTCTTCGGAGTTGTGGAGGTTATGAGCTGTGGAGGTTACGACCTCTTTGGGTATGTTGAATTTGTGGAGGTTATGTGCTGTGGAGGTTATGCTACACCTCCGTTGTATATCGTGGTCAGATAAGCCTTATCAAAGCCTCAGAACAGCCACGCCTGCAATCAACACAGGTGAACGTCTGTGAAATCCCCACAAGCAGCAAACGACAAACTGCTCAATCTGTCTGATAAAAACCTATCTCATAATCCATAGCAACTACTCTCACTGGCGGATCCAGGGAGGGGGCATTCCGGCCATGCCCCCCCCCCCCCGAAGCGCTTAAAAGGGGGGGGGCATAGTGTCTTTTGCCCCCCCGAAACCAACAGAAGTCAACTAAATTAAAATGCAGTAATCTTTGCCGAGGTTAAAAAATAGCGCCTGAATGAAAGAATCTCCAATTTTATAGGATTCTGCATGATTGTTTGGAAGCCAATAGTAGTAGTAGTAGCATAGTAGATTCTGACACACATCGAGGGTTCCACGCTGCTCAAGTTCTGCTTACAGCAAGAGTTGACAAAATCGGATCCGCCAGTGTACACGTGCACGAACGTTGACGTGGTATAAGAAGTTGAACGTGAACGTGAACGTGAACGTTTTGGTAAACAAGAACAAAAATCCGATAACATAGGAACGATGGAGGTATGCTGGGGCCCCTACACATTAAATTATGTCAATTATTTTTTTTCATGGGCCCCTTTGCCAAATAGTGGTCGAAATCCGGTGCTTTTAACCAAAAATAGTGGGAGAATGGGCACCCTCCAAATCCGTTCGAACCCTCCCCTGATGCAATTCCTAGGTACGCCACTGGGGGAGGAGGGGGGGGCTGACGCCGAAAACCGAAAGTTGCCCCCCCCCCCCAATCGGTGGGCTAGATCCGCCAGTGACTACTCTGTAGCGAAAGCTCACCTGCAGATATCCTCCGATGACCACTGCCACAGCCATCGCCACTGTCGACAGCCATCTGACCGCCCCGTCCACCATGTTAGCAGCACGCGACGCTACTGGCACACCGCTGCACTGATTCTCAGCAACTCACGTGCTGTCCGAACGGCGACCGCCACCACTTTTATATAGCCTACGAACGCCGTCGGCACCCCGGTCACCGGACCAGCGGTATACAGGTCACCGGACCAGCGGTATACAGGTCACCGGACCCGCGGTATACAGGTCACCGGACCCGCGGTATACAGGTCACCGGACCAGCGGTATACAGGTCACCGGACCAGCGGTATACAGGTCACCGGACCAGCGGTATACAGGTCACCGGACCAGCGGTATACAGGTCACCGGACCAGCGGTATACAGGTCACCGGACCAGCGGTATACAGGTCACCGGACCAGCGGTATACAGGTCACCGGACCAGCGGCACACACTCAAAATGTTCCAGACTGCACGGTCCCGGCAGACTGTGGTCGGTGAAGTTGTCACTAGGCGGTTTCACGCGTGCACTAGCGGGAAATAATCGTCATGACATCCGAATGGCGGGGTCAGGGCATAATAATTACGTTGATCTGAAAGCTTTTAGTCTGTAGAGTGGACCAATTTGTGATATCAATAAGCAAACAGAGTAGGTTCAGTTACCTAATACGACAAGTTTTTGGACTAGTAACAGCTTGTTTATGCACAAACCCTGAAAATGTGCACCCACATCCGCGCCTGGGACGTCATCTAATCGGAAATCTGGAAGTCAGACCAAGCGAGCCTGACTTCGGAAGTAAACTCGATGACTCGATGACCATTCCAACGTATCTGAATATACTCTTAGTTATGACATATAACTCAAATAAACGCTCAAAACATTCGCGCATTTTGAGGCCTATATATCGACCCAACACACCAATTGGACAAGCATCTTTGTTGTCTGTATCGTACCGTACAGACTTGACTTGTACGGTACGGATAGGGCATGTATCGTACCTTGTGGGTACAAGACGATTACGCAATGTGGACGACAGCTAGGGGGACAGTTATCGGCTCGTCTTTCATTGCCTTTAGAACATTCGTTTTTCACACCCACGGACCGGTAACCACTACGAGATTGTCTACTCCGCGTAATGCCACAATATATGTTGGAATATAATGGTATATATGATCAGTGGCGCAGTTAGGATCTTCTAAAATGGGTGCCGACCTAAAAAATGGCATGACATAGAAAACGCCTGTGTCGCGGTTGGAGCGCAGAAAATTGTTGGTTTTACGCGGTGAGAATCTCCAAATTTCTTGCTTGATCTCATGTCTTTTTGGTTGCTAAGGGGCTAACGGCCCCCTTGGCTGCGCTTCTGTATATGCAAATGCCACACCCAGAGGTCAAGAAAGTCGCCAACTTGCCTACGCTGGTAGGTAGCAAGATTGGCCCTCAATATCTCACTCAAGTAGCAATTTATCCATGACATATTGAAATAAAAAGAAGTGACTGGTCACGAATGCTTTCCACAAAAACTAGTTTTGTAACGAACAGAAGACATCCAGATTATGAAATATCACTGACTAAAAGGCTGCTACTGTATTGAGCGATACTGCATCACCCCATGGGTTTGCCCATGACATCGGTGGTTGCTTAATTAATACAGTACTATTTTGGTACTGAGTATCCGTTTACGAACCATATTATTCCAAGACCCATCTCTATGTCATTGCATAGAGAAGGATGAATCGCCAACGCGTACTTCACCAGGTAACAAGTGCTGGTAACTTTGATTGTGTTATTGGGCGTGATATGCACATAAAAAAAACATGTATTGCACAAGATAATACATTTACAGGCCTTAAAATAATAAATTAAATTATAATTAGTTGATTTATGGTCATATCAAAGAAAAACTAGCAGCAGACACCCAAAAAGAACCATAGTGCAGGAACAAATAACGCCAACGCGACCGCCAACGTCTGGGTAACGTTACTTGAGTTACAATTATGGAGTAGAGCAGGTGGCGTTGCGAACAAGTGAGGAGCTAAAAAGGCGGCAGCACCGTCGCCCACAAGGAACAATATCGGTGTCAATATTCATTTAAGCCGGACCCAGGTAGCAAAAAGTGCATGTTTTGTTCTCGTAGGTAGCAGTCTAGAAACATTCTTGACCTCTGGCCACACCCTTAGTATTCGCTATTTATTTTTAGACCTGTGAACGTGTTAGAAAGTGCAAGCACGTTTGTATGCTCTAAGCCTGCCGTGTAATCAGGTCACCAAACCATTCGAAGGTAAATACTCGCACCCAACGATGCTCTGGGTTGCACAATTTTATGTCCAGCAAATATTGCAAAGAATTAAAAAAGTATATATCAGTATAAAAACGGTCATCCATTTGCATCCTCTGCATTAAACCAATTTCCACCCGCCCACGCCCGAAGTCCAGCACTACCATTCATTGGGAATGTAAGCACGCCGAGGGAATACCGGGATACCTCTTGTAATCAAGTACATCAGAACCGTGGGGGGGGGGGGAGGGCAGCGGGGAAAGTCGCCCCTTTCATGCCGTAATATTACGTTCGGTTACTCAAAAGTTCGTGTCTGTGCACCCGAAAATCACACTGGGGTCCCTAGAAAAATCGTGCCGGGTACTTGAAAATCACGATATGGGCCCCAAAAGAGCCGGAGCCCCTGAAAATCAAGCTGAACCTTATAAATAGTCATGCCCGGACCTTGAAAATCACGCTAGGGACACGACAGGTCGTACCGGGCCCCCATAGTCTCATTGGGACCAAAACAAATGGCTGGGCAACGAAAAACAATCCTGACATGGATAGTCATCCTGGGGCCCCAAAAATGACGCCAAAAGACCCCAAAACTTGGACCTCCAAAAAGAAATGACGTCAGAGCCAAAGGATCACACTTGGACTCGAAAAAGTCGCGTCGCAGACCTTGAAAACCACAACCATACTAATGATTTTATTTAAACAGGTCCGCTTTGAAAAATAGTTGTCGAAATCCGAGGACTTTTTAATGGGGGTAGGTGGGCCCCTCCAAATCCGTTTGCCCCCCGCCCCATGATGCAAATTCTATGTACGCCACTGATCCCCCAAAAATAATTTTCAGAAACATGGGACATAAAGACATAAAGACATAAAGACATAAAAGATCAGTGCAACTATGAGCCACAAGGGCCCTTCTTGGTTCCACTCTGTACACTGAACCAGTTGTCCACCAAATGCGCCGATCAACTCTCCCTGGAATACAGAAAAACAAGCACCCTATTCTTATAATGATTGTCTATGCTGTTTTTAAAGATGTTCGATGTGTTGCTACTGACAATAGTTTCTGGCAGCTGGTTCCAGTGTTCTACTACCCTGTTGGTGAAGAAAGACTGTCTTAACCTTGTCCTGCTGTGATTAACTTTAATTTTGAATTGATGACCTCTAATTGCATCATTTCTGTTAAATTCAAACAGTTCCCTGAGATAACCCTGTTCCTGACCATGAACAAATTTAAAGACCTCGATGAGATCTCCTCTCAGCCTTCTATATCGAAGTGAAAACATATTCAGTTTGTTCAATCTTTCCTCATATACCAGGTTGCCTATGCCATTCACCATTTTCGTGGCCCTCTTTTGTACTCTCTCTAAAAGCCAACAATCTTTTTCATAACTAGGGGACCAAGCTTGGACACAGTATTCCAAATGTGGCCTGACATATGCACAGTAAAGCTTCCTGATGACTTCCTCACTTTTGTATGATACATTCCTATTTATTGCCCCAAGCATTCTTAGTGCCTTCTTCCTGGCTTCTTTGGTCTGTTCTGATGCCCCCAATTTTGTATTCAAAATAACACCTAAGTCCTTCTCCCGCTGAGTCACAGATAGTACTTGGCCATCCATCAAGTACGGAGCCTTGATATGCTGCCTACCTATATGCATGATTTTGCACTTATCAAAATTACATTTCATTTGCCATTTTTCGGACCACTTCACAAGCTCGTCTAAGTCTTTCTGCAGCAAGACCTGCTCATTGTGCCCTGTTATTGGCCTAAAGACCTTCAAATCATCCACAAATTTCAAAACCTTACTGCTTAGGCTACTTTCAATGTTATTTACAAACACAATGAACAATAGTGGTCCCAGTACTGACCCCTGGGGGACTCCACTGAGAACATTTTGCCATGATGACTTCGTACCATTTAGCATCACTCTCTGCTGTCTATCTGAAAGCCACAACTCTATCCATTTTAGGATGTTACCTGCAATACCATGGACCTGAAGCTGCATCATTAACCGTTTATGAGGTGCCTTGTCAAAGGCTTTGCTAAAGTCAAGATATACTACATCAACCTGATTTCCCTTATCAAATTGTTCTGTAGCAAAATTAAAAACGTCCAAGAGATTTGTGAGACACGATCGTCCTTTTCTAAACCCATGTTGAGTATCTTGAATCAATCTGTTTCCTTCCAGAAAACTAACTATTATATCCTTGACAATTGATTCAAGTACCTTGCAGACTAGGGATGTGAGGCTTACTGGCCTATGGTTTTCAACTTTCCCTCGTTCTCCTTTCTTGAAAATAGGAACTACATTTGCCCTTTTCCAATCTGTTGGAATTTCATTTTGTGAAACTGATCTACAAAATATTATACTAAGTGGAATTGCTAGTTCCTTTTCAGCTTCTCGCAATACCCTAGCATAAATTCCATCAGCTCCTGCTGCCTTGTTTGGCTTTATTTTCCTGATATAATTCAAAACAACATCACTATCAATGAAATCAACATCATGTAACTGATCACCTGTCACTGAGCTGTGGTTCACAGTTGGCAGATTAGTCATATCCTCCAACGTAAACACTGATTTAAACTGCTTGCTCAGTTCCTCAACCATCTCACCATCCTCACTCAACATAATCCCATTTACTTCCAGTGGACCAATGGTGCTTGAAACTTTACTTAGCTTGTAGAAACTAAAGAACTTTTTACTGTCCCCATTACAGTTCCTAGACAAATCCAATTCTGTTGCTCGCTTTGCTGCTCTGGTTTTTTGCTTCACAGCGTCTCTAGCTTTTTGATACAACCTTAGATTTACTATATTTGAAGCTTCCTTAAATACTCTAAATGCATCTTTCTTAGCCTTAATTGCTTTTGTCAAATCTGGTGTAAGCCATGCTGGCTTTCCTACCCTTCTTTTGCGCCTTTGCTTTTGTGGGACATGTATAATCTGAATTTCCTTCAAGTAAGATTTGAACTTTTCCGACATTTCACAGGCATTTAAATCGGATAATTATTCTTCCCATTTTATGGCACTTAAAGCTGCTCTCATGCAGTCAAAGTCTGCCCTGTTAAAATTTGGAACCTTTGCCAAATTATCCTTAATTGTCCCTGCTACGTGTGCCTTGAATCTCACTATGTTATGGTCACTTCTTCCCAGAGTTTCTCCTACAGTCAAGTCTTGAACTAAATCACTTAAATCCGAGAATACAAGGTCGAAGAATGAGCCCTGCCTAGTTGGTTCTGTTACAAACTGGTGTAAGAACAGGTCCTCTTCAAGGCATTTCCTAAACATTTTACATGCTGGGGAGCCAACACCAACATTTTCATTTCCTTTTAGATTAAAGTCACCAAGAATAAAGCATTTCCTCTGAAAGTTTCTACTGATTTCCTGACAAATCACCTTATCGAGCTCGAGTTGCTGAGAATGTGGCAAGGTTCCTGATCGGTACAAAGCTCCTATTCTCAGTTTATTGCTGTTGCCTTTTCCTACAGCAACGTCAACGCCAAATGGACTCCACAGACACATTTTTGACCAAATCTGTTACTTTTTGAGAACTGAATAAGCTATTCACATAGAGCATTACACCACCCCCTTTCACTGCTGGACCTCTATTGCATGAAAACATATTGTATCCCTGGATCTCATAGTCCTGCAAGTTATCCCCAAAATACCCCTCACTGACCCATGCCTCAGTAATGCAAACAAAATCTGGTTCCTCCTCAGCAACATAACACTTGAACTCGTCAAATTTGGATCGAATACTCGGAGCATTAAGCATCATACACTTAATAAAATTTCCATAACCATCTTTGGTTTTTACATGTTGAGTAGCTCTATCATCTCTGGATGAGCCCCCACTCTGCCCCCTTGATCTACTGCCATCCCTATTTGCTGACTGTGAGGTTCTATTGCCTATGCTGTCACTATTGGCATATCCATGAGATGGTAATGACACTTCTTCCCTCCCCACCCCATTATCTAGTTTCCCTGAAGGACATGCTCATATACCTTACTTAACACTTGCACCCCCTTCTCAGAGAAGTGCAGGCCGTCCCTTTGATAGAGGTCCCATGAGCCATAAAAACATGGGGTGCATTGCCAATGTGGGCAAGCCAACATTGAAGGGGCGAATTCCCCCTCACAAGCATACAAAACAACACCCATGCCCCCATATAAAATGGGAGGAAAGATGTTTTTAATGCATTTTCTTTCTACCAACTTGTTTTCAGTGATTACAGCCTGTATGATTAGAGCTTCCCAGCTTCAATACCTTCTCAACGACGTCATTTACAAAACGGTATGCCATGGCGAAAACCATGCCCATGAGGGAATGGAATTTGAAGTGTTTGCATTATTTATGCATTATCATTATTGCATTGTTGCATTGTCATTTATGCAATGTTCTTCAATACTTGTTCTTGTCATTAATTTATTCGCTGAGGATGTATCGTTTTATCTTGTGTGCAGGTGCCTTGCAGCCAGCACCAAATGTTATACAAATATATACACCCCTGAGATGGCGATCAGAAAACCAATTCAATCCACTTCTCGTTATCATCTTCGCAAAAGTGTCGTCCTGGGACTGAGAAATGATCGTTTAAGCTTGCTTATGACATCAAGCTGGTGGGAATAACTAACAGTAGTGATGAATCTAGCTATATTCAGTTAGACTTGAATAAGCATATCTAAGATATGCTTAGCACCAATCCCGCCAGCTCGCTGCAATCTAGAGGCCAACGCAGTAGCGCAACCAGGGGGGGGCCAAGGGGCCATGGCCCCCCTGAAATTTTTGGGGGCCCGCTTCGCGGGCCCCTGGCTCGGAGTGGGCCACCCTACTCAGAGCCCTGGCTAGGGGCCCGCGAAGCGGATCTGTGGCTCGAATCAGGGGCCCTTTGAACCAACTGAAAATCTGGGGGCCCGTTTTAACCAGGGCCCGCTTCGAATCGGGGCCCATTTTCATTCAGGGGCCCGCATTGAACCAATAGCCCGCTTAGAACCAGGGGCCCGCTTCAACCTGAGGCCCTGTCTTGAACAGGGGCTCTCTGGAACCAGGGGCCCGCTTCGAACCGGGCCTACTTTTTACAAACATAGGGTGCATAGGCTCAAAAGTAAGTGCATGTTTTCCGCAGACTTTTTAAAAACATGAGGGGGCCCGCTTGCGAGGGGGCCCCTCGCAACCTATGCTAAGACGGTGTGTTGCATGTGACATTCTTTTGGTGCCGACTGGCAATTGGACCCAGGCCCACATAGCCGTGTGACATTATTAGGAGCGTGATTAGTGGCGATGTGTGAGCAGTTAAAAGCGCAGTCATAAGCAGGCGCGAAACTAACCAATCCGCAAACAAAGAGACCGCTGATGTATAACTATGAAATGCGTACGTGTACCCTGCGAGCTCAACGGTAAAGCCTCCTCAGTTTTCAACGATCGTGAAGAGGGGATGTGCAATCCGACACCAAGCCAAGAAATGTAATTTACCGGTACGCAGTTCCCTGCTGATTGGCTTGACCTCATAGCGGATGGGAAAATAAACGGAGTTCGCACTTGGAAGGGGTTGCCTCATTTTGCTTTCCATATTGGTGGACGCAGGTCGTACCAACGGTGCTTGCGAGTCATGGCGAGCCAAATGGCACGTAAATCTTTAGTTTCGGAGGAAATTTTAAAAGAGCTGTATGCAGATTCTGATTCTGATTGGGATCCCAGGCATAGTGATGGTTTCACTTCTGAAGATGCATCTGACAGCTATGAAGAACTTGAGCGATCGTGCCGACTGATGACTACCAGCAGAAGCATCGAGGAAGGGCCGCATGGTATAAGGCAGGTACATGAAGAGAATAATCCAATTGTCCTATGTTTATCAGCTACGGGCTCAAAAGTTCATGGCCACACCAAGTGAAATTCCTGAAAAGCGTGCATTTATTCTACAATTCTTTTCACTTTTGATGCTTAGTACAAGTGCAAATGTATTCATTTTTAATCGGAAAGCTTTTTGTATGCGCCTATCATGCGTTTTGGCGCACTGACGCACGCCATTCCCCAACTATATGAGCTAAAGATCCTTGCCCAACTCGTTTAGTAAATGATGATTTTTAACCCAATTTCATTTCAGGTGTGATGGTCGGTATGCTGTATAGTCAAAATGTATTAAAATGACGGACTATTTTGTTTTGCATAAGCATGTCTTGGAATTAGTGTACTGATGCACTCTGTTCCCCGCGATTCCA
This sequence comes from Ashinkailepas kermadecensis, assembly GCA_034440615.1. Lineage (NCBI taxonomy): Eukaryota > Metazoa > Arthropoda > Thecostraca > Neolepadidae > Ashinkailepas > Ashinkailepas kermadecensis. The sequence goes on from JAOTOM010004167.1 coordinate 139,598, forward strand.
GATCAGGAGAGGATATTTGAAAATTAGCAGTTTGGCTATTCAAACCACTATGATGCTTTATTATCTTGTTCCAGGATGGAGGAACACCACGAGCAAAGCGACCTACGATACGGACAAAGCGACTGACCACTGCTACAATCCCTGGAATAAGGGTTAAGCGCCTGGCATTGCAGGATATCTGTTCGAGAACAAATTCTGACCCGGCCACGCAGTCGTCTGTGATAATACCCGAGCCAGTGCCGAGTTCCGAAACGCCTCCTACAAAGTGGGTAACGGATCGGCAAGCTCCGTCGGCCGTGGCTCCTTTGGTGGAAACACCGTCGAGAGAAGATCTGTCTGCGGAAGCTCCATCAGTGAGAACGGATACACCTGAAGCCTGGTGGACCACAAGACAGGGAGACCTCCAACGGCGTCAATTCATCAGCGTACCTGGTGCATGCATGTCTGCCAGATCGCTAAGTGTAAAACGGCTCATAGGCATTGTGTTCCCCATGCAGTTTTGGCTCATGCTGATCGGGGAGACCAATTTGTATGCTGACCAGTACCTGGGTAGCGCGGACCTCACCCCGCGCCCCAGAGCACGGCACTGGCTGTCCGTGACCGTTGTGGAGATGAAAAAAATCGTAGCGCTTTGGCTGCTCACCGGACTGGATAAAAAACCGTGTCTGGATGACTACTGGTCCAACAACAAACTCCGTCAAAATCCCGTTTTTAAAGAAGCTATGTCTCGCAACCGATTTATATGATAGCTCGCTTTTTCCGTTTCGCCGACAACCACTCAAAACCCGCAGACGCATCGAGACTGTACAAAGTGCAGCCTCTGATTGATTTTTTCACAATACCTTCAGAGCCCTGATGTACCCCATGCAGAGCCTGAGCTTGGATGAGGCGGTGGTGCCATGGAAAGGACGGCTGAGCTTCAGGACGTATAACCCCATGAAACCTACGCGGTACGGGGTAAAAGTCTACGCTCTCACCGACTCCAAAACTGGATACCTACTTAGCATAGATATATACAGTGGCGCCGGGCCTAAGCTGGTTGATCGAATCATGACTTTGACAGATCCATACCTGAACAAAGGCCATGTTATTTACATGGATAACTTTTATAACAGCGTCACCGTCTCCCGGCTTCTTCTGACATTTGACACTGGCACGTGTGGCACCCTCCGTGCCAATCGGGGGCAGCCAAAATATTTTCAAAAGTCAGCCCAGTCGCTCGCACCCGGAGAGGTTTATTCTGTGACTGATGGCAAGTGCGCTGTGGAGTCATGGAGGGACAAGAAAACGGTGACTCTCATCACTACCGAACATGACGCCAGCACCGCTACTGAGACCTCACGTCGAGGCAATGTCCGGGTCAAACCTTTGTGCGTGGCAGCGTACAACCAAGGTATGAAAGGTGTTGACCAGCTGGACCAGAATCTAGTCTATTACGCTCACATGCGCAAGTCAATGAAGTGGACAAAAAAGATATTTCAGTGGATCATGCAGGCAGCACTTTTCAACGTGCACGTCATCCACAATGTAGACAACGTCGACCACTTCCAACAGCTGGCCAGTCACAGGGAAGTGATCGAAGCAGCGATCGAGATGTGGCTGGACGATTACAAGACCCCCGCTAATACAGATAAAGAAAACACGAATCAGCATGATGGAAGACATCGACTTATCAAAATTACGACAGGAACGGGAAAGACCAGATATCCGACGAGATGGAGCAATATGTGCAAAGAGCGCGTGAAGACAACATGTGCAGTATCGGGATGCGTGTCAGCACTTTGCGAGTCGTGCTTTCCTAAGTTTAGGAAGTACACTAGCAACAGTGAGCGGCGACAACACTCTATGTAGTTACTCACACGTACCCGTGTTTCATTTCAAAGACTGCCATCATTTCAGCGAATCGTATGACGTGAATGATGACTTGCCGTGAGTTGCAGATTTGAGGAAAATACATTTATGTTTGAAGCACCGTTATGCGTTTCTCAGAAAGGAATTACGGTGCACTGTTCAGAATATATGCCTAACCTTGCCATGCCTTGAAACATAGGTATGCGGCAGCATGGTCAGTGATATATTCCTGGTATTGGACTGACAACACACATATATGTACATTATAAAAGACATCTCATTCCACATTCGACCCACATTTAGCTCACTTCCTAGCCCACAAATTGTGCACCATCGCCGAGCCGCCCACTGACAAGTTGACAAGGTGATGTGAATTCCATGCTGGAAGCATATACTATATATATATATATATATATATATATATATATATATATATATATATATATATATATATATATATATATATATATATATATATATATATATATATATATATATATATATATATATATATATATATATATATATATAATTGCGTCGCTAAGCGAAAATAAACCCACGAATGACCTATCGGTAACTAGTGACCTTGAATTTCGTGATGGTTTTTAAGGGAAACTATAAGATCTACATTAAAAAGGTCGAACTGCTTTGTTCTCAGAAAAAAAAACGTTTTTTCCAATCATATGTCTGCATTCAATAGTTCTACCTCATGTAGCTTTCCAATGGAAGAAGCTTACACGACGGCCGTCCTACCCGGAAAACGCAAAATCGCAAAAAGTCTTGCAGAGCGGACTGCCATATCGGATATTTAGAAGAAGAACGTTTTTTTTGCTTGGTCAGGGAAATCATGCCCACTTTTATTTCCGCCCTCAAATTTGTCAATTTCGACGGCCTAGGGGTCACGGGAGGTCACGAGGTCAAATGTAGGAAATGGTGATATTTTGTTTCGGGAATGTTTCAGTTGATCTATTTTCTTCAGAAATGTATATATATATATATATAATTTGCCACGCTTTCAGCTTCTTATTGATGAGATATCCATCGTCAAACCAACCCATGCTTTCGACGTAAAAATAATTAGAGAGGCTATAGCTCAAAAATCGTTGGCTGAATCGGGCTGAAATTTGCACAGCCATATTCCGAGCCAAAGACTATCCTAGGAACAAATTTTGGTCTCAATAAAAAATTATTGGGTGAAGTGCATTGGTCGATCTGTCGTGGAAAGCACCCGCTATGGCTTCAATTTGCAGAAATGGATGTCCTCGACGTCGCTTGTTGTGCGGTGGCAGAAAGTTGATAATTCTAAATAATCTAGACCAGGCAAAATTCCAGCTGATTTCTTTAGTCGCCTCCCATTTTTTGGGGGGGGGGGGTCGCCCAAGCCTGCCCAGATCCACTAGCAAGCGATAGTCAATTGTGAACCCTCGAGTAACATTTTAAAATCCGGGATATGTCAAGGTCAAACCTCAAGGTCAAAGGCTAGTTTGATTTTTTTCGAAGTCCTCGCGATTCGTCGTTATGGGTTCAATTTGCACCAAGTGGGTGTCATTCGACGCGGCTTGTGCCGTATTATAATGTAACGAAATCGAACTAATTTAAAATGTCAAAGGTCAAACCGATTTCTTCGATCGCCTCGCATTTTTTTCTTCGCCCTGATCTACCTACATCTGGTATCAAGCAATAGCCCGTGGTGAACCTCGAATAACATTTCAAACCGGGACATGTTAATGTCAAACCACAAGATCGAAGTCCTAGCACCTCGTCGCCATGTCTTCAATTTTCATCAAGTATGTCAGTCCACGTGCCGTGCGGTACTCTAGGAAACTGTTCAGAATTCACCTTAATTTTCACAATTAAAGGTCTAACTCATTTCTTCGGTCGCCCGCGTCTCTTCGTTTTCTCCCAAAGCTACCCATGTTTGGCATCAAGAGATAGCCCGTGGGTAACCCTCGAGTAATATTTCAACCCGGGACATGTCAGGTCAAGCCTCAAGGTCAAAGGTTGGTTCAATTTTTTTTAATGCCAGTTCTTCGTCGCTATGGCTTCAATTTGCATTATGTGGGTGTCATTCGACGTGGCTTGCAATACGCTTGCATGGGTGTAGCCACGATTTCGAAATTGGGGGGGGGGGGGCAAACCAGGGACGCGGGAAGTTTGGACAAGATAGAGATATACAAGACTTCTTTTTCAATGTCTGGTTTTGAGATTTTCCATTGCTAAAAATGATATTTTGCAGACAAAATGGGTAAATTTGAAGCATAAGTTTTTATGTTTTTGTTTGTTGAATTTTTCTTCAGATTACCATGTTTATGAAGGTGACTCAATGATGATGGGACCACTCTGTGAAAATGAAAAATAGATTTGAATTTTTTCTCAAAATTTTAGAACTTTAAAAACCTAAACTAACCTAACCTGACCAAACCTAATGCATTTGTTTGCTTTATGGATGCAAATGCGTTTACAAACTTTTCTTGCTACCACCTTAAAGCACAATAATATCGAAAAGTTTCCAAATATTTTCCACAAAAACAAAATTTCCCCCCAAAAAATAACATTTTTTTCTTCAAAAGCATCTTAGGTTAGGTTAGGTTACGTTAGACTGGTTTAGGTTTTTATTTTAAGTTTGAGAAGCTTCAGAAAATAAATTGCTCAACATTTTTTTTAATTTATTTTTTTGATTTTTTCTTCAAATTAGGTTAGGTTAGGATTTATTGCATCTTTTGTTTAAACATTTCTTTTTCTGGAATGTTATTTAACTCAAAGCCCCCTTTTTGGCATTATTTTCCTCACTACCTGAAAAGTAATCATTTGCACAGAAAATAATTTGTTCCATCATCTCAGTCACCTTCATGAGCATGGTATTGCAAATAAAAATTCCCAAAAAATAAACACCTGATACTACAAATTTACCACAAAATGCTTCGCCAAAATTATCAAGTTTCACTCCTTATTACTGCCTATGAACATCTAGCTTTATGTCGTATGTGCTGAGCCCGATTTCACAATCACCATGGAGCCTTGCTGTAAGTATGTTAAACGTTGCCCTCTTGTAGCAGGAAACACATAAAATATTGCACAATGGTTTATTTGTAGTAAATATGGACATCCAATAGCCTTGGCCATGTTTTCCTGTTTTACGGGGACACATTTCGATGCAATGACAACCAGGGCGGATAAAGGGTGTGGCACTGAGAGCATGTGCCCCCCCCCACCTCCCAAACCCCCACGTGGAAAGTGGTGGCACTCGGGCCGGGAAAAGGCGCCCCTCTGAGAAGGTTCCAGTGTACCCGCTCGAATTTTTCAGTCTCTGGCTGAATGAAAAATCGGGAATTAAATGAGCTATGAGCTATTCAGCTGTGAATGAAAAAGGCACCCCTTGGAAGGAAAGTCGCCCATTCGGGAAGGGCCGAGTGCATCCCGCCCCCTCAAATTTTGCAGCCAGAGGTGCCCCTCTAGGTGTTTTCGCAGTGGCGCCGCTCCAAAGAAATGGCGACCCTCCAGACATGTTGCTCGAGGGCTGCCCACGACTATCTCTTGATGCCAAACATGGGTAGCTTTGGGAGAAAACGAAGAAACGCGGGGCGACCGAAGAAATGAGCTCGACCATTGACTTGTAAAATTAATGTGATTTCTGAACCGTTTGCTAGAGTACCTCACGAAACGTCGAATGACTCCCGCTTGATGAAAATTGAAGACATAGCGACGAGGCGCAAGGACTTCGAGCAATTTAATCTATCCTTCAATGTTGTGGTTTGAAATTGACATGTTCCAGTTTGAAATGCTACTCGAGATGCACCACGGGCTATTGCTTGATACCAGATGTGAGTGGGTTAGGACGACAAAAAAAATACGAGGCGACCAAAGAAATCGGTTTAGCCTTGAACCTTTGAAATTAGTTCGATTTGCTAACATACAGCATAATAATAATACGCCACGCTATAATACGGCACCAGCCACGTCAAATGACATCCACTTGATGGAAATTGAACTCATAGCGACGAATCGCGTGGACTTCGAACACGTCAAACTAGCCTTTGACCTTGAAGTTTGACCTTGATATATCCCGGTTTCAAAATGTCACTCGATGGTTCACCATGGGCTATCGTTTGAACCTTGGGTTCTTTTACGACGCATTCAACCGCTAGGTCATATTGCGTCGCCAACCTCTCACGCCGATTGGTCGCGGGTGGACTCGGTAAATGCCGTCGGCTGTGAGATTTGAACCCACAATCTTGCGATCAAGAGTCCGACGCTCTACCAACTGAGCTACCGCGGCCCCGGTTATCGTTTGATAGTGATCTGGGTAGGCTTGGGCGAAAACCCTCACACAAAGTTAGACGGCGGAAGAAATCAGCTTGAATTTTGACCGGTAGAGATGATGTCGAATTATTAACTTTCTGATACCGCACAACAAGCGACGTCCAGTGACATCCATTTTCTGCAAATTGAAGCCATAGCGACGAAACGCGAGGTAATCGAGGAACTCAATCAAATATTTGACCTTGACATTTCCCGGTTTGAAATGTTACTCGAGTGTTCAACACTGGTTATTGCTTGATGCAAGATTTGGATAGGTTTGAGCGGAAACGAAAGAAAGTTGAGCGGACCGGATGATCAGCTTGGCCTTTGCCCTTGAAAAATAATTCGATTCCTTAGCTTTCTGATACCGCATACAGCACGTCGAATGGCGCCCATTTGTGGAAATTGAAACGATAGCAACTAAACCTCACGTTCGGTCGATATCGTTTTAATATTGCCATATAATATATCAAGCTAACCTTTGACCTAAAAGCTAGCCCTTGACATGTACCGGTTTGAAATGTTACACGATGGTTCACCACAGGCTATTGCTTGATATCAGATTTGGGCAGGTTTGGGTGAAAACAAAAAAAAATGGGAGGCATCCGAAGAAACCGGTTTGCGTTGGACCTTGACCGTTAAGGTGGTAATGTGAGACCTATGTAGTTGCTTCCAGCGTGCTCAGTGCAAGCAGAAGCATTTGTGGTAATTGATTCGAACGATCATAAACCCGTCGCTGAATGCCGATGCCAATACAAATACGCCTCTGGCGAACACGTCGCTGAATACGAATACGAATACGACGTTAACTTGACGTATTTGCTTAAGGCTGCCCATGACAACCCCCCTCCCCACACCCCACCACCATGGTCTTGAAAATACCCAAGGACACCCAGAGTCACGTTTGTTCAAGATATATCAATATATGCGCACGGGAATGCAACCTAAAACTATGAGAAAGCCTTGCGATCATGCAAATGTGTTGCCTAACAAAGCACAATTTTCCACCGAAGCGAAAACACAAGATGGCAACGGTTCATGTTATTCAAGAATGGTCTGGAAGCAGAAATTTCTACGTTTGCTTATCTACCATTCGGAGATTTTATAGCCTGTGAAGCCCGTTGATTGGCTTGATCGGTTCGTAGTATTTTTGTGATTCTTTTGCATATATATATATTTTCACTTTATAAATGATTAAGCATAATTTTTCGGCGATCATACTCAGGTAGCTGAGGCTTGATGGGGGGGGGGGCATGGAAAAAAATTGAGGGGGACAACTCCCCCGCCAGTGGTTACACCAATGGGTATCAGAATGTTAAGATATCGAAATATTTTCGAAGGTGTCGAAGGCCCAATGTGTGTACAAAGAATGAGTTTAATAGGAATAGGAGGATCAAATCTCATTTTGTTTGCATCCGTTGTGACAGCACGCACTCATATCCTATATATAAATATTTTGCTTTAGCAGACGCAGAGTGCCATCCGCCAGATATTTGTTACGTTAAGGAAAGGGTTACGTTATAGCCGGTTTATGTGGCATCCGGTGATATCAAGCAAGCAAGACAGGAAAGATGAGAGACGCCGGCAAACAAAGAACGTGGCGTAAAGGGCCGGTACATACATGACATACAGGTTCACATACAGACACACATACAAACATGCATATCAAACAGTAGAACATTTGGAAGGTGGACAGCTTCATAGCCTCCGGCTCGGATCCGCTGCCCACCTGCGACCCGAAACGAAGCGGAGGCCCGGCGCTCCGAGCGAGTAGTGGGCGTGAGACCCGACCTTGAATGTGTAGGTGTATGTTTAAGTTTCAGAAATCTAACTTTCGTATAAAAATCTAGAGATGCTGTGAAGCAGAAAAGCAGAGCAGCAAAGCGAGCAAAAGAATTGGATTTGGCTAGGAACTGTAATGGGGACAGTAAAAAGTTATTTAGTTTCTACAAGCTAAGTAAAGTTTCAAGCACAATTGGTCCACTGGAAGTAAATGGGACTATATTGAGTGAGGATGGTGAGATGGTTGAGGAGCTGAGCAAGCAGTTTAAATCAGTGTTTACAGTGGAGGATGTGACTAATCTGCCAACCGTGAACCACAGTTCAGTGACAGGTGATCAGATACACGATGTTGATTTCATTGATAGTGATATTGTTTTCAATTATATCAGAAAAATAAAGCCAAACAAGGCAGCAGGACCTGATGGAATTTATGCTAGGGTATTTCGGGAAGCTGAAAAGGAAGTGGCAATTCCACTTAGTATAATATTGTGTAGATCAGTTTCACAAAATGAAATTCCAACAGATTGGAAAAGGGCAAATGTAGTTCCTATTTTCAAGAAAGGAGAAAGAGGGAAAGTTGAAAACTACAGGCCAGTAAGCCTCACATCCCTAGTCTGGAAGGTACTCGAATCAATTATCAAGGATAGAATAGTTAGTTTTCTGGAAGGAAACAGATTGATTCAAGATACTCAACATGGGTTTAGAAAAGGGCGATCGTGTCTCACAAATCTCTTGGACTTTTGAATTTTGCTACAGAACAATTTGATCAGGGAAATCAGGTTGATGTAGCATATCTTGACTTTAGTAAGGCCTTTGACAAGGTACCCCATAAACGGTTAATGATGCAGCTTCAGGTCCATGGTATTGCAGGTAGCATCCTAAAATGGATAGAGTTGTGGCTTTCAGATAGACAGCAGAGAGTGATGCTAAATGGTACAAAGTCATCATGGCAAAATGTTCTTAGTGGAGTGCCCCAGGGGTCGGTACTGGGGCCACTATTGTTCATTATATATGTGAATAGCATTGAATGTGGCCTAAGTAGTAAGGTTGTGAAATGTGCAGATTATTTGAAGATCTTTAGGGCAATAACGGGGCACAATGAGCAGGTTTTGCTGCAGAAAGACTTAGACGAGCTAGTGAATTGGTCCGAAAAATGGCAAATGAAGTTAAATTTTGATAAGTGCAAAGTCATGCATGTAGGTAGGCAGCATATGAAGGCTCCATACTTGATGGGTGGCCAAGTACTATCTGCGACTCAGCAGGAGAAGGACTTAGGTGTTATTTTGAACACAAAATTGGGGGCATCAGAACAGACCAAAGAAGCCAGGAAGAAGGCACTAAGAATGCTTGGGGAAATACAGAGGAATGTGTCATACAAAACTGAGGAGGTCATCAGCAAGCTTTACTGTGCATATGTCAGGCCACATTTGGAATACTGTGTCCAAGCTTGGTCCCCTAGTTACGAGAAAGATTGTTGACTTTTAGAGAGAGAACAAAAGAGGGCAACAAAAATGGTTAATGGTATAGGCAACCTGGCATATGAGGAAAGATTGAAGAAATTGAATATGTTTTCACTTAGATATAGAAGGCTGAGAGGAGATCTCATCGAGGTTTTTAAATTTGTTCATGGTCAGGAACAGGGATATCTCAGGGAAATGTTTGAATTTAACAGAAATGATGCAATTAGAAGTCATCAATTCAAAATTAAAGTTAATCACAGCAGGACAAGGTTACGACAGTCTTTCTTCACCAACAGGGTAGTAGAACACTGGAACCAGCTGCCAGGAACCATTGTCAGTAGCAACACACTGAACATCTTTAAAAACGGCATAGACAATCATTATAAGAATAGGGGGCTTGTTTTTCTGTATTCCAGGGAGAGTTGATCGACAGGGAGGAGTTGGGAGTTGGGAGGAGTTTGTAATTGTTGAGGGTGTTATGCAATAGCAAGTGAGTCTCTTATTAAGTCTAAACGCTTTATAACTTTATATAGGGTGTACCTAGCAGTGGATTCAGCACCTTCCTTCGGGATGTGATACTGATGAGATTGTCTATGGTAGCACAATGGGTATGATGGGAGGAGTTTGTAATTGTTGAGTGTATTATGCAATAGCAAGTGAGTCTCTTATTAAGTCTGAACGCTTTATGAATTTGTGTGGGGTGTGCCTAGCAGTGGATTCGGCACCTTCCTTCGGAATGTGATGCTGATGAGATTGTCTATGGTGGTACGATGGGTATGTTGGGAGGAGCTTGTGATTGTTGAGGGTGTTATGCGGTAGCAAGTGAGTGGTGCTAGATAGGCTGGGATATATAGCTTCCTAGGAACTTGGGATAAGGGATTGATTGGGGTGGGAGTATGTACATTTCTAGTACCTTTTCTAGATAGGCTTAACCCAGATGGACCCCTGTGGCTCTTATTAAGCCTTAATACTTTATGACTTTTATGACTTTAAGGTGGAGCTTGGAAAAACCTGAGAAGGGGAAAACCAAGCTGCTTGGAAAACCTGTAGGTAAATAACCAAGCGCAATCTATAGGGAAGACCGTCAGTTGTGGCCAAATTGGATTGGTCCCTGCCTAACTAGGCGAAATAACCTACACGTACCTATGTGGTGGACGTGAGCATGTTTTGAGTTGTGAGATTTGTGCGAAATTTTCGCGCAGCCCGCCACCGCAGGGCGACGGCGCGTTGACACTCGTTCCATCACGGCACGTGGTTATGGCCGGGGGACCGACGAGTATGGGAGACGTGTTTTTCTGCCGCGAGTAATATGGTATTGAGGAATGCTGAAATTGGGTGGTGAGGCTGAGGAGTCAATTTCCTGAGAAGGCTGAGGCTGAGACTGTCAATTTCCTGGGAGAAAGACGGCCATTTCGCTTTGCAAACGTTCCAGCGGGGTAGAAATGAATAATCTCTAGAGTGGGCTGAGCGTTCAAGTATGATATGCATGAGAAAGTGATCGCCAAAAAAGAGGTCGGGTTGTAGGTGCCAAGAAAGGAGGGGTGAGATGGAAGCCGAAGCCAGAGAGGTTTATGGCAGATGAACGGAACGGGGCGATGTCTGTGCTGTGGGTGGGTGTTTGTTCATTTAAAAAGACCATGTTGTAGGTGTTAGGAGTGTTTCAATGTTAAAAGATGTTAAAATTGTTTGGGTCATTGTCGCGCCATCGGGTCTCCTGAACGGCGGCAATCAATGGCTTATTTTTGATGATATATTCCTTGAATTCTGCCCAGTGGGATATGAGAGATATCGTATTCCATTGGAGCAAGAATTCAGTGGAGGTTGTTTGCATTAGTGGTGTTGGTGCAGACGCCCCCGCAGGCGTGTGTGTGTGGCGGGGAGGGTGTAGCGGAGTAGTCCGTCTCACAAGAGTCGGACAACCCTGGCGTGGTGGAGGGAGCTCTGGATCCCTGGAGGGGTCCGGGCTCAGGGACCGGGAGCCCGGGCCGCCCCAGGTCAGAGAGGGGGGAGAAGATGGGCGGCCCTGAGGGGGTGGCGTCGGGGAGGCTCGTTCCTTGGTGGGGGGGGTGGCGGCCTGGTGGCGGTGTGGGACCGGGTGTCTGAGGAGCCCGCATTGGGGGCGGGGCGCGTGGCCGGCGGCGGTGGAGGGGGGAGGAGGGAGGGGTTAACTCGGAGGGTCGGGACGAGAGGGAGCGAGGGCGAGCGGCCGCCTCGACTGGGGCCGGCCACAGAAGGGCCGAGCCCACACCAACTGTGGTGTGGGAGACAGGGGAGCTCGCGCTGCGTGGCGTCGCTGTTGCGTCGAGCCAGGCCGCGTGGTGCGGGGACGACGCCAGGTGGGGTCTCTGGCACGCTGCGCATCACGCCTCCTCGGACCTGAACGCGTCTGTGGGGTGGCTTGCAGCGCAGAGACGCCCACAGACCGGCTCACTGGCGCAGCACACCCGGTTGGTTATTGGTTTTACGACACGTCGACCGTTGAGTCATGTAGCGTCTCCAATCTCTCACGCCGATTGGTCGCGGGCGAAGAGTAGCGACAGGTGAGACTCGAACCCACAACCTTTCGATTGTGAGACGAGCATCTTACCCCTAGACCACTCGTCCCCAGCGCAGCACACCCAAATTAGGTGACCGTTCCGCTGACAAAAAGCATAGCCGGCCGACGGCGGTGTCCAGGGGCGGAGTTTGTTCCGCATGCAGCCAGCCATGGCGTGGGCAGGCGGGGTCAGGGTCCGGAAGCCCAGTTTTAGTACAGGGTCAGGGCGGGATCGGCGGCCGAGGCGGTTTACCTCGGAGACTCCCTGGGGACCAAGCTCGTCGAGGAGCTTCTCTTCCGTCAGCTCGGAGAGTTCGGGCGCATAAGCCGGAACGCAGGCCGCATTCAGCCTGTCTGCCTGTCACGTGACATTAGGTCACGAAGTCACGATTTCAAATAGCCCATAAACGAAAATTCCGAAATAACCAAAAGATGCAGTGGGTTATTGTGAGTTCATCGATATATACTTTTGCACAATTACGATTGTTCTTCATTGAGTTAAAGACCTCAAAAACACCCTTGTTAGGTGACATCTAAAAAAATTATGAGGCTCTAACTCCTTGACCGTTTATCTGATCTTTCTAAACATGGCACAACTGGATTCGGCGCATCAGATAACCTACACAATTCTTTTCATCAAAATATAAAATATTGGGTGTTATTTTGGCCCTTTCACGTGTCGATTTGTCGTGGAATGGGCCCTATGCGAAGCATTCCACACGTCAGGTATGGCACAACACTATCACGTGGAGCAGTTAGCAAAACGTAGGAGGCCTAGCAGAAACTGGTGAATCGCACGAAGTGTGGCGAATGCGCCGAATGCGCAAAGCGGGTGTACACGTACACGAACGTTGGCGTTTTGGCGACCGGACGTTATTAAAGGAAACTAACCACCTTTATAATGGGATTTTAACTGAGATAGCAGTTTTGAAGACCACGTCGAGAAATCACTTACCTCATACTCCGTTCGGTCCAAAACATCTTCCAGCCGAAGTTATAAGGCCTTTTATCATCGGTTTTGGGACATGGACAGACTCGGTGGGCGTTGTGAAAATTCCTTTGGCGTTCTGAAATTCCTTCATATGGAAGCATATGGAAGCAAACAGCATTTCAATGGAAATTACAAGCTAGCGAGCGGGCCTTCCTTAACAAGAACCTCTGCTGCCCTTAACATAATATAAGTACAGTATCTAGTTTACCTGGTACTAATTTCATTCCTCAATGGTTCATTCCTCGAATGAAAGTTTGGTATAAACACACAGCACCGAAATCCCGCAAATACCCTGAGCACCCTGATATTGCGCCACTTTCGCCACGAAAACTTTGCGAGCTATATTGCTGCCATAGCGTTATATTCCTCTCTTGGCGAACCTTTAGAGGCCTATGATAAAAATAAAAAACTTTCCCAAATCCCGTTTTTTGAAGTATGGGCGTAATATTTCGGAAAACCAATGTCATATTCATCATTTTCAGGTGCCAATACCCCTAATTAGTATGATTGCAGAACTTCGGCAAGGTGGTTAGTTTCCTTTAACTGGAATGCCTGAAATTGGAAAATTTACATTTTTAATTGATTTGCACAAGTTTAATTTCGGCAGTGTGAGGCGACTTATCAAGAAATATCCAAGGAAAACCTTCGAACAGGATGGGGAATTAGAGTTGAAATCTGGTGGCTCAGAAACGATGGTGGTAGATTGGGCCCCATCCAAATCCTACAATGGACAACTAAGTTGGCTACTAATTATTTTTTAATACAAAATGTGCCCCTTTGAATAAATAGTGGTCGAAATCCGGGGACTTGAAAAATGGGGGCAGGTGGGCCCCCTCCAAATCTGTTTGTCACCCCCTAGAGCGAATCCTAGGTACGCCTCTAACTTAGACCCACGAAGATTGATGGGGATGGAGGGAACTGTTGTTCAGTATGCCTTAATTGTATGCATATAATCGTAAATGTGGACTGTCTGTGCTTTATTTGCGTCGTTCGAGACAAGCTCATGCATTATTTGTGTGACGGTGTGCTGGGGTTTGGATTCCGTGTTTCGGGTAAATTGAATAAGGACTTAAAAATGATGTCACAAAAACGTTCTCCTATATTTGGCCCAGGCCGAATCGACTTTTGTGGAATATGAACACTTCTGCTTCTTTTTGGCACACAAGTTGCCGGAGTACCTATTGCCGCCATACATATATGCAGCTACATTAGCTGTTAAGAAGGACTGGCTTCATAAGATACAAAGTATGCATTACAAAAATTATAGTCCTCGGACCTGCCTGGTTATATGTTGCATACGGAAATCAATTTGAGGTTTCGGCTATTACTTCAATCACAGTAATTGTGCATATTTTGGAACACGTACACGAACATGAATAAAATGAGAGCGTGACATTTTTGATGAGCAACATGAATGTAGCAGATGCGTAATACGATTGTGTGCGTCCATGCATTGTGTACATGCATGCATAATACATTCATACATATAGATCCATATGCAAATACAGTACATTGAAGCGGAGCGCTCATTGTATCCCGCCTTAATTATCGTTTGCCTGCATATTGCCTAACTAAGCGATTGCTTAGCTAAATTTCGATGCCTGTCTCCGCCCATGAGTTAATGAACACAATCGGAAACAGAAACATCATCTTCGAATACCAATCCGCTGATAGTTTGATGCGCGTACAGAAATGTCGCACCTGACCACTTCAAAGAACAGAAATGTCTTCGAAAACGGAAGAAATCTCAGACGACACTTGGCAGCACATCCAAGCAGCTGCAGGTGCACAATCCGTACGCTGCTGCCACCTGCTGACAGAAAGCGGAGATACAGGGGCAGGATTTCACCGCCACGAGCTTTGCTGGTTCTTATAGCGGACAATCTGGTTAACCACTTTTTGATTTTATGATCCTTCGACGTAAATTAACATTGGAGGTTATGAATGGTCCCTTTCAGGGCAATTTTTGAGGTTGTAATCGTTGGACGCTAGGACCTTAGGACATTGTGAACACACCGTATCTAAGACTTTTAAAAAATCTTTATTTCGTTTTTTGGATGTTATGATTCATGGACGTTGTGAGCTTTGGACGTGATGAACTTTAATTGCAAATTAACATAGGATGCTATGATATAGACCTATGGATACCGGCGTGGCACTGAGGGCATGTGCCCCCATGGAAATTGGTGCTCCTTCGGCCGGGAAAAGGTTCAGTCCGGGAAGGCTCGAGTGCATCCCCATCGAAATGTTCAGCCAGAGGTACCCCTCTTAGAGGAAAAGGCGTCCTTTCAGTGTGCTCGGGTGTATCCCTTTCGAATTATTCAGCCAGAGAAGCTCCTTGGAAGGAAAGGCCCCATTCAGTGTATTTGAGTGAATCCCCTTGCATTTGGCTTCGGTGGCCTGGTGTCAGTAAAGGCGTCAGGATGCTCAGCAGCGCAGACGGTGCCAGTTGGCGTAGTGTCTCCGGACATCAGCACGCTGCGCACAGTACAGGTTATAGTGGCGACTTTAACGGTGGTCAGTCGCCTGGAAACCGTCCTGAGTGACAGATCACCGGAGTGAACGGGCTGACGTCACTAGTTCCAGGGCCATCGGCGAGACCATTGGTGGGACTATTGGCGGGACCATCGGCGCGACCATTGGCGGGACCATCGGCGGGACCATTGGTGGGACCATCGGCGAGACCATCGGCGGGGCTATCTGGGGCCATCGATGAGAACAACGGCGAGGCCATCGGCGGGACCATCGGCGGGACCATCGGCGAGGCCATCGGCGCGACCATCGGCGAGGCCATCGGCGGGACCATCGGCGAGGCCATCGGCGGGACCATCGGCGAGGCCATCGGCGCGACCATCGGCGAGGCCATCGGCGAAGCCATCGGCGGGGCCATCGGCGTTCCCGCTCCGATCGCAGCTCGTAGTTTTATGCTTTTAGCTGCATGCCCATTTTCATTTGATATTGGGGGATTCACTATACAGGGGGCAACATTTAACATTGGGTGGTGGGGGAGGCCGGGCACATGCCCTTCCAAAAGTACGCAAACAACACTCCGATACCAGGGCATGCAACAAAATTATGTAAGTGGGACAACAGCAAAATATGCACGAAGATGAAGAACTTGGTCGGGATCAACTAATATTTTTCTTTAAAAAGGTAATAAAGGTCAGGACTGCCAATGCATGACATGCTAAAGTAAATCTCGACTAATACGGCAAATTGTGTTCATGAAAATGCAAAACGCTGAATGTGGAGCGTTCTTTGGAATAAAATAAAATAAATGACATGCGTACCCAGAACACTACGCCAATTAAAAAAGCCCTGCGCAGTCCTTATTGCATGAGTTCGATGTAACATCGGGGGGGAGGGGGATCTGGAAATTAGTGCAGTTGTATTTTTATGTGTTCAAAATAGCACAGAGGATACAATGCTAATCGTGAGCAGCTATTACAATAAAACAAGACGCTTCGCTGCTGCTTTGGAAGCTTTTGCAGAGCAAGGCCGGTTGCGGCATTGGGATGTGTTAAGGACATAGCCAACCATGGCATCGTACAATTACTTGCAAAAAATGTAGCTGCATATGTTTCGTCGTTGCCATGTTGCTCGGGATCGGAAAAATTGCGCAATGGCCCCGGAAAATCACGCTGGTGCCCAAAAATGGAGCCCGGACCCGAATCAAATCAAGCCGAGACACCGAAATATTCAGCAGGAACTCCCAAAACAAATCCGGTCTCGGACAATCGCTCTCGAGTACCAAGTATCCCCCCCCTCCCCAGAGGCCCGGAAAATTGCGTATGGCACCAAAAAATGTGCTGGGCCCAGAGGGAGCTGAGCCAGGTCCCCAAAAGAATCGCGCCGGCGCCCACAAGTTGCGACGGGCCGCGGAAAAGCGACCCTGGCGCGGAAGAAAAATCAAAGGAGGTTCCGAAAAATCGCGTCGAGCCCAGACAATTCGCATCGGGGTCCCGACAACTCGAATGGGGGGTCATGAAGAATGGCACCTGGGCCCGAAGAAAAATTGCGTCAGGATCTGAAAAATCGCACGAGATCCTCAAAAATCGTACGGGGCTACAAAGATTTGAGTACGGGATCCAAAAAAAATATAACATCCATCAGGGCCCTAAATGCAGCAGAGCCTGAGAAATCTCAACTGAAATGGAAAAATGTAATATGGGGCTCGGAAAAATTAAGCAGGTACACTCGACAAATCACGCTGGTGGCCCAAAATCGAACCGGGATCCGAAGAGAATCAAGCCGGTACCTCCAAAATTTCAACAAGGACCCTGAAGAATAAATCCGGACCGGGAGAATCGCACTGGAGTCCGAAATATCGTGCCAGTCCCGCAAAATCGCGTAGGGAAACGAAAAGTGTGCGAGGCTCCAGACAGGCTTGCGTCGGGTCCCCAAAGTATCTAACCGAAGACCACAAGCCCCACTGGGACCCCGAAATGCGACACCAGAAGATATCTAGAAAGAACCCCGTCGAGTCAAGACAATTTGCATATGGGCCCTGACAAATCTCGTCGGAGCCCAAAATACTCGCTCCTGGGCCCGGAAAAACGCGCCGGAGATCCGAAAAATTGCACCGGGGCCACGAAATTCGCACTGCGGACCCAAAAATTCCAGTCGGAATTTCAAAAAGGGGCATAAATACAGCGGGAGCACAGCAAACCGCAACATATCTGAAAGGATGAATCCGGAGCCACGGAAAATTCAGCAAGGATTCCGAAAAATACATCCGAACCTAAAGAAACGCTCTGGAGCTCAAGCATTGCGTCACAGTACTAAAAATCGCCTAGGGCCCCTGGAAAAATGTTCCGGGGCGCCAGAAAAAATGTCGTCGGGATCCAAAAATCGCGCCGGAAACCGGAAAGCGACCCGGGCTTAGACAAAATTCATAAGAGGTCCCGAACAAAATTGCATTGAGCCTAGAAAACGCGTCCGGACCAAAAACTCGCTTCGGAGCCCCGACAGCACGAGCCTGGGACAACAACAAACAAACAAAAAACGCGCCTGAACCCCGGGAAATCACGTCGGAGCCTTCAAAAATTGCATAAGGACCCAAAAAATCGCACTGAGCCCCAAAGATGAGGCCTCCCATTTGTTGTAAGGGTTCCAACAATTATCGTCGGGAGCTCTAAATATATACAGCGGTGACCACAAAGCTTCCGGGAACCTGAAAGCCTACCGGAACCCTCAACACGCACCGCATCTCCGGAACATGCGACAGGACTTCGCAATACGAAATATAAAACTCATAAAACTCATATTGCAAACTCTGCAATATGAGCAGAGTTTTGCAGTGTAAATCAGCATACTGGGAGCCGTCCAAAGCGCACCGGAGACCCTCAACACATGCTGGTACCCTCAAAACACGCCGTGGCCACAAAGACGGCATGAGGACCTTGAAAACAGGCGTATGCTCGCAAAAATGGCAGTATCATAAAACGCCCCGGGGCAGCAAAATGCACACCATGGAACACGACGTCGGGTGCCACCCTCCTCCACACTTTCTGGGATCCAGTGTGAAGGTGGACGGGCAGCACTTGGCGGTGCTCAATTTTACCTTCCACGTCGGTCCATTCATCGACGCTGTCGACGGCCGACGGTTTCCTCCACCGTAATCTAGCCCTTCGGTCACTCGGGAAGTGCCTCACCCACTCGACGGCGTGGGCGGGATCTGAGGTCTTTCCATCTTCGCTAGGAGGCCGTCGCGCCATAATCGGTCATAGGCCTTTTGGAAGTCAAGCAGTTCCAAGATCGCTCGTTCTGGGTTCCGTTTTTCGATGACCTTGAAGATGGTTTGTGTGACCCGGGCTGGCTGGTCGACGGGTGAGTGGCCACGTCGGAAGCCGACTTGGTTTCGGTTTAACAGTTTCTTCTCCTCCAGCCAATACTGCAGTATGTTCTGTAGCAGCCTCTCGGCGAGCTTACTGATGCAATTCAGTATAGATAGATGGGTCGGCAGGAGGATGGGGCGACTAGGTCTTCCCTTCTTCAGGATGGCGACGATCTTAGCTAGTCGCCATACCGCGGGTATCTCCGTCGATTCCCAGCGCCTGTCCATCAGGGCGAGAAGCTGTGCTTCGCCAGTCGTGCTGAGCTGCTGGGACATCTCGTTGGACACCCCGTCTGCACCTGGGCTTTTCGCCTTCTTTAGCCTCGAGATGGCGTGTCTCATCTCGCTTTTCGAGTAGGGTCGCATATACCCGCTCGGCCACCGTTGCATATTCAATTATTGATTGCTTGCCATGCTTCTGTTTTGATTGGACAGTCGGTGGTTCAGTTTTTTGGAATCCGCGCCACTGCGGCGTTGTACTGGCAGAACAGTTGAGCTTTATCGGCGTCGGTGACAGCTGGTCGTAGCGGCGGCTAGTCTCCTATTGGTGGGCGTTGACTGGTGGCTGCCGGCTTTAACGCAGCCCTTCTGCCATCCCCACATGTCAGCGTTTGTACCTATTCGCACAATGCGCTCTCTGAGGAAGGCCGTTGCCTCTTCTCTGATAGTTGTGTTCGCTTCGTCTCGTTTTTCCTCGTAGCTGTTCTTCTCCATCTATCTTCTGCATGCCAGTCTTTCGCCGTCGCCCCCACCAGCGCTTCGTTTTGTGCGTTCGCTGCGTTCTGACATCTTTCGTTCCAGAAGGGCAGGAGTTTTTTAGTGCCGTCCATGTGCGGTATGTTCCGCTTGGCGGCCCGCATGATTGCCCGGGTGTGCCTGCGGTGCTGGCGGCGGAGGGGAAGCCCGGGCTACAGCAGTCCCGCATGTCGCATACTTCCAGTCTCCCGGAACGCGCTAGGCGTGTTAGGTCCCCTTGCGACAGGCTTGTGCGTCTCCTGTGACACCACTGGTCGTGTTAGGTCCCCTTGCGACAGGCTTGTGCGTCTCCTGTGACACCACTGGTCGTGTTAGGTCCCCTTGCGACAGGCTTGTGCGTCTCCTGTGACACCACTGGTCGCAGCCCGGCACAGCACGGCGCTATGGCCGACGTTTCCCACACATGCAACGCATGGGTAGACACGCAGCCCTGGATCTGCTTCCAAGAGGTCCCTCTCGAGCAGTAGGCACAGGTGGGCCAGATGCTCCTTCCCCATTTCGGTCAGGGTATTCTCTCCTTGTAATGCTACAAATGCCTGTTTGTGTGGTTAACTGGCATAAGGTCAGTTGAGGTCGCTCTGGCATAAGGTCGCTACGGGGCGGGTACGTGTTGTCGGAGCACTTTGTTCAGTTGAACGGTCCCTTTGGTCTCCGGTGCGGGTACGTGTTGTCGGAGCACTTTGTTCCCCGGCTGTGGATCCAAGGGAGCCGCCACCTCCAGCGTGAAGGGGGGCTCCAATGGTGGCTCGGTCGTTGTCACCTCGTGACGGGCCAAACGCTGTACCGAGCCCCAACCATCGTCACCGTTCAGTATCACCAATGATGACGACACTGGCGTTTATTTGAAAAGGCATTAGCGTAATAAAACAAAACAAGGCCTTGCATGGGTCATCTGCAACCCAAATACCAGTTAGCAGTTCAGCAATAGACTGTAGGATAGACCGACAAAACTATTTAAAAAAACAGGTATCACAGTACATTAAAAACCATCATCGGTAAACTTCATACGTGGCTGACCTTGAAGAAAACTTCACATGGTGTTCAAACTAACCAACAATGCATAATCATTATATCACGTCCCACTTGGAATACAGGGGGGGGCTTGTACAGGACCATTAGCTGATTTACAAACTTCTGAAACCTCTGGAAACGAACTAATTACAGACAATCGTGAAACACTCATGTGAGACAGGCTCAGTAGGGAAATTCTGCCGTCGGTAGGGATGCAAATATAATCCTAATATGCTTTTTAACATTTAACATTATGCCGAGAACATTCCATGGCAATAATGGACCAAGGAACAAGCATCCCCTACATTTTGCTGCGGGCGAGCTCCTGGTAAAGAAATGGGGAACGTTGTTGTAATACAGAAGATGGGGACAGTTTGAGGTTTGACATCCACCCCCATCAAATGGAATGATGGATGATGCGAAGGACGGGGGCTGGGTGGGCACCCCCCCCCCACATGGGGTGACGGATGGCCCGTAGGACGGGTGCTATGTGAGCACCACCCCCTCACATGGGGTGACGGATGGCCCGTAGGACGGGTGCTGTGAGAACCACCCCATCACATGTGGCGATAGATGTTCCGTAGGACGAGGCTAGGTGCCGGCCTGTCTCAGCCGCTGTCGATACCCGCACAAGAGATGATTCTCAGTAAACAGCGAGGGCGCGAGCGGGCAAGTGTCAGTCGCAGTCGCTGCTTTCAGAGAGAGTGGCTGCCGGTACGGCGGGGGACTGGCTGCGGCCACCACCAGGCCGCCGCCGCCGTCTGGCGCCGGCAGTCCGGCCCCGGGTCGCTCGCAGCAGCTGTGCCGCCCGCAGGCGGGCCTCCGCCTGTCGGCGCTCCGCCAGCCGCCGCTGAGGCACCGGCTCCGCTGCCGAAGCGGCGGGCGGCCGCGGCCGCGGCAGGTCCTCAGTCCACGGCTGCAGCCGTGACGGAGCCCCCGCCGGCGACCTGCCGCTGAGGGTGCACAGGCCACCGGAGCCGGACTCACCGCTGCCGCCGACACCGGGCGCCGGCTCCGACCGAGCGGTGGGCGGCGCGGACACCACGGCAGCGGGCGCCTCCGCAGTGTCGGCGCCGGATGCGGCCGGCGTCGGCGGTGGGCTCGCCACCGGCCCGGCACCCTCCGCCGCCTTGCCCGCCAGCGCCTGCTCGAAGGTGGCACGCCGTCTGGCGGCCACATCGCGACACGAGTGCGGCGCGGAGACCGGCGGCAGCCCCATGCGCCGGCGCAGCTGAGCCTCGCGCTCCAGCCGCATTCGCGGGTTGTGTCGCAGCAGGACTTCCAGCATGCGCGCGCGCACCTGGCGCGTGCTGGGCCGCGCCGGCGCCGTTGCCGGCCCGGCCGTCTCTTCCATCCTCATCTGGACGCGCACACGGCTGGCCTGATCTCGCAGTCGACGCACCAACAGCACCCGCTCCCGGTCGGCGGCCGTCAGTTCGGACAGCTCTGCGGCCGCGGCTGCGAGAGGCCTGTCGGCGGCGGGAGACTCGTCTGAGGCCGCCCTGGCGGTGGGTGGCTGGTCCACCGCGGGGGAGTGGTCCGCAGCCATGGTGGCGGTGGGTGGCTGGTCCACGGCGGGGGAGTGGTCCGCAGCCATGGTGGCGGTGGGTGGCTGGTCCACGGCGGGGGAGTGGTCCGCAGCCTCGGTGGCGGTGGGTGGCTGGTCCACGGCGGGGGAGTGGTCCGCAGCCTCGGTGACGGTGGGCAGCTCGTCTGTGATTGCCGCTCGTGCAGCAGCAGATTGGTTGGCACAAGCCAAGCCAGACGGCGCCGACCGAGAGGGGCGCGATGCCACCTTCCTGGCGAGGCCGACGGTCGGCGCGCGAGGCTTCCCAGTTCGCCTGCCACGAGCACTGCGACCACGAGCCCGCCTGCCACCACTTTCCACCGGCGGCAGGCCGACACCGCCGCCTCTCTGCCGCCCCACGGAGGCCGACGACCCGGTGGACGCGGCCCTCCGCTCGTGGGGTGAGTCTGGCGCCTGTTCACTGGCGCAGACGGCCGGCGGCTCGTCGTGGCCGTGCAGGTCGTCAACAGACGCCAGGATGTCGTCCATACCGTCGTCCATCAGCTGGTCGGGAGTGACGGCCGGGCCGTGACCCGGGCCGTGACCCGAGCCGTGACCCGCACCGGGCGGCGGTGACAGGTCACCGGGGTCGCCCCGGACGCGGCGCACAGCCCGCTGCAGACGACGCGATGTTTCGGTCGACGCCTGCTGGCTGTAGGTCGGCTGCAGGAACGCGTCCAGACGCAGTTGACCCTGGCGACAGTACGCCGGGCGTCATTGTGGTGGCGACGCGCCACCATCGCATCGCCGCCACATCGCCTGCTGTGATACGCACGCCTCGTTGTGGCCTCGTTAGCGATAAACCCATCGTGAGGACGGCGACGGACGGTTTGCGGGTTCCGGTTACGATAGGGGCGCGTGCGTGGGGGCTGTTAGCGTTATGAAACGTGCCTGTCGCTTATCATAGTTTGAAAGATAGTACGGCGAACACACAAGCATGCATGCCACTGGATGGCAACTAACGCGCACATCAAGACAGGCCTACACACGACAGCACGGGCTGAGAACACAGCGCGTCGACGCGTGGCAAGACGGGCATTGGATGAATTGTGTCTTCAGCAATGGACAATATACCAAACAAAATGCATCCTGTGGCGTTCTGGAACAATTTAAGCTCGGAGTCCGCAATGTAATTCGAAATAAATACGACCGCTTATTGCGGCTATCCATGTGGGTTTCATAATACAAGTTACAGAAAAATGCACTTAATGTTATTTGCGACAAAATGTTGCAGCCTCGGAAGCTCAACGGGGAAATAAAACTGCAAGCACATACACTCATCAGGGTCTGACGTGTCTTTTGCCGCACAAGCACATACACTCATCAGGGCTCGACGTGGCTTTTCGCCGCACGCGTATGCCCATCATGTTGCACAAGAGCAGGTAGTGGCTGAGGTGTGCTCACCTGTGGCTGGAGGCGCCGCTTCACCACGAGCGTCAGAGCAGACTGTGCCGGAGGTGTGCTCACCTGTGGCTGGAGGCGCCGCTTCATCACGGGCGTCAGAGCAGACTGTGCCGGAGGCGTGCTCACCTGTGGCTGGAGGCGCCGCTTCATCACGGGCGTCAGAGCAGACTGTGCCGGAGGTGTGCTCACCTGTGGCTGGAGGCGCCGCTTCATCACGGGCGTCAGAACAGACTGTGCCGGAGGTGTGCTCACCTGTGGCTGGAGGCGCCGCTTCATCACGGGCGTCAGAGCAGACTGTGCCGGAGGTGTGCTCACCTGTCGCTGGAGGCGCCGCTTCATCACGGGCGTCAGAGCAGACTGTGCCGGAGGTGTGCTTACCTGTCGCTGGATGCGCCGCTTCATCACGGGCGTCAGCACGGTGTCCGTGTGGTCGCCGGCCCAGCCGAACTTGCTGCAGGCCATCCGTCTCAGCCCGTCCAGGTCGGGCGCGGCCCAGCTGAACGGCTCCCGGCTTGTGTCCACCTCGGGCTCCAGGTAGGCGTTCCAGACCACCTCCGACGGAAAACCTGACGGCACGCTGAGACATCTGGTGGAGCCCAGAGGACAGGTGCAGAGATCACACGGAAACCACAAGGACAGGCAGAGGTCAAACGAAAATCCTGAGACTAGGCTCAAAGATCACATAAAAATCAGAAGACACGGTCGGACATTAGACGGGAGCCCAGATGACAGGCACAGAGATCGCACGGAAAATCGAGGGACAGGCAGACACCAAACGGAAACCCTGAGAGCAGGCTCAGATCAGAGGGAACCCCAACGGTGGGCCAGAGGTTGGACAGATGCCCTGCGGGACGCTCAGCGGTCAACCAGACACCTTGAGGAGAGGTCAAACAGAGACATCGAGGACAGACTCAGCAACACACCGGAGAGACAGAGATCACGGGAAACCCTGTGAAGTGTCAGGGCCCAGGCCGCGCTCAGAACAGACGCAGGCGCTCACATGAGATGTAGCCTCACAGACCACTTCCAGCTGGGAACAGCTTCAGGGCGGTGGCAGCAAAGTGAATTATGGCCGAGTTGGCTAGTGGGTCACACTGCGTCCACACAGCTGCGTCGTTGGCTGGTGGGTCACACTGCGTTCACATAGCTGCACTGTTGGCAAGAGACTGTTTAGTTGCGTACGACTCGATCTGACAACCATAACGTAGTCAACTACTAATAACTTAGAGGAACTACTCGCCGGGGGCCTATGACTCTGATGGCGTCATTGGACACGAATACATGCCTGACTTTGCATGCATGGCATTCGGGCTCTAGCACACACCACATTGGCGCTTTGATCATACGGCGCATACGTAGCACAGAACCGCCGATGGCTAGCAAACAACACGGATTAACATGAGTGACGCGCTCCAACCGGCGGAAAACGCACCCGTTGTTACGTGCGACTGTTGATTGGCGGGTTATCTCGGGGCTTGGCGGGCGTGCCGCCACTGACAGCGAGGCGATACGGCGGCGTTACAGGCGGCCACGGCCACACGACGACCACTGACCGTGCGGCAGACGGAGCGCGGCGGCAGCACGCCGGATGGGTGGTCGCACCACGGCACCGCCCGCCCGGCACGCGTCCCACCAGCGGCGGAGGGCGGCCAGGCCGGCCAACCCGGCACCGGGGAACTCGGCCAGCAGCTCCATGGCGCGCACACAGCCGACCGTCTCCACACCGAGCGTGTAGTCGCTGCCCGTCAGCAGCGCCACACAGACCAGCCGGCCGCGGTCCAGTCCTGGCCCGGGTCACAGGTCACAGGTTACGACTCGTGGGTCAGCGGTCACCGGTCACGGGCCAGGTGCCGTCGTCGGCGGCTCAAACACTCCCACATCGAACCGAATAATTTATCAGACCATAGCTAAATCTTGAACGAAATCCAAAGGTGTAGCAATGTCCGATAAAGTAGGGGGTGGGGCACTGAGCAAGTTAATTCTTCAGTCATACCTTTCTATACAAGGCTCATAGGGATAATTAGCAAGATTGTAGACAAGTGTGGCCCGGGGTATGGTCGCCGTCCCCTGTCCAGTGTGGCCCGGGGTATGGTCACCGTCCCCTGTCCAGTGTGGCCCGGGTGGGTATGGTCAGTGTCGCCGTCCCCTGCCGTCCTGGCCCCTGGGGGTATGGTCACGTGTCCTGTCCAGTGTGGCCCGGGGTATGGTCACCGTCCCCGTCCAGTGTGGCCCGGGGTATGGTCACCGTCCCCTGTTCCAGTGTGGCCCGGGGTATGGTCACCGTCCCTTGTTCAGTGTGGCCCGGGGTATGGTCACCGTGTCGCCGTCCCCTGTCCAGTGTGGCCCGGGGGTATGGTCACCGTGTCGCCGTCCCCTGTCCAGTGTGGCCCGGGGTATGGTCACCGTCCCCTGTTCAGTGTGGCCCGGTGGTATGGTCACCGTCCCCTGTTCAGTGTGGCCCGGGGTATGGTCACCGTGTCGCCGTCCCCTGTCCAGTGTGGCCCGGGGTATGGTCACCGTGTCGCCGTCCCCTGTCCAGTGTGGCCCGGGGTATGGTCACCGTCCCCTGTCCAGTGTGGCCCGGGGTATGGTCACCGTCCCCTGTTCAGTGTGGCCCGGGGTATGGTCCCGTCCCCTGTTCAGTGTGGCCCGGGGTATGGTCACCGTCCCCTGTCCAGTGTGGCCCGGTGGTATGGTCACCGTCCCCTGTCCAGTGTGGCCCGGGGTATGGTCACCGTCCGTCCCCTGTCCAGTGTGGCCCGGGGTATGGTCGTGTCGTGTCCCGTCCTGTGGCCCGGGGTTGGTCACCGTCCCCTGTCCAGTGTGGCCCGGGGTATGGTCACCGTGTGCCGTCCCCTGTCCAGTGTGGCCCGGGGTATGGTCACCGTCCCCTGTCCAGTGTGGCCCGGGGTATGGTGGTCACCGTCCCCTGTCCAGTGTGGCCCGGGGGTATGGTCACCGTGTCGCCGTCCCCTGTTCAGTGTGGCCCGGGGTATGGTCACCGTCCCCTGTCCAGTGTGGCCCGGTAGTCACTGGTCACCGTCCCCTGTCCAGTGTGGCCCGGGGGTATGGTCACCGTGTCGCCGTCCCCTGTTCAGTGTGGCCCGGGGGTATGGTCACCGTGTCGCCGTCCCCTGTCCAGTGTGGCTCGGGGTATGGTCACCGTCCCCTGTCCAGTGTGGCCCGGGGTATGGTCACCGTCCCCTGTCCAGTGTGGCCCGGGGGTATGGTCACCGTGTCGCCGTCCCCTGTCCAGTGTGGCCCGGGGGTATGGTCACCGTGTCGCCGTCCCCTGTCCAGTGTGGCCCGGGGGTATGGTCACCGTCCCCTGTCCAGTGTGCCCGGGGTATGGTCACGTGTGTCGCCGTCCCCTGTCCAGTGTGGCCCAGGGTATGGTCACCGTCCCCTGTCCAGTGTGGCCCGGGGTATGGTCACCGGTGCCGTCCCCTGTCCATGTGGCCCGGGGTATGGTCACCGTCCCCGTCCAGTGTGGCCCGGGTATGTGGTGCCGTCCCCTGTTTGGCCGGGGTATGGCCACCGTCCCCTGTCCAGTGTGGCCCGGGGTATGGTCACCGTGTCACCGTCCCCTGTTCATGTGGCCCGGGGTATGGTCACGTGTCCGCCTGTCCAGTGTGGCCCGGGTTGTTAGTGTGGCTCGGGGTATGGTCACCTCGTCCCCTGTCCAGTGTGGCCCGGGGTATGGTCACCGTCCCCTGTCCAGTGTGGCCCGGGGTATGGTCACCGTCCCCTGTCCAGTGTGGCCCGGGGTATGGTCACCGTCCCCTGTCCAGTGTGGCCCGGGGTATGGTCACCGTCCCCTGTCCAGTGTGGCCCGGGGTATGGTCACCGTGTCGCCGTCCCCTGTCCAGTGTGGCCCGGGGGTATGGTCACCGTCCCCTGTCCAGTGTGGCCCGGGGTATGGTCACCGTGTCGCCGTCCCCTGTCCAGTGTGGCCCGGGGTATGGTCACCGTCCCCTGTTCAGTGTGGCCCGGGGTATGGTCACCGTGTCGCCGTCCCCTGTCCATGTGGCCCGGGGTATGGTGTCACCGTCCCTGTCCAGTGTGGCCCGGGGTATGGTCACCGTGTCGCCGTCCCCTGTCCAGTGTGGCCCGGGGTATGGTCACCGTGTCACCGTCCCCTGTTCAGTGTGGCCCGGGGGTATGGTCACCGTGTCGCCGTCCCTGTCCAGTGTGGCCCGGGTATGTCCGTGTCACCGTCCCTGTCCAGTGTGGCCCGGGGTATGGTCACCGTGTCGCCGTCCCCTGTCCAGTGTGGCCCGGGGTATGGTCATGGTCACCGTCCCCTGTCCAGTGTGGCCCGGGGTATGGTCACCGTCCCCTGTCCAGTGTGGCCCGGGGTATGGTCACCGTGTCACCGTCCCCTGTCCAGTGTGGCCCGGGGTATGGTCACCGTGTCACCGTCCCCTGTCCAGTGTGGCCCGGGGTATGGTCACCTGTACCGTCCCCTGTCCAGTGTGGCCCGGGTATGGTCACCGTCCCCTGTCCAGTGTGGCCCGGGGTATGGTCACCGTGTCGCCGTCCCCTGTCCAGTGTGGCCCGGGGTATGGTCACCGTCCCCTGTCCAGTGTGGCCCGGGGGTATGGTCACCGTGTCGCCGTCCCCTGTCCAGTGTGGCCCGGGGTATGGTCACCGTGTCGCCGTCCCCTGTCCAGTGTGGCCCGGGGTATGGTCACCGTCCCCTGTCCAGTGTGGCCCGGGGTATGGTGTGTCACCGTCCCCTGTCCAGTGTGGCCCGGGGTATGGTCACCTGTACCGTCCCCTGTCCAGTGTTGCGGTATGGTCACCGTCCCCTGTCCAGTGTGGCCCGGTGTATGGTTGTCACCGTCCCCTGTCCAGTGTGGCCCGGGGTATGGTCACGTGTCACCGTCCCCTGTTCAGTGTGGCCCGGGGTATGGTCACCGTGTCGCCGTCCCCTGTCCAGTGTGGCCCGGGGTATGGTCACCGTCCCCTGTCCAGTGTGGCCCGGGGGTATGGTCACCGTGTCACCGTCCCCTGTCCAGTGTGGCCCGGGGTATGTGTGTCACCGTCCCCTGTCCAGTGTGGCCCGGGGTATGGTCACCGTGTGACCGTCCCCTGTCCAGTGTGGCCCGGGGTATGGTCACCGTCCCCTGTCCAGTGTGGCCCGGGGTATGGTCACCGTCCCCTGTCCAGTGTGGCCCGGGGTTAGTCACCGTCCCCTGTCCATGTGGCCCGGGGTATGGTCACGCCGTCCCCTGTCCAGTGTGGCCCGGGGTATGGTCACCGTGTCGCCGTCCCCTGTCCAGTGTGGCCCGGGGTATGGTCACCGTCCCCTGTCCAGTGTGGCCGGGGTATGGTCACCGTGTCACCGTCCCCTGTCCAGTGTGGCCCGGGGGTATGGTCACCGTGTCGCCGTCCCCTGTCCAGTGTGGCCCGGGGTATGGTCACCGTGTCACCGTCCCCTGTCCAGTGTGGCCCGGGGTATGGTCACCGTGTCACGCCCCTGTCCAGTGTGGCCCGGGGTATGGTCCGTCACCGTCCCCTGTCCAGTGTGGCCCGGGGTATGGTCACCGGTCACCGTCCCCTGTCCAGTGTGGCCCGGTGGTATGGTCACCGTGTCGCGTCCCCTGTCAGTGGCCGGGGTATGGTCACGTGTACCGTCCCTGTCCAGTGTGGCCCGGGGTATGGTCATGCCGTCCCCTGTCCAGTGTGGCCCGGGGTATGGTCACCGTGTCCCGTCCCCTGTCCAGTGTGGCCCGGGGTATGGTCACCGTCCCCTGTCCAGTGTGGCCCGGGGGTATGGTCACTGTCACCGTCCCCTGTCCAGTGTGGCCCGGGGTATGGTACCGTGTCACCGTCCCCTGTCCAGTGTGGCCCGGGGTATGGTCACCGTGTCGCCGTCCCCTGTCCAGTGTGGCCCGGGGTATGCGTCACCGTCCCCTGTTCAGTGTGGCCCGGGGTATGGTCACCGTCCCCTGTCCAGTGTGGCCCGGTGGTATGGTCACCGTGTCGCCGTCCCCTGTCCAGTGTGGCCCGGGGGTATGGTCACCGTGTCACCGTCCCCTGTCCAGTGTGGCCCGGGGTATGGTCACCGTGTCACCGTCCCCTGTCCAGTGTGGCCCGGGGTATGGTCACCGTGTCGCCGTCCCCTGTCCAGTGTGGCCCGGGGGTATGGTCACCGTGTCACCGTCCCCTGTCCAGTGTGGCCCGGGGTATGGTCACTTGCCGTCCCCTGTCCAGTGTGGCCCGGGGGTATGGTAGGTACCGTCCCCTGTCCAGTGTGGCCCGGGGGTATAGTCACCGTGTCACCGTCCCCTGCCAGTGTGGCCCGGGGTATGGTCACCGTGTCCGTTCCCTGTCCAGTGTGGCGGGGTATGTCACTGTCACCGTCCCCTGTCCAGTGTGGCCCGGGGTATGGTCACCGTGTACCGTCCCCTGTCCAGTGTTGCCCGGGGTATGGTCACCGTCCCTGTCCAGTGTGGCCCGGGGTATGGTCACCGTCCCCTGTCCAGTGTGGCCCGGGGTATGGTCAGGTCACCGTCCCCTGTCCAGTGTGGCCCGGGGTATGGTCACCGTGTCCCGTCCCCTGTCCAGTGGTTGCCGGGGTATGGTCAGTGTCGCCGTCCCCTGTCCAGTGTGGCCCGGTGGTATGGTCATCCGTCCCCTGTCCAGTGTGGCCCGGGGTATGGTCACCGTCCCCTGTGGCCCGGGGTATGGTCACCGTCCCCTGTCCAGTGTGGCCCGGGGTATGGTCACCGTCCCCTGTCCAGTGTGGCCCGGGGTATGGTCACCGTCCCCTGTCCAGTGTGGCCCGGGGGTATAGTCACCGTGTCGCCGTCCCCTGTCCAGTATAGCTCGGGGGTATGGTCATCGTGCCACCGTCCACTGCCCCTGTGGCCACAGCCAGATCACAGATCGGGCCAGTAGCGCACTAAGGAGAGGTCAGCGTCCCACGTCTCGGTTCAGGAGGTCTTGGTCCAGGTTACATGTTTGTTGGGGTCGGTGGTGGAACAAAAGATAACACATTAACATCACAAGTCTCGCCCATTGTCGTGCCTCAACTGGTCCAGATAAGCTGATCGGCCTTGTGGACAACTCGCCGAGGAGTAAGACAAGGCGTTTGCTGACGTACATTGGTAGCCATCAGCAGGTAAATCCAACAAATAATGAACGACAAAGTATTAACAGCGCTGAGCAGTCGTTGAGAGGTGGGATTGAGGTCCACCGTAGGCGTGCAAACTGAGCGTAACTTGTGAGAGAAAAAATACAAGCTGCAGCGCCACGCAGGTCATGCTTAAAGAAGCGACCGCCTTTTGTTGGCTCATTTATCACAGCAGTAGTGACGTCGGGGGTCCGACGAAAAAATGTAAAGGAATAGAAAACGCTTTTTACCGAACATTTTTGGGTGTGTGGCGAAAATCTCAAAATGCATTATTTGATCTAGTGTACTTTTGGTTCCTACCAGGGACCGACCCCTCCTTTAGTTACGACTCTGCACAGAAGGATTTTTTATCAGACGAAGTCAGAATTTAAAGACCAAAAATAGCCTGTGATATTCTTAAAATATAAATGGAGAAAATGCCTTTCCAAGGACAAGAGTTAGTTATTAGGGCTTTAGGGCGCATCGACTACATCGGTCATGTAGCGCCCATCCAAGGACAAGAAGCGGAAGTCCCTTGAGCATTCATTGCAACCTACGTCCCTGTGCCCACGGGAAATTGTAATGCATAAAGGTGCAGTTGAACTAAGAAATGCCGTGATTAAGTGAATAGAAATAGAACCCGCTTTTTTACCGAACATTTTTGGGTTATGTGGCGAAAATCTCAAAATGCATTGTTTGATCTAGTGTACTTTTGGTTCCTACCAGGGACCGACCCCTCATTTAATTGCGGCTCTGCACAGAAGGATTTTTTATCAGACGAAGTCAGAATTTAAAAAACAAAAATTGCCTGTGATATTCTTAAAATATAAATGGAGAAAATGCCTTTCTAAGGACGAAAAGCGCAAGCCCCTTGAGCATTCATTGCAACCTACGCCCCTGTGCCCACGGGCAATTGTAGTGCATAAAGGTGCAGTTGAACTAAGAAATGCCGTGATTATCGCGTGTATGCATTCGAAACCGGCCAGAAGTGCCGACGAAAATTGCGCTGACCCAAACGGGACATTCGTTTTCCTTGGGTAGGTAGACTTGGCACTGGCCTCGCGCAGCGTGCTCCTTTGCCCTCCCCTCCCCAACTTCATACCCCCACGGAGACAAATGCGGCGCATGTACTACATAACTTTCAATTGCAAGTAAAACACGCCATTGTACACATTCTATCTCTGGGATGTTTATGGGTGCATCAACTGCATGAGTTATACAGCAGCATTCTATGTATGCCAGGGATGTTGCCATGGTATTTCTAAATGGCGCAGGCGCAACCATAGCGAGGCTAGCTATCATCGAGTAAATACGACATTGTAGGATCCAAGGGGCACCCGGGCCCTGGCTCCTTCACTCTCTTTATGCTCAGATCCTGGGTTCCTTGAGCAGCTACGGCAATACACTTACAAAGATAGATCGGGGCAGTGATAGCAGCCGTTGTCTTAATAACCAGCCTAATGTCAACATGCGTGGAATTTTCCCATGATCAACATCAGCGAATCAGTAGTGAAGATTATCACCTTCACGTTAGATTATCACGTGCATCATATGTCCAGGACGATACAAGGTTCCATCTGAGCCAAGTGCTTGATGTCTCAACTTCCCCGAACCATTTGGTGTGAGTGAATGGCGACACTAAGCCTGCGCAGCTAAATTAATAGTAAAACAACACACCTAATCACTTAAAATCAGCACGTCAATGTATTTTTCTCGGCTTCAATCAGACAAAAAGTGTTTGGAAGATTTGCGCCAACGACTTCCACCCATCCCCTTCAAAAGTCGGTTGGACATGACAGTGAAACAGGATGCGCCATTTAATGGGCACTCCATTCAAAATTGGTACTGCGGTAGCCGACCGTCGAGCGGGCGCCGAGCCAAGGCCGGAGCCTGATTGGTGGACTCGAACGTGTGGCGTCGGGTGGTGGTTCGCTCGACCCGTTGGGCAACGGCGGCCCGTATACATCTGAAATGGGGGTCAAGACAACACGACGGTAATTGTTGGTTGGTTATTGGTTTTACGACACGTCGACCGTTGAGTCATGTAGCGTCGCCAATCTCTCACGCCGATTGGTCGTGGGCGAAGAGTAGCGACAGGTGACGACGGTAATTGTGCACAGACAGGGGCTGCGGAACGTATGGGGCGCTACCCCTTGCATGAGCAAGACTGTGGCCGCGTTGAACCCCTTCTCTGGACCCGCCGATGTCGTAGCACCTAACACAAGCGACTACGAGACGAGGTATTTGAAAGGACATTACAACTCATGCGTAGGTGCAACTCCAGATAAAAATGACATCAGGCATGTCAAGTGACAATTGTAACGACAAAGTTGTTTCAGCGACATCAAGCACATACGTACCTAATGATCCATGAATATCGCCAGCCCGGTACATTTCAACAAACTTATTCCGGTTGAAGAAGTTCTTGTAGACAAG
Organism: Ashinkailepas kermadecensis; assembly: GCA_034440615.1. Classification (NCBI taxonomy): domain Eukaryota; kingdom Metazoa; phylum Arthropoda; class Thecostraca; family Neolepadidae; genus Ashinkailepas; species Ashinkailepas kermadecensis. The sequence goes on from JAOTOM010004167.1 coordinate 172,647, forward strand.
TTGTCCGCCGAACAGCCAGATGTCGCTGTCATCTGTGATGGTGCCTGCAATGGCCGCCACACCACGCTCGCATCACACGTGTGCTGTGGGAAATCACAGGACTTTTGGGAAAAGGACTTCTGGGCACAGAAGGCCATACGAAATCGCAGGACTCCGGAGGGAAATGGCACCGGAGTTTAGTAACCTTACACGCAGCGCGAACACAGGTAAACGCAGCCGACAAACACGATTTCAAGTGATTGATGATGTGGCGAGTCATTTCAAGCCAGTAGAATGGCAATCACATTCTTAGAGATCGCCATTCTACTGATGGCTTAAAATGTAAAAGCCACTTGCCAGCTCTACATGGTCCGTTAATCTCACAGACATTACGATACCAGCGGCAGGAGACAGCAATACAGCAATACAGCTCAAATGTAACGCTGGCCAGCCTCCACTCCACTCCACATGACGACCTGAACCCAATATCGTGACCTACAGAGTGACCTGACGCCGACCCTGACTGACCCTGGGTGAGGCCGACCATCTCCAGGAAGGCACACTGCGCCTCTGCCTCCTTCGGCGACACCACGTACGGGATTCCGAACAGCTCCAGTAGCGACTGGGAACAGGATAAACGCGGATGGTCACTGGACCACAGACGCCATTCACAAATCGTACCGACACTAGCCAGCATTAGTACAAACCAGTGAATTATGTCTGGTCTCCTCCGAGACTAGAATTCAACCTCCGGCCTGGAACGCCTCCGAAACTGAATTATTCCCTACTGCTCTGCCCGTCGTATCTCGGTGGAATTCCGCTGGTTTGTATGAAGTCCCTGGACATCGACAACCTCTGACGCTCTGTATAACTTGATATTCCATTGCAAACGGGGAATTGCATTGGTTCAAATCGAAGTATAGATAGGGGGAGTTTCGACTCAGGATTTTCAAAGCTGAGCACCACATTCGACTGGAGATGGCATGAGAGGAGGGGGATTAACTCACCTCAACACACACCTGGTGGGGGGGGGGTGACAGCACCACTCGAATATAGGGAAAGGGGAACTACATGGTTGGAGGGACGACTCACCCGCACATCACATACATCTGATCGGCTCGCCACACCCAACCACGAGTGGACGTTGAATCGCCTGCAACTCGGCGTACATCTGGATGAGCGCCACACCTGGCTAAGAGGCGGAACAGTGACCACCCACCTGCACCTCGGTGTACATCTGGTCGGTGACGGTGGCGGCAGAGCGCTGCTGTCGGCCGCGCTCCTCCAGCAGCGCCAGCTGACTGTCGGCCAGCTCGCGCGCCACCGCGTGCAGTTCGGCGTCGGCCACGTCCTCCCAGAGGTGATGCGCGGCGTCGGGCGTGGCGCCCAGCTCCCGCCACACGGGATCCAGCTCGCCGGTCGGGCAGGCGACGGTCGGCATAGGCCGGGGCGGGGACATCGGCAGCGACGCCGGGTCATCGGCGTCGTCGTCACTCAGCCTCGGCTCCTCGCCGTCGGGTGGTGATATCCCAGAGGCCAGTCTCGGCTCCTCGCCGTCGGGTGGTGCTATCCCAGAGGCGTCGACAGACGGCGGAGAGCGCCGACACACGGCCGGAGGGCTGCTCGTCCCAGCCACCCCCTCGTGGCGCTTCGGGAGCGGGACGACATCCGGCGCCGCAGCCGATTCCTGCGGCGCGACGGCGTCTTGCAACACGCGCGACAGCGACTGGTGAGCCTGTGGAGGACTCTGCGGCTGCTCGTGAGGCGGCTGTGGACTACTGTGCGGCTGCTCAGGCGACTCGTGAGACCGGCCATCACCTGGCGACACCGCAGCAACTGATCCAGACAGCTCGACACCACCGGCACTGACGTCGGAGCCCGAAACTGTGAGCTCACAGTCTCCGACGTCGGCGGCCGTAGCCGGCACGGTGTCGTCGTCACTCTCGTCCGAGCTGCTCATCAGAAGCACCTCGGCACCGGGCTGAGCGGCGACGGCGTCATCAGCCGAGAACATGTCACTGAATGGGTCATCGTGCAGTGGCCCGACGGACGGATCAATCGTCACCTGCAGCCCTCCCGCCGCAAGTGAGGTGGTTCGGCTGTGGACAGGTCCCAGGCTGTCGGAGAAACCGGTCGTGTGAAGGCCGCACTCGGAACGAGCACTCGCTGGGGATGGATTAGATTTCGTGAAGCTCTGGGAACGTACGCTCTTGGAATGTCCAGATATGATCGTAGACGTGCCTTTGTTGACATCGTCAAAGGTGGAAGCTTCGTTAAATCTGACGCGCTTCCGTGCATCCTTGTTCGGCTCAAATTTTCCGCCAGCACTTGGCAAATGCGTCCTACTCTTCGGGTGACGTTCAGCCTGATTCTTGGCTGGAGTTTTCTTCTTTTGTGGAGACGGAGATTTCACCTTCATCTTCTCATCTTGCAACCACTGCGCCGAAAATTTCAGATACAAGTTCGAGTACTTATTGCCCATCTCCGAGAACGTCTGCGCCGTGTCCGCGTCGGGACTGAGGGTGCGGGCCGGCCGCGGCGACGCCTCACGCTCAGCGGCCCGGTGCGGCCGCCGCGTCACGGCGCTCAGCTCTCGGTCAACCCGCGCAGCCGAGCCTCCACCGCCCGCTCCGCGGCCGCCGAACAGGTCCGTCCCGGCCAGGTACTCGGCCGTGTCTGCCGCTTCCAGCAGGCCAGCCTCGTCCAGCGGCTCGTCCAGCGCCTCGTCCGCCGACGGCGGGATGGTGACCGGCTCCGGCTTCAGTTGTCCCACCAGCAGGAAGGTGCCCGAGCGCGAGGCCATCTGCTTGGACGACACCATGGCCGGCAGGTCGATGCCCATGTGCAGCAGCTCCGTGTTCTGCCGGTCGTGAGGCCACGTCACGTCAGCATGAACGGCACCGTCACTGACATTGGCACTACGTCACTGACATTGACGTCACGTCACTGAGCCACTGACATTGGCACTACGTCACTGACATTGACGTCACGTCACTGACATTGACGTCACGTCACTGACATTGACGTCACGTCACTGACATTGACGTCACGTCACTGACATTAACACCATGTCACTGAGCCACCGCCACTGACATTGGTGTCACGTCACTGACATTGACGTCACGTCACTGACATTTGCACTACGTCACTGACATTGACGTCACGTCACTGAGCCACAGCCACTGACATTGGCACTACGTCACTGACATTGACGTCACGTCACTGACATTGACGTCACGTCACTGACGTCACTGACATTGACGTCACTGACATTGACACCACGTCACTGAGCCACCGCCACTGACATTGGTGTCACGTCACTGATATTGACGTCACGTCACTGACATTGACGTCACGTCACTGACACCACGTCATTGACATTGACGTCACGTCACTGAGCCACCGCCACTGACATTGGTGTCACGTCACTGACATTGGCACTACGTCACTGACATTGACATCACGTCACTGACATTGACGTCACGTCACTGAGCCACCGCCATTGGCATTGACACTACGTCACTGACATTGACGTCACGTCACTGACATTGACGTTACGTCACTGAGCCGCCGCTACTGACATTGGTGTCACGTCACTGACATTGACGTCACGTCACTGACATTGACGTCACGTCACTGAGCCACCGCCACTGACATTGGTGTCACGTCACTGACATTGACACTACGTCACTGACATCACGTCACTGACATTGACGTCACGTCACTGAGCCACCGCCACTGACATTGGTGTCACGTCACTGACATTGACACCACGTCACTGACATTGGCGTCACGTCACTGACATTGACGTCACGTCACTGAGCCACCGCCACTGACATTGACACCACGTCACTGACATTGACACCACGTCACTGACATTGGCGTCACGTCACTGACACTGGCGTCACGTCACGCGACTAGGTGCTGCACTGCAGGACCACAAGTTATTGGGCAGCAACCACTTGCGTTGAATTTGTGCTTTGCAATCCTGGAGGTGGAGAAGAAAATATTTGAGCAATCGGATATGGAGAGAATGTTATTCTTAAAATATGTGACCTTGGAAGAATATCAGTTTGCACTTCGCAGTGAACCTTTGGCTCTTGATATCACAAATCAGTTCATTGTCAAACAGCGCCATTCAACCTACAAATGAGAAAAGTGAGGTGAATTTTCTGGAGAGTATAGTACTCTGGGTTTCAAAATTCAGGAACAGCCCATTTTTCCAACCATGGTCACCACCATGACATTCGTTGGAATCGGAGGTTGACAGGCTTCACACCCAATCTAATAAGGCGAAGAAATGTCTGGAAAATGAGGTGCAGATCATGAAAGGGACGTTATTACATTGTTGAAGGAAACTATAATACAAGTCAAATAACATACGCAGTGCCAGTTAAACTACAAAACATGATTTTCGATTGAATGACTTTGAATTCATGCATGACATTATTTTTGACAAACCATATAAGTGGGTGATTAGGTGGTTCACTTACCCTTTTTGTTATTTCGGTCTCAACTTCCTCCATAGAAGTCTGAAATTTCTTCCTTTTTAGTAGCCGTTCCACTTGGAAATCAGAGAAGCTTTCTGCTCGCTGTACGACGAAAGAGGGATTGTCAACGGTTAAGTCATGTCCGCAAACATCCGCACTTACATAAAACTGCCCACTTCGTTATAAAATGAAATGTAATACACATCCCAAGCACCCAAAGTAAAACAACTTCACGAAGCAAGCATTGCTTTGATAGTGACATGCCAATTAAGCAACCAGTACGCATTTTCTCCTCACAAAATCATAGCATCACACCAACAAAGCACCTATGCGTCCATACTGTTAGAGCTAGCCTCAACGACATCCTGCAGCGGTGACTGTGAAATGGTCATCTGTGACCTCTGACCCGGAAACACACTGCCCACCACCGACCTTCGGCATCTGGTCGAGTTTTGCCCAGGAGCTCTGTTTGCGCGTGTCCTTCAGCTCGGAGAGGATATCGTGTTTGACCTGCGGCGCCAGACTGCAGAACTGCGCCGAGTCGAAGTCGAAGCTGTGCACGTCGTGGCCGAGTCGGTCGACGATGGCGTCGGTCTCGCTCTCCGAGCTGGAGCTGCCGTCCTCGCTGCTGGGAGAGTAATACCGCCGGCCGTCACACACTTGGCGAGCAAATAACCGCCTTCTCCGGAGTTTCTGTCAACCAAAACACCATGCTCCTACGAATATCATCTCCTTTCCCCACAATGAAAGGTTTAATGGGAATGCCGAACACTAAGTTGACACAAATTCGTAGCTCCGGCATGAAACATGCTCATGTTTTTTTTTCTTGCTACTTTGTTCTTAATTCGGATGCTATATTTATATTGTAATATATTTGTCATCATGTGCATCCATGCATAAGCATTTCTTAGTTAGTTATTTGGGCTTTAGGGCGCATCGACTGCATTGGTCATTTAGCGCCCAACCAAAAAAGTTAAATAATGGTATTCAGTAGAGGATGGGGACAGGATGCACCTAACAATTATCTGAACCCTTCATGAGTATATGCATTTATTCAGGACATTTCGTTATACAGCCATTCAAAAACCTATTTTAATATTGATCCAACAAAAACAAACGAATGGTGCTTCATCGTTTTCAAATTAAGATACTACTAATGCTCGCCTACAACTATACAGATTAAAACTGCACTATAAAACCTATGTTCGTGGATCACCGCCCTAAATCTGCGAACAGTGGCACCATCCAGCGAGGCATCAGGTAGACTATTCCACCCCGAAGCGGCTCGACATGGGAAGGAGCGCTGTGTGGCGGTCAGCCGCACCCTGGGTGGGTGGAGCCGCGCCGTCTATGTAGGGCCCGTGTCTCGCACAGCTACATCGGGTCGCCAGGGGCATTGGTGTCGTTCACGGCACGACGTACCTCGGTGCAGCCACGTGCCAATACAAGGCAGTGTTAAAATAATGGTTTTTCGTAGGATGTGAGATATCGAAACGAGTACGGTAGAATGTCGAAATTTTGTAATGGAGGCATGCCAATTAGAATATCATTTCAGTTCATAAAATTCGATTTTTAGCTAATAGTGAACTAAAAAGTGCGTACTTTTCGTTTAATTTGTGCGATACTTAACAGACGAATACCTATACTAACGGTAACGATTGCAATACCATGGTATCAACAGATGGCCTTGTCTAACAGACCACATGATAGATAACCTCTGTACTTGGAATTGTGCTGCGAGACGCTCGTCTATCACAATCCGCAATACTGAACATAAGCATGATGCTTATACACGAAATACTCAGAAACGAGTCATGGAGACTTCATGAGTTCATGGAGCACACCCGAACAAGCACGATGTTGATACTTCCTTGGAAAGGATGTCTATTCAGTGTTCAGAAAGTGGGATATTTTATCCTACTTCACGAATAATGTATCACTGATAGAAAGTCACCGATTGATAACCAGCTAAGTGATTTGAAGACAGACATGATGTGATCTCGACGCCGTGCGCCACCGGCCACTCCTGCTGCAAAGCCAATGATCCTTTAAATCTGATTCAGCTGCTGATAACTGAGGTGGGTAAATCCCAGCCAGGTAAGCAATAGATGATGTGGGGAAACATGGACTTTGATGATGGTGATACGGGCGGTAAAGTGGCTTCGAAATTTGTTCGAAGAACTGAGGATGAGGAGTACCGTCGCACAACTGCGGAGGCGTGTTGATCCCGGGTCAGTGGTCTATCTAATGTGATGCCAAATATATTGGTTGCATTGGAAGACTTAAAAGAGCTGCGATAAAAAAGCAAATTGGAAGGTGGATGTTTTTCACAGACTGTTTGGTGCCAAGGAGGATGAAGTCAGCTTTTGTTACCGTCATTTTCAGAGTTTTTTTACCAGTTGTGCGCCGATGCCAGGTACTCTTCAAGGCGGACTTTGATTTTGAATAAGCTTGCACTATGGATATGAACAGTCAGGAAGTCCAGTGCCATCTGCGTAGCAGAGCAGTCGACCGTGCGGAAGGCAGCCGGCGATGTCGGCAACCGCAAGGCTAAATAAAACATATTTGTTTAGCCTCGTGGGATTCCAAATCTGACCGTGTGGGTGTTCGAGTGGCCCAGCGCTGCCAGCCTACGGTCACACAGATAGCTACTAAACCAGTGAGATGGAACCCTGCACCATGCCAGCTTCTGCAGGCACCCAGTCTTCGAGTGGCCCAGCGCTGCCAGCCTACGGTCACACAGATAGCTACTGAACCAGTGAGATGGAACCCTGCACCATGCCAGCTTCTGCAGGCACCCAGTCTTCGAGTGGCCCAGCGCTGCCAGCCTACGGTCACACAGATAGCCACTAAACCAGTGAGATGGAACCCTGCACCATGCCAGCTTCTGCAGGCACCCAGTCTTCGAGTGGCCCAGCGCTGCCAGCCTACGGTCACACAGATAGCTACTGAACCAGTGAGATGGAACCCTGCACCATGCCAGCTTCTGCAGGCACCCAGTCTTCGAGTGGCCCAGCGCTGCCAGCCTACGGTCACACAGATAGCCACTAAACCAGTGAGATGGAACCCTGCACCATGCCAGCTTCTGCACGCACCCAGTATTCCGGTTCAAGCGATTTTGTTTTAATGGGTTCAACACTGAGACATTATCATATGAAGTTCGATTAGTCTTTATGCACTATTCCCAAACCATTAGACACTACGATACACACTTTAAACTTTGCTGACACTGTTTCTGATTTCCAACAACTTGAATTTGTGTTTTCTCTCTCTCTCTCTCCCTCTCCCTCTCGCTCTCGCTCTCGCTCTCGCTCTCGCTCTCGCTCTCGCTCTCGCTCTCGCTCTCGCTCTCGCTCTCGCTCTCGCTCTCGCCTCGCTCTCGCCTCGCTCTCGCTCTCGCCTCGCCTCGCCTCGCTCTCGCCTGCTCTCGCCTCGCCTCGCCTCGCCTCGCCTCGCCTCGCCTGCTCTCTCTCTTTTATATGTCTTCTCTATATATATATCTCTCTCTCTCTCTCTCTCTCTCTATGCGCAGGAGCTAAATAACATCCTCTCTAAATTCAGGTGCCTAAATCACGAATCCAGCCGTGACCACATAGCCTCTGATGGCTCAAAGCTCATCATCAGGTGTACCCTGCCCAGGCCGGGCCGGCCCGTCACGTGGGTGGTCGAGGTGTACCCTGTCTCAGGATGGGCCGGCCCGTCACGTGGGTGGTCGAGGTGTACCATGTCTCAGGCCGGGCCGACCCGTCACGTGGGTGGTCGAGGTGTACCCTGTCTCAGGCCGGGCCGGCCGGTCACGTGGGTGGTCGAGGTGTACCCTGTCTCAGGCCGGGCCGGCCCGTCACGTGGGTGGTCGAGGTGTACCATGTCTCAGGATCGGCCGGCCGGTCATGTGGGTGGTCGAGGTGTACCCTGCCTCAGGATGTTCCGGCCGGTAACGTGGGTGGTCGAGGTGTACCCTGTCTCAGGCCGGGCCGGCCCGTCACGTGGGTGGTCGAGGTGTACCCTGTCTCAGGATGGGCCGGCCGGTCACGTGGGTGGTCGAGGTGTGCCCTGTCTCAGGATGGGCCGGCCGGTCACGTGGGTGGTCGAGGTGTACCATGTCTCAGGATCGGCCGGTCGGTCACGTGGGTGGTCGAGGTGTACCCTGCCTCAGGATGTTCCGGCCGGTAACGTGGGTGGTCGAGGTGTACCCTGTCTCAGACCGGGCCGGCCGGTCACGTGGGACCCACGTGTGGTACAACCGGCGGACAGCACAAATTCGATGCTTTCATCAGCTTCTTTGCCCTCCTCTCCAACTCTACTACCATCACCACCAGAGTCTACCCACATCTAGTGAGATAGCCAGTGAGGTAGCCATATATAGCTAGTCGGTACACAGTGCGATAGGGTCGGTACCTAGTGAGATAGGATCGGTACTCGGTACCCAGCGAGACAGGGTCATTTCCCGGTGATATAGGGTCAGTATTTAGTACAGAGTGAGACAGAGCCCTCATCCAGTGAGACAGGATCAGCCTTCGTAAGAAAAGATCGGTGCGATCGGCGAACACCCATAGAGATAGGATCAGCATTGAGGATAAGGTGTGGCAGAATCAGCATAGAGTACCCAACGGGATAATACGACTACCAGGCGAGACAATATTAGCACGTCGTGAGACAATATCAGCACCCAATCAGACAAGTTCGGCGCGGTCGGTAAATGCTCACTCCAGCTGAGACAGCGGCGGCGCCGGCGGCAGGTGAAAAGCGTCGTCGGCTGTGTCGGAAGAGCGCACCGCCAGAGGCAGAGGCGCGCGCTCGCCCAGCACGGCCCGCAGCGCCTCCTGTCGCAGCAGGTTCTGCACCAGCTTCTGTGACGACTTGTCGGCAGCCTTCGAGGCAGACTGCTGGCGCAGGCGTCGCGTGGCCTGCGGGCACAAGTCCGACACAAGCTACATGACAGGGTGGCCAACTGTCTGCAGACGATGGACCCTCTGCCATAGGGTGCAGGCAGAACACAGGAACTGCTGCATTGTGTCGAATCAATACAACACCTACAATGACATGGCAATGGAAGCATGAAGTAAATACTTCTTACATAAAAAACGCCTGATGATGATGTTTGTGAGAGTTGAAAGCAGTTGGAAACGCTTTCAAAGAAAGAGCATTGGTACTGAAAAACCTTTCCGGGACAATTTTCCCAGAGTAGAAGAGCATCTGGAAAGTAAAAAACAAACAAACAGAAAACATGCAAGCATCAATATTTGGAAGCTACATTTGTATTGTTCTATCATTTCCATTCTGTATTTTTAACACCAGAAGATGTCAGACTAAACTTGGCCATACCAGTGTCTCACGCTTGAGTGATGGCACGCCACCATCGAAAACGAACACAGGCTTGATGTTGTAGGTGAGCAGCTTGCAGATCCGATGGAACACTCCGATCAGATGGGCATTAGGTAGCAAGCCACTCTGGCCATCCCTATATCCCTTCATTGCCTGGAATGTAACGTTGTGATCACTTGACCCGACTACACCTGCTACAGATGACATATTTATGTCAAGCATATAGTGATGTATGCATAATTAATTAACAATATTGGGAAGCTGTAGAAAATGGAACTTACTGCACAATTCATGAGATGAAAGTGGGGCCTAATTGATTCTGCTAGGACCATGAATGTGCACATAGTGCCTCCTATCGCACCAGAAGTTCCATCACCATTCCAAGGGGTGTCCAGGACATATTGGGATGCCAAGTGTGTATTTCATCAATTCAACCAGGGTTGCCTAATAACTGCATGCAATGGGTTAGTTGATAGGCCTGTTGGTTGACTGGTTGGTTACTTTGGTGCATGGTGCACTGAGCATGGTGATCTATTAGTGTTAATGTACCCATTGCACCTGAGGGGCACATTTAGCACAGAGTTCAATCTCGAGTCGAACCTCAGAGAGCTTGAATTCTCCAAAATATTTGGAGTGCAGGATACATTTGCATTTATGGCATTACACTGGAGCATGCAAATGTCAGAAAACAAAATGGTGACCAGTGTCCAGCATCAAAAGGCAAGCATGCAATCCAACATGATAGTTGACAGCAGGAGGATGGCTACAAGGGAACTTGTAATTTCAGGGGATACAACACAGACAAACATAATGATATACAACACAAATGCACAAATTAAAATGTAGGGTACACATTATCTCATACATGGAATATTTATGATATCCATTGATAACCAAATATGGAGTAAAATGCAAACCATTGCACATGCTGCTCATTACCTGGTTCAGCCAAATAGAGATGTCCACTGCAACAACCTTGCCCTCCAGGCTCTCTAAAGGCACAGGCTTTCCACATGGCTCCAGCAGCTTCCAAAGACCAGTAACTCCCATGCTGGCTTTGACAGCTTAATGGCTCATACCAGATTCAATGCTCTGAAGGACAAGCATTTGATGGATTAGAAACATCCTTGAAGTGATGAACTATTTTTACCTAATGTAGGCATGTAAGGGAAATATCACTTCATTCAAAAATAAATACACCAGAATACAGCATGAATAAAAATATGGTTACCAATTGGCTGAACACTGCTAAAACACTGAAAATGAGTATAACTTATTGCATAACAAGAATAAAAGCATGGGAAATAATAATGATGAGTTAAACACAAACATCACAAGGGTCACAAGGATGCAGTTGGATTCTATGGCACCAGGGGTTCAATATTACTATTGCCAGGGGTGCACATGACAGCTAAGGGCACTGAAACAAAGGATGAGATGTATCACCAGGGATATAGGTAGGTTGGAGAAGAGGGGGGGGCTCTGAACACTTGCAATACTCTGATATGCAACAAATAGCTCTACTGCTGCTTCTGTATGCCCAAACCAGTAATTATACTGCATTTACTGAACACAAACATGAACAAGCTATCCATATTCAAACAGTTCCTTTTGATGAATATCCTCTAACCACTTGCAAAGAGCAACTTTAAAACAGATAATTATTATGTAGTGGTGTGCTGTATTCTGAACATGAAAATGTTGTGCAGGATTACTTCACTGTGGCTGTTCTGGTACAAGCTATTGGTGCCTAGCTGCTAAAAAAATACTGGTGTAATTGCAAAAAATATAGGTCACTTCCTTATGGTTTTATTAGGCCAACTGCTCTTGGAAGCCAAAAATGGTGCCCACAGACTTTGCTAGCTCTGTACACAAATAATTGATAGAACTGTACAATCAGACCTTCATATTTTGGTAGAGTTCCATTGTTTATTAATGCCTTATTACCTCCATCTTTTTTATATTTATGATCTGAACGTGACATGGGAGACATCCAAAGGTAGGTGTTCAGGAAACCAAACATGGTCAGATACCTCTACTTCCCCTAAGTAAAAGGGTGCTGGAGGTCCTAATTCATGTGCATAACTGGTTATTCATATCAAGGGGATGGTGGACATGCCAATTTGTGACTGTCCCCAGGTGTTTGTTTGCCTTGTTGACATCTGTTTGCATCAGTCAGGAAAAGGATATTCAATGGGCTAAAGTAGCTGAAATTGTCAAAAGAAGATTGCTTCTATAAAAGGCTGGTGTAATGGAACATGATGATTGTTAGCTAGGTATTTAGGACTTAGGGCACTTCAACCAGAGTTCATCATTGATGATGAACTGAACTCAATCATCATTGATGATGAACTCAACTCAATCATCATTGAGATGATGATTTGAAGTCCCCCTATATACATCATCTGACTTACAAACCATTTCAGTAGTTTTACAGATGTTGGTATGACGGCGGTACCGCCATACGCCTACCTAGGTATGGTGGTAATCTTTACCTTTCGGCCGACACATACTGCCAAGGTTAGTGATTTGTAAAGAGGTGTACAGGGGAACAGTGATGTCACAGGAGTCCGGGAAGTGACGTCACGACGTCACAAGTGCCGATGTCCATGACTTTCCCGGTTAGGTTAGGTTAGATTATATTATGCTATGATACATTTTGTATATTATGCTACATTATCTTAGTCTAGGTTAGGTGGTAATCTTTACAGACACCCGACTCCTGTGACGTCACTTCCCTGACTCCCGTGACATCACTGTTCCCCACTGTACACCTCTTTACAAATCACTAACCTTGGCAGTATGTGTCAGCCGAAAGGTAAAGATTACCGGGTATGGCAATCCTGCCCAGCACCAAGGCATATCGAGTCGCCCAGCACGTCAACTGATCCTATGGAGATGACCAAAAATCAAATTTAGATGGTATTATTGTGATTTAAGGTATCCACACGACAAGTTTTACACACGTTTTACCCCCATGAAGCAAGCAAAGGGGTTTGATTAGGTTTTTTTACCCTTAATTTCTGAAAGGCAATCCTTTGCTTTCTGCAATAGAGTTGACTGTACTAAAAATGTTACTAAATATGGCACACATAGGTAAATAATTTTTGGCTGTTGAAATAAACAACTCATGCAGTGTTTGCAGTGATGCAGTGTTTTAGTGACGTCATAAAACGTCACAAATATACTACTCAGGGCCCGGGAAAAGAGCGGTCTGTATCACAACTTCCCATCATTACAAGGACATCACAAGTTCCCAAGTGGCCAGATAAGATTCAAAGGTGCCAGCACAGGGCACAATCATAACTTCCTATATGGAAAACTATCCAGTTAGATGGCAGCACTAGGCAGCAAATACATTTTACTTTGGCTTCTGCCGACAGATGGCAGGAGCGTGCAAGGGTATAAATCGTCCAAACATACCCCGAAAAGTCAGCTTTGGATTTATAAACATGGTCTCAGAGCGGCCCTCGGGTTGAAAAATTATAGAAGGTGCACTCGAGCCTCTCCAGAGTGGTGCGTCACCCTCCCACGGGGACATGTTCTCAATGACCCTTTGTATCCGCCCCTGCCCTTGGGAGCCCAACCACTCCTTTCTCCCATCTGGTGTCCTCTGCACGCTCTTTCGACTGCCTCTGTTGACGTGCTCCCTGCAAATACCAATCTTTATCTCTTTGTGTTCTCTTGATCTGTCGCCCCGCATTTCCCCACTACAGGACCTCCTTCACGCCCGCCTGCTTGCTGTACGTGTTGACTGCGTGCACATCACCAGTCTTTCACCAAACTGCACGAATGCTGCACTTCCACCCACCCGCGCGAACACCCTTTTCCCACGCACCAATGCCATACATGCAACATGCACCACACAACCACACCCACCGGTATGTTCTTCACCTGGCGCAGTGGGGACGGAAGGGCCGCAACTTTTTTTTGGACTGCTGAACCGTGGAAGAGGTATTTTTTAAGCATACTGGAGCACCACTCACACCAAAGGCATATGCTCCGGTACACAACTCACTCGTTCCAACAGCGACATTGACATGCTACACATCAAACACACACCTGTGGCCGTGACACCCGCAACTCACCTCAACACCGGCCAAGGGACCGTCTGGGCTTCTGAACTGTACCAGCCACTCACATCCAGGGGCGTCGATTTGTGTCCTTTTGCGGGGGCCATGGCCCCCCCAATGTTGATCGTGGTCCCCCCAATGTTGATTTGGGCCCCCCAATAACCCATGCTATTTTTATGCTGATAAAAAGCTAAAGGAAAAAAAGAAGAAAAACACTGTGTTAGGTACATAGAAAACTTAGTTGATGTTAACCAGCACATTTTGTACTGAAAAAGAACAGATTTGGATTAGATAGTGGACTGAGTATCCAACTTTTGCTACACAATTCAAAATTATGTGCAAAAAAAAACAAAATAGCTAGATTTCCCTCCACTGTGGAAGGAAAACTTACAGCATACAATGTTAAGATTCGATGATGATGCATTTTAAACCAGATTGTCTTTTTTTTAAATGTTAAGCCACAAAACAACAACTGGATTGTCATACTGATGTTTGTACATGCCACCAATGGCAAAACCACATGCATATGAGCTTAAACAGGAAAAAATCCATTCTTAATTTCCAGTCATTGTCAAACTTGCATTGTCCAGTGAACAACAATGACAATCATTGAGATTGTGGATATGCAAACTATAATTATCTTCAGCAGCCCACCTATCACACCATCAGCTTAATATTTACCTAGGTACTACCTACCTACATGCCCAACGACAATGCATGCATTAAATATTGATATGGGGAAAAACGAGAGCCATGTGTGGGCAAATCTGCCAGCTTATGATACCATGACAGAGAAAAGTCAGCAAGAAGCTGCATGGCCACTGCATTATAATTGGTATTCCTAAAAGAATAAAAAAGAAAGCTGTGGCTCACATGAATTTTATGTAGGTATGTAGGTAGGCAGCATATGTAGGTAGGCAGCATATGTAGGTAGGCAGCATATGTAGGTAGGCAGCATATGAAGGCGCCATACTTGATGGATGGCCAAGTACTATCTGTGACTGAGCGGGAGAAGGACTTTGTTATTGTTATTATTATTATTGGTGTTATTTTGAACACAAAATTGGGGGCATCAGAACAGACCAAAGAAGCCAGGAAGAAGGCACTAAGAATGCTTTGGGCGATACAGAGGAATGTGTCATACAAGAGTGAGGAGGTCATCAGGAAGCTTTACTGTGCATATGTCAGGCTACATTTGGAATACTGTGTCCAAGCTTGGTCCCCTAGTTATGAGAAAGATTGTTGGCTTTTAGAGAGAGTACAAAAGAGGGCAACAAAAATGGTTAATGGTATAGGCAACCTGGCATATGAGGAAAGATTGAAGAAATTGAATGTTTTCACTTAGATATAGAAGGCTGAGAGGAGATCTCATCGAGGTTTTTAAATTTGTTCATGGTCAGGAGCAGGGATATCTAAGGGAAATGTTTGAATTTAACAGAAATGATGCAATTAGAGGTGATCAATTCAAAATTAAAGTTAATCACAGCAGGACAAGGTTAAGACAGTCTTTCTTCACCAACAGGGTAGTAGAACACTGGAACCAGCTTCCAGGAACAATTGTCAGTAGCAACACACTGAACATCCTTAAAAACGGCATAGACAATCATTATAAGAATAGGGGGCTTGTTTTTCTGTATTCCAGGGTGGGTTGATTGACAGATTTGGTGGGCAACTGGTTCAGTGTACGAAGTGCAACCAAGAAGGGCCCTTGTGGCTCATAGTTGCACTGATCTTTTATGTCTTTATGTCTTTATGTCTAAGCAAACCTTACAGTCATACAAGACCAATGCTATACAACAAATGGGTCGTACTAGAAACTGGATAGAATCCGTGACGTCGATGCTGACCTCACCTCGTGTGTGACGTCCAGCAGAAATGCTGGCAGGAGAGAGGGCAGGCTCATGAACAGGATGTGTTGGGAAGAACAGTTACGTTTATGCCGCAGCTCAGACAACAAACACCGCTTTCTTGTTGATATGATATAGAGGTTCAATTATTATTAAAGAAGTGGGTAGGTAGGTAGTTATGTTTCCGCCTGTTTATTAGTAGAAAGAAGGCTACCTAATATTGGAATATTCACAAATACACCCACCAATGTTGATGCACCATAAGTATGGTGTAACTTTGTTGTTTATGCACCATACATGTGGTATGAATGTTTGAACAGGACAAATGCTTACATTTTTGTTGGATGGATTGTATTGGATTTACATCTCATTTTAGATAACTCCACATGCTTGGTGTGTGCTTAGCATGCTGGTTCCATATGCACCATTTGCATATTGAAATGTGTGATTTTGATGTTAAATTGATACATTTATTTTATTACTGGACTGGTAAGAAATTAACATTACTGGTTTAGTTAAAACATTACTGGTCTGTGTAAGAAATTGCTTTTGTGTTCAAGACATTGCTTGCCCTGGATAAGAAAGTGCACTGAAGTACATATGCTTGATTGCATCACATCTACTGATGTTTTATTAGATGTGTAGAATATGCTTTAAGATCTTGCTAATATTCTTCATTCTTGGAAATTATTATTCAGAACTTATCATATGTAAACAACATATTCAATAAATATTCCTTTCATGATTAGCCAGACTGCAGTGTGGCACTTTCAACAAGATCTTGTTCGGGCAGGGTGGGAGGCCAGAGGTGTGGCTGGTACAGCAATTGGTGCAGCAACAGGTTCCTGGTGTGGACATTGGACAGTCCTGAACCCTGTCAGCAATGTCGATATAGCCTATGTCTGCAATCTGTATAATTATTTGAACTTTAAACAACATTGAATACAATTTGTCACATATGTTTGGTTCAATTAAGGATATCAATAGCGGCCAGCCGACGTCAGACTGATGTCCGACATTTCACTCCCCAGCCGATAGCGGGCCCCTAGCGCCCCGACATCAGCCTGACGTCGGCTACATGTCGGCTGGGTGTCGGTTGCATGTCAGCATTGGCAGACATTCCACTCCCTAGCTGACCGAGGACCGCTGTCAGCATGTTCACTGGGAGGTTATTGGATGTGGTCAGGTATACTCCCGAGTACGACATTTCCGACAAAGGAAACCTTGATGCTGTCTTACCCGGATTGATGAATGTGTGTTTCAATGCTGGATGAAAGGGGCTGAGTGGTGTCTTTGCAAGGTACCATCAAAACTACATATAGAAGACCATGACACCATGGCTGGAGATCTTGGGTCGGTTGTAGGGGTCGGAACCCCTGGTTTCGTACCTTGGTAATGTTGGCTCTTGCATAGTTACCAGCTTATTGTAGCCTAATAATTTGTTCCTTTGATTTATCTGGGCTCAAAAATATCGCAACCATATGCATCCAAACTTGAACTGGAAAATACCTACATCTCCCCATTATCAAGCACCATGACGTTGATGGCTCAAAGCAACATGGCGTGTGCTGTATGAACGTGTTCACCACAATTGCTGCTAATGCTAGTAACGTCACACAGATCCTGCAGATTTCGTCTGAATTTTTGTTCTCGCAGGATCTGGATGTTTTTCCAGTTCCTGTGAGGTTTGAATGGTGAATTGGCAGATCTGATCCAAAAGTTTGATGTGACACGGACAATTTTTGACAGTATCCGAGCTCCAAATGCACCCTTCGTCAACCACTTTGTGAGACTCATTTTGGCGTTACAGGGTAGCACAGGATTTGAGATGGTGAAGTTCTCAAGTTTACCGATGGTTCCTGTTTGTTCAATGATCCAACTGTTCTTTCACAAAGATTTTAGCTGAAAAATGCACAGTCGGTACCTTCAATTAAGTTATGTATGTAGTGCTTCAACTACATGGAATTCGTTGCTATAATACATTTACAAAATATTGTTGCTGATTTGTCCTTCCTCTCATATCTACCAATGTGTCTGTTTTTAGACATTATGTCTTGTTCTTGTTAAGTGTGTTTCATTAGCAGGTACCCACTCGTGCACATATCCGCATAAATATCCAAGATCAACTAGATGGTTTTGTCAAAGAATGTATCTTGTCTATCACTGTCACTTTGAATTCAGTAGCTAATGTCTTCTGGTGGATCCACAAGTATATCTTCCCCCAATAAATGATTAAGGACATGATGAGGCGATGTTGATGATGCGGACAATTTGACAGCAATGCATGGAGTTTGATTTTGTTTGCTATATGCGTGTCCGACCACGTGTGCGACACTGTTGCCAGGTGTTCACCTCGGAGCGCAAACTGTACACCCGAGATACGCTGGCATTGCATCGTCGGAAGGGCGACCCGGACGACTTCCATCGCGGTCACCCGCTCTGCGAGTTCTGCGAGAAACGGTACTTCTATCCGGCGCCGGTAGATGGCGATAGCGGCACGTGGGTCAGTGGGATCTTGTTTGGATTGTGAGGTGTTTAGATCTATGCTTGTCAGATACTGGATATTTTTACCCACACAGGAAGGAGAACGTCTGTTATGGATGCTTTCAGTATTCTAATTTCCTTTCAGTGACACTTGGCAAATTTAAAAAAGCTGTGTGGTACCTTCAGTGTTCTTTTTATTCGTTGCTTGACTGAAACCAGTTTTTTTCTTTTAGTATCCCCTTTATTTCATCAGTCGTCCAGTTACGCATTTACACCGTTCTTCATCAGAACTGTTGGCCATAGCCCACACAAGGCAGTTATATAAATTTATGGACGTTTAGTTTTATTAACTGAAAGTGACATGACAATGTTGAAAACATGCACACGGTGGTCACTGGGCAGGCATTTTTGTGCTAAGTAAGCTCCGACGTTCTTTTTCTTGGTAATGCAACCGGATCATTCTGTGAAGGTGCCATTCACTGGCATATTTTCTTGTACACCAGTCACTCAGTGGGCCTTGTTCGCCATAGTGCTGCTGTTGTGCTATGGTGAGTCTGGGGACGGGAGCATGGCACGGCTTGACTTGGCCACACGGGCCTCCTGAGACGCGGCCGCAACACTGTGCTGTCGCCTCCCAGGAGTGAGGGCACGACTGGTCTAGGGGTAAGATGCTCGTCTCACAATCGAAAGATTGTGGGTTCGAGTCTCACCTGTCACTACTCTTCGCCCGCGACCAATCGGCGTGAAAGATTGGCGACGCTATATGGCTCAACGGTCGACGTGTCGTAAAACCAATAACCAACCAATAACCAACCAACCAACCTCCCAGGAGTTGACCTGCTGCCACAGTGTTAAAATAATGATTTGTCGTTAGGTGTGAGATGTCGAAACGAGTAGGGGAGGATGTCGAAATCGCCATGGAAATAATGCTGCTTAAAATACTTTGCTCCTTGAAACCCAGTTTTGAGACAATTGCATGCATATAACTACCCATTTTCCATGGTTTGAGAGGTAACTAATTTGGGGATATCGACATCAACGATTACGATACAAACATCTATACTATAAACGTTTATTGCATACCATAGTACTTCATAGGTAATCCCTTCACCTGGAATTTCACTAGGAATTGTTCATCATCACAATCCCGGATCCGTTATGGTGAGCATAAGCATGATACGTATCAACGGGATACTATTAGAAACGAGGCATGACAACCTCACAGGCACGCACCGAAAGGCACGATGTCGATACTTATTTGGGAGGGATGTCGATTGAGCGTTCAGTAAGTGGTATATACCGCCCTATTTCACGAATAATTTATCACTGTGTTGCCATCGTGACCTCGCTGTGCACTCGCTGGTGCAGCCAAGTACTCGTGTGCGACTGGGTCGTACGGTTGACATGTGCGCACAGTGTTAACATACTGATACCTCGTTAGGTGTGAGAGGTCGAAACGAGTACAGTAGGATGTCGAAATCGCCATGCAACTAATGTTATGAAAATATGTTAGGTCCTGCATACCCAGTTTAGAGACAATTGTGTACATATCACTGTTCCTGCTTTGCGTGTTTGGGAGGTACCTAAGTTGGGGACACCGCTATGAACGATACAAACACCTATGCTATAAACTGGCATTGTATAACATAGCACATGGTCGCTACATGACCAATGAAGTCGATGCGCCCTAAAGCCCAAATAACTAACTAACATAACATAGCACCTCATATGAAATCCCTTGACTTACAATTGCGATACGGGATGTTCGTTATCTCGATACCGGGTCTGTTATGGTGAGCATAAGCATGATGCTTGTAAACGGGATGCAGTTAGAAACGATAAATGAACCGTGTGCGCACCTCCTACACGTGCTCCTCGGTTGCTGATGCGAATCTTTGCACTTGCTCGACCGTTTTGCAGTGTTAAAATAATGTTTTTTCGTTAGGTGTGAGATGTCGAAACTAGTACAGTAGGATGTAGAAACCTGCCATGGAAGCGTGTCAATTAAAATATCGTTTGCCCTTCAAGTTCCATTTGAGCCAACAGTGTACACATCAGTGCACGTTTTTTAGTCTAATTTTGGAGATACCTAATATATGGATACCTATGTTGGCGATAACGATTGCAATGCCATGTTATCAACAGATCGCATTGTTTAACACACCACGTCATAGATAATCTCTGTGTTTGGAATCGTGTCACGAGATGCTTGTGTAATCAATCCTTAATGGTGAGCACAAGTATGCTATTTATACGCGAAATACTCTTAGGAACGTGTCAAAGAGACCTCATAGGCACACATCAACAAGCACGATGCCGATACGTCCTTGGAAAAGATGTCCATTCAGTGCTCAGAAAGTGGTATATTCCACCCTATTTCACGAATAATTTATACTGCCGTTTTGTCAGTGACGTGTAATCACTGAGTGCTTGCCTTGACCGGCGTGTGCGAGTTCCGGCAGACCGTTTCACCGGGGTGTGCGGGTTCTGGCAGGCCCTTTGACCCGGTGTGCGGGTTCCCGCAGACCGTTTGACCTGGCATGCAGGGTCTGACAGACCATTTGGCCAGGATGTGCAGGTTCTGACAGACCATTCGATCGGGGCGTGCGAGATCTGGCAGACCGTTTGAGTGGGGTGTGCGGACTCGGGCAGACGTGTTTTGACCGGGTGTTCGGCTTCCAGCATGTACATGGACAACGACGAGCTGTTCATGCATCTGCGCCGCAAACATTTATATTGTCACCTGTGTGAAACGACCGGCAAGCAGCTCTTCTACGAGTGAGCGACCCTGTTTACCCGACCCGGCCTGATCCGATGACCCAACCCGGCCTGATCCGATGACCCGACCCGGCCTGATCCGATGACCCGACCCGGCCTGATCCGATGACCCGATTTAACGTAGATTCGCCTTTTTGTCAGCCGAGGCCCGGCAGACCGCCACAAGTGATTCGTTTGCAAGTGTCGTGAATGGAGTTGGGCTGACTGTACCAAGCCACTCATGGGGAGACTTGGTTTTGCCTGGTGGACACTTTTCTTTGTATTACAATATCTGTCCTGGTTTGCTGTTCCTTCACAAGATGTTAGGGAATCGAACTGGGTGGCCTGATCTGGAAACTGTTTGTTCAGGTCTTGACATATTGAGATGTGACGTGTTTTGTGTCCAGTCAAGCTAGACATACCTGCACGTAGTCTGCTCTTTCCTTTGTGTTGGTCGTGGTGATCGTTGAAGAGTGACCGAGTTATGCGTTCTCAAGGTTTCGCGCCGGGTGAGAGCAGTTCAACAAAATGGTGCTTCTAGCTTGGTTGTTAGAGTCACCTTTAATGCGATGCAAAGGATGAGTTCCCCGTGTCTTACATATTGGTTTGCAATCGCCCGGTCGGAAGTTCAGGAGGGCTGCTTAGTAGGCAGAGCAACACCAAAGCAGTGCCTGTCGGTGTGCCGATGGTGTGTGTCCACCAAGAGCAGTCTCGGGAGGCGAGAGGACCCGAACTCGCGATTCCGACATCGCCCTCTCCTGAGACCGGGGACAGCATTTGACATCTCAGCCACACACACACACACACACCATATCCCATATGAGTGTTCACTTCTGGCAAGAACAAAGAGAGTGCCGGGTTTTTGTTTGCATTGCATTGTCATGGAATACCTATTGACGATCTTTGTCAATCTACGCTAACCTCTTTTCCTAGTAGGTGTATACTATATATATGTATATGTATATGTGTTTTATATATATATATATATATATATATATATATATATATATATATATATATATATATATATATATATATATATTCAAGTGTGGTTTACTAGCGACTATCGGCACTAGTATGTGGCATGCTACTCTGTGATAAGCCTCCAATGTCATCCCCAAACGCTGACACCCCTGCTCTAACCCCATCACCACACGCGCTCCGTTCACGGAGACCCCTGGGCCTGGAGCCTGTACTGACGACATGCACACACCGTCACACTGTGGGCTTGTTAGGCTGCACATGATGATGGTGTTGCAGATTCTTCTATCACTTTGTCTGTTCGATCCAAAATAGCCCCTTCACGTGACCTGTATTGATCAGACCTCGCCACTGGATCTATTGCGATTCATCTGGAATCCAAACTCATACAAGGCCACTAGTCGAGACCAACTTAACCTTGCACTGCTGCTGTCACACTTCAACTAGCCAGTACCTCACCCATCACCGCTCGAGGTTAGCTCAACGACCAACGCCCAAAATCGACTACTCCAGAACAAAACCGTATTCGTCCCATTCGCGCCACATACGATTCTGACGTTCCACAGCGCCACCTATTGTTGTCCGGCACAACCACTACCTGGCCTGTCGTCGCTAGGCCATAATTCTGAATAGATGATTCACTAGATAACTAACTTCGTCTTTGACCCCGGTAATGGCTTCAACACTAGTCTCCCCTCACCTTCCCTCCCTCCCGCCGTGCCCGGTGTGATTGCGGGGTACCCCGTGTGACCGCGCGCGTCGACTGGGCCGCAGCGACTACGAGAGTCTGGCACATCACTTCCACACGGAGCACTTCCTCTGCGAGCAGGGCGAATGCGGCGAGAAGAAGTTCGTCGTTTTCCGTACTAACATCGATATCCAAGGTGAGTTGGACACCGGTAGGTGGTGCACTGGTGGGATGGGTACCAGTAGGTGGTGTACTGGTGGGCTGGGACCAAGTAAATGGTGTTAAACCTGCCTCGTGCTGCTGTATATCTCAGTGCAACGCACCACCGCGCCGCGGCATAACCCATACCCAGCGAAACCAAGCGCCACCCCGTGCTGCCGTGTAGCCATAGCCAACGGAGCCGACATTTGCCGTGCCACAGCTTACAAGGCGGCGGAGCACTGACAACAAGAGTCGGTGCCAGCCGCGGCAGGAGCACACGTAGCGCTCGACTTCAGCTCCGATTCGGCCGGCAGGCGGCGCCGCAACGGCCGCGACCGGAGCGACGTCTACGGTGGCAGGTGCGGTCATGGTATGGTGTCCTGGTCCAGTCATACGGCGACAGGTACGGACCTCACTACGGCGGCAGGTACGGTTACGGTATGGTGTTATGGTCCAGTCCTGCGGGAGAAAGATGTAGGGTGTCCTGGTCCAGTCCTACGGCGGCAGGTACGGACCTCACTACGACGGCGGTACAGTCACGGTATGGTGTTATGGTCCAGTCCTACGGCGGCAGGTACGGACATAGTATGGTGTCCTGGTCCAGTCCTACGGCGGCAGGTACGGACCACACTACGGCGGCAGGTACGATCACGGTATTGTGTTATGGTCCAGTCCTACGGCGGCAGGTACGGTCATGGTATGGTGTCCTGGTCCAATCCTACGGCGGCAGGTACGGTCATGGTATGGTGTCCTGGTCCAATCATACGGCGGCAGGTACGGTCATGGTATGGTGTCCTGGTCCACTCCTACGGCGGCAGGTACGGTCATGGTATGGTGCCCTGATCCAGTCCTACGGCGGCCGGTACGGTCATGGTATGGTGTCCTGGTCCAGTCATACGGCGGCAGGTACGGTCATGGTATGGTGCCCTGATCCAGTCCTACGGCGGCAGGCACTGTCATGGTATGGTGCCCTGATCTAGTCCTACGGCGGCAGGTACGGTCATGGTTGGTATGGTGCCCTGATCTAGTCATACGGCGGCAGGTACGGTCATGGTATGGTGCCCTGATCCAGTCCTACGGCGGCAGGCACGGTCATGGTATGGTGCCCTGATCTAGTCCTACGGCGGCAGGTACGGTCATGGTATGGTGTCCTGGTCCAGTCATACGGCGGCAGGTACGGTCATGGTATGGTGCCCCTGATCCAGTCCTACGGCGGCAGGCACGGTCATGGTATGGTGCCCTGATCTAGTCCTACGGCGGCAGGTACGGTCATGGTATGGTGCCCTGATCCAGTCCTACGGCGGCAGGCACGGTCATGGTATGGTGCCCTGATCTAGTCCTACGGCGGCAGGTACGGCCATGGTATGGTGTCCTGGTCCACTCCTACGGCGGCAAGTACGGTCATGGTATGGTGTCCTGATCCAGGCTGATCCAGTCCGACATGACAGGTACGGACACGGCATATTGTCCTGATCCAACCCAATCCAATCTGATCCAGTCAAACACGTGCCTGCTGCACGTGCCGCTCAGGTCAGGTTAGGTCTGGCGAATTACATGGTCTGCAAGAGCGTCTGTATACGCTCTCCTCTGTGTGATTGCGTCGTCTGCTTCAGGACATGCACGGACATGAATTTGATTCCATATCATGGCGGTGCCGTTACCCAGCGTGGTCAGCAGTGAGCAGGATGGTGTACCCGACGGTGGTGGATGGATGCATTCGCGGCACGATTGAATTCATGTTTGGGATCTGGGAGCTGGAGTGGAAAATGTCATTGCCATTTCATTTGGTGATGATAGTTTCCCTTCTGTGTCTGGCATCACGAGTACCCTGTTGCACTTGTCAGTGCGTTTTGGTATTACTGTGGAAGAGCAATAGGTTTATAGTTGTTTCAAACAGCACCATCCAAGGAAAAGGCAAGGACGATTTCTTGGGGAGGATAATGTGGATGGAAAAATGCAGGACAAGGCTGTTTTTCAACCCTGCCTCACGTTCTATATTTCACCATACAGAGAGATTTAGTGATGTGTCATCTTAGGGTCGAAACGTGTTCTATTTTGTGGGACTGCTGTGATCATGAAGAGCCAGAACGTGATTTGCGAAATATATCAGCTTGGAGGTGACCACGAAAACCAATTAGTTGTTGTTGAACATTCACCGCACCACCTTCCCCTGTACTTCTCGTATCAAAGCACCATATGCTCTGACTCCGACGCGTTTTTTTTAGAACACGTTGCTGGAGACGACTCCACAGCATTGCAGAATGTGAAGTATCGCAGCTGACCAGTTGACCAGTTGGGAGAGATGACCGGCTTCTCTCACCTCCGACGGGAGCTGACCCCCGACCCTCAGCCGGGAGAGATGACCGGTTTCTTTCCCCCAGACGGGAGCCGGCGCCGGACCCTCCGCCGCGGCCGTCGACGCCTCCCGCGCCGCCCAGTGTGAACACGAACAGCACGCAGGAGTTCCCGACCCTGGCTGGAGAAAGAGCCGGCGGCGCCGAGCTCAGCGGCAGGTCAGTCGAGGTCGCCGGCTCGCGCTCAGCACCGCCAAGGTCAGTGTCGTGCCGCGACCGTCGTGTCATGGTTTGCGGGTGATGCATCTCTCCAGTAATGCAGTAATGCAGTCACTCGTGCTCTGCAGCTCTTGACGGCGAGACAATGTTTCTTTTGGCGTGTGCACGTGAGGTCTCCTGATGCGCCGCTGTCTCGACCTGGTCTGACATACCTGTGTCGGCCTAGCAACCTGACGTGCCCCTGTATCGACCTCACCCCACCCCATCCCCAATCGACGTGCTGTTGTGTCAGCCATCTGCTCTGTGCCCGTGACGTACCCCTGTGCCGGCCATGAACCCTGTGCGCGTGATTTACCTTTGTGTCGGCCATGTGCACTGTGCCCTGTGCTCGTGATGTACCCCTGTGTATGCCATGTACCCTGCGCTCGTGACGTGCCTCTGTGCCCGTGACTTACTCCTGTACCCTGTGCCCGTGACGTACCCATGTGCCGGCCATGAACCTTGTGCCCGTGGCTTACCTCTGTGTCGGCCATGTACCCTGCGCTCGTGACGTGCCTGTGACTTACCCCTGTACCCCGTGCCCGGGACGTACCCCCTGTGTCGGCCATGTGTCCTGTGCCCGTAACTGCCCCTGTGTCGGCCATGTGCCCCGGGCCCTGTGGCCGTGACGCACCCCCGTGTCGACAGGGGCGGTAACCTGGCGCAGCGTGTGGCGGTGGCCGCCGGGAAGACGGTGCGCAACGCCTCGTCTCGCGGCCGGCCGTGGTCTCCATCAACGACGACGACTTCCCCACGCTGGACGGCCGGGCTCCGGCCGTCACCGCCGCCGCCCCAACTGCCGCACCGGCCTTCAGCGCCGGCGGCCCCGGCGGCGGCGGCGTTCCAGATTCCATTCAAAATTGGTCCACGGATAGTGCTCGATGCACTGATCATCGTGAGCATACAAGCTAAGAGGGGCGTTCATAAACAGCTCAGATATGCAAGGTCAAATGTCGTGGTCATTGTGGTCGGACTCTTCAGATTTCTTTCAAAATTGGTCCCCAGATAGTACTCGATGCACTGATCATCATGAGCTAAAAGCTAAGAGGGGCGTTCATAAAAAAACAGCTGAGCTATTCAGGGTCAAAGGTCAGACTCCATGAGGTCGGCCTCTTCAGATTACCTCCAAAATTGGTCCACAGATACCACGCGATGTACTGATCATCGTGAGCATAAAAGCTAAGAGGGGCGTTCATAAACAGCTGAGATATTCAAGGTCAAAGGTCAGAGTCCATGAGGTCGGACTCTTCAGACTCCCTTCACAATTGGTCCACAGGTAGTTCTCGATGCACTGATCATGAGAATAAAAGCTAAGAGGGGTGTTCATAAGCAGCTGAGATATTCAAGGTCAAAGGTCAGAGTCCATGAGGTCGGACTCTTCAAATTTCCTTCACAATTGGGCCCCAGATAGTACTCGATGCACTGCTCATCATGAGCAT
This sequence comes from Ashinkailepas kermadecensis, assembly GCA_034440615.1. Taxonomy (NCBI): domain Eukaryota; kingdom Metazoa; phylum Arthropoda; class Thecostraca; family Neolepadidae; genus Ashinkailepas; species Ashinkailepas kermadecensis. Next base: position 199,463 of record JAOTOM010004167.1, read on the forward strand.
AAAAGCTAAGAGGGGCGTTCATAAACAGCTGGATTATTCCGGTCAAGACTTCTTCCCGTGCGAATATGCAGCAATAATATGCACGAAACGAATATCAATATGTACGTCAAGCTAGATTGATATTCTATTCTTACCGGTGGAACATCGTGGAAGCGAGCATACTGGTAGAGTTTGGCACCCTGATTATCAGGAACTCAACCACGAAGCCGAATTACAAAACACTACGGAGATATTCGGGGTCAATGGTCAAAGGTCATCGAGATCGGACTCCTCTGATTTTCTTCAAAATGGGTACACGGGTAGTACTCGACGCACTGATCATCATGAGCATAAAGGCTAAGAGGGGCGTTCATAAACATCTGAGATATTCAAGGTCGAAGGTCAGAGTCCATGAGGTGGGACTCTTCAGATTTCCTTCAAAATTGGTCCCCAGATAGTACTCGATGCACTGATGCACTGAAGCTTCAACGCCAAACCGGAAAGCAAATCCGTCACAGACTACACCACAGCAACAGAAACAGAAACAAACAAAAACAGAAATACCCAACAGCAATAGCAACACCCAACAGCAACAGCAACGCCCATCGCTCCCAAGGGTCTTGGTAATACCGAAGCATCAAACCAAAGTACGGTATGGACGATTTTAGATAACACAATCACGTCTTTGGTTTCACCGGGACAACACCAATCCAGCAATGTAAGCTAGCTGGAGAAGTCGTCCACAGACAGATCACTATTTATGTGAACACAAGCCACCCTTTGGAACACAGCAACATGGATCCCACCTGTGCCACTCAGTATTTTTACTGAATTGATCTATACTTCCTTGTGCATGATTTCACTATTTACAACGATCATGTTATCGGCCACGTGCTCCATCGCATGTGCACCGATTTTAACAAGCGTGTGAGGGTGCAGATCGTCTCCGCTATTGAATGAGACGCATTTGCATGGACATCCTGGCATGTTCTTAAAGCTGTATTGTGCATTCAATATCATTGGGACTGCTCTTCACCTTTTGAAACTGTGACTGACGAGGGCAAGTAACAGCCACTTGTAAACGTGGACTGTGCCTTCCGCTGTACTGCAATACAATGCAATTCAATGAGGGCCCGTAGTGATACGGTGGCAACGAATGCTCTGCACATACATCATTGCTACCGCATACCACGAACACCATCTCCCAATACTGACCTATGCAACCGTCTGCTGTTCCAGTAGTGTGGCAACATCCAATAAATGGGGATTGATGTCAAATTATTTTTGATTGTCTAGTTGCTACTCATTACTGTAGCCAATCAGGCTGTGTTATCTTGAATTTTGGAAGCTGATTGGTTAACGATGGGCCTCCGTATCCGGTACGGCTATGAATGTTAATTGGATGGGCTCGCACGGATTCTGATTTGGGCGGATTTGAAAACTTCACTCGGCGTTATGCTCTATACTGCATGTTTCTTTCCAGGGGCACAGGCTCTCCATTGGCTCGGATGGGATCAGCAACGGTATCGAATAGGCATTCTGTCAAATGTCTTGTCGTGCTCGTGCATTTCGTGGAACGCCTATGACTTTCAAAATGTGTCAGGAAAATAACGCAGAAATAGCTATTTACTGACATGCATCACGGTACTTCGGAATACCCCGACGTGTCACTCATGATCAGTCAGTTGATGTGATGAGAGCGACAATATTTGTCCGGCATTTGCTTGGGCTTGGCCGAACCCCATCGACTGCCGGCGACGTTCAGTGCCCCCTCCCTTGTCTATCACAGCTTGCAATGGACGGCACGTACATACCCGGGCCCCGGCGGAAATCGATGTTTATACAAGGCCACTGCACAACACTGCATTCCATCAGAGCAACAGCAGCATTCCTGCGTGCAGACCCAGTCACACTTCACTCGACACAGGTCCGACACAAGTTCGCCACGGGCCCGACACGGATCCGACATGAGTTCGACACAGCACCAGGCACTTCATCAGGCACAGGTCCAACAAAAGTTCGACACGAGTTCGCCACGGGTCCGACACGGATCCGACATGAGTTCGACACGGATCCGACACAGATCCGGTTACCACTTCTTCGTGGTGGACTCGCAACAGATCAGTCGACCGACTCGCCGACCTCGTCCGGCGGCAAGTCCAAGCTGTAGCCGTTGCTGCCGCAACAGGGGTACATCCAGACGCCGCCGGCATCTAGAGGTACAATGGGAAGCGGCGGTGCCCGGCGGGCATCTCGCGGGCGGCCGGGACGACCTCGAGCAGCATGTTCTGCCCGCAGGGCAGCTGGCCTCGGGAGCACCGGAGCCCGATCACCCGCCTCCTTGGCACGCTCCCGCCAAGTGTGTTCTTACTCGGTGGGCCCGTGGCCAGATGCTGGCCTCCTTGAAGGCTCCACATCATCTGCAAAAAAAAACACCGTGTACAAAATAAGAGTGTGAGAGGTGGGCGCCATTTGGCGAAAACGCAACACAAAGTTTTAACTCACCCAACCGATACCGCTGGATGAGTGTTGTCACGAGTAAGGCCACAAGCAGGGGGCGTCTTCCTTCAACTGCTAGAACGCTCATCAACTTGAGCGGAACCTGACTTGACAACCAGGTGGCGTCAGACAAGAGGGGTTTCACATTTCACTTTCACTAGAGGGGAACAACTATGGCGTCCCGAAATTTTTAATTGCGGTTTAGGTTCCTGACTTGAGGCTAGGTCAACATCTGCGTTAGTTGCCATTTCGAGTGGAAAAAACTTCGGGGTGGGCTTTCAAGCAAAAAATGATCGAGCATGCTACAAACATTATAATTTAAGGTATGTGAAATACGACGAACTTCAACAATTATCATGTTTATTCTACACAATGCCATGTTTTGAGAATGCTGCTGTTCCTCGCAGTCATATCTAAACCCGGTTTCGGCACCGCGTAATTAGTGCCACATGACATTGACAGGCCGGTCAATGTCCTGAGATGGCCTGATCTCGTGTGGTCAGACCATATTTGAGCTGAATTGGCCTATCCATGAAATGAGCTCCAAACATTGCACACTTTGGCTAAGGCTGACTTGATCGTATATCAATATATGCATTGTCCCAGCGTTACCTAAGGTCAGGTCACAAGGTCACAAAGTCCGAACCTGGATAGTTCCGAACCTAGTGAACTTCTTTTTAGAACTGCAGTTCGAATTATTGATGGGGTGGCTTTATGGACCAGCATCCTATTGCTATGCAGTTTGTTGCGTGGATCATGGCATGGCCACCCGATCCGTGAATTCCAGTTCAACGGCAGAACTTTGACCGAGAGCTTAGCATGCCATGAATTGAGGATTTGCCGCGGCGCGGGGGCGGCCGGGGCCAACGGTGCGGCGGGCGCTACGTGTTGTGCGCGCGTGCTGCTGAGTCTGGGGCATTCCAGCACGATTCAACAGGTGATTAACACCCGACCATCTTGGATTCTCTTGAAAATTGGTACCCAGGGTAATCAGGTGCCCAGATTCCGAATCTGAAAGTCTTAGGTTTATCGGAGCAGTGGGTGTTGAGTTGTAGCCTCGGGCAGTTTTTTTAAAGTTTGAATACAGGGTTTTTTTTGGGACGCCATAACTCCCATAAAACTGAAAGTAACCTAGCAAAATGATATATCGTTAGAATCGTAAAATCACAAGAATTGTTGTGGTGTAGCTTATTGTTGAAAATTTCGAAATTTTGTTTTTTTAAATTTTGGTCAAAATGTGTTCACATTTTTTTTTATATGTGGCCAGTTAAAATAAATGTGTTTTTTGGGCCGATAATATTGCCTGTGGTATTACTAACTTGCATGCAAAAATTGGAGATAGGTATTAAAAAATATTTTTCCCCATTTTTTATTTCTGCCGTGCAGTGCAAATTTGCTCTTTTGACGCCCTGCGGCCGCAAATATCGTAAGTAGTACAAACATATGACATGTCAAATTTAAATGCTCTAAATTCCATTGCTTATCAAAAACTCTTTTGACTATTTCAAGAACAAAATTTCGAAATTTTAAAAAATGAGCTACACCACAACAATTCTTGTGATTTTACGATTCTAACAATATATAATTTCACTAGGTTACGTTCAGTTGTATGGGAGTTATGGCGTCCCAAAGAAACCTTATATTCGAACTTTCAAAAAAATGCCCGAGGCTATAACTCAAAACCCACTGCTCCGACAGACCTAAGACTTTCAGATTCGGAATCTGGGCACCTGATTACCCTGGGTGCCAATTTTCAAGAGAATCCGAGATGGTCGGGTGTTAATTTGCACCCATCACCTGTTGAATCGTGCTGGTGTGGAGTGGCTTGAACGCACACTCCACACTGTCTCCATGACATGTTGCCAGAAACTTGTGCGTGTAGAATACGGCTTGTATTTTCAGGGGAGAACCAAGGGGGGAGGGAAAGAACTTTTTGAATAATTTTTTATCCCAAAAAACCACCCGCCTCCCGGGGGCTGGTTGGGGCCGGGCCCGCGCCCCCCCCCCCCACAATCCAATCCACGAACTCGCGGGCAATGCGGGCAGGCGGGCTGGTCTCTCCGCCGAAGAAGAAGGACAAGGAAGAAGGAAGAAGAAGAAGGCTTGACAAGACCTGGTTGTCACAACCGGAGATTAAGCCACAGAAGCTGTCCGCCGTCTCAAGCCCTCACCCGCCCTTCCCAGCTGTCTCGTAGGTGTCCTTTCCAGGACATCTACGGGAAGCTCCGCCCCCTCCGCCACTAGTCGGTTGTCAGCCGGATTAGCCGGCCGACGCCGCTAGTCGGTGCTCGTCGGACTAGCCGTCGCAGCCCCCTCCCACTCCTCCTCGGCCTAGCGGTGCTCACGGGCATCGTCGGGAAACCGAGTTGTACCGGCGGCCAGCCTCGATTGTTTGTTTCCCATCCCTCCCCATAGGTTATAAATCGGTCATAGGTATCTTTCTGGTTTAATGGATCGGGCTAACGTTCTCTGAGCGTGACTGCCCCCGCCTCTGACCGATTTTCCCATCCCTCCAAAACTCTGTGTCTTTCTTCCCCTTTCACACGCCAGTTCTTCACATCTCTCCTTGCAGCATCCCCTCAGGGTGCCTTTCTTGCTTGCACCCCTTCCGGGCGCCCTTATCCACACATACACTCCACCCTCTCCCCTCTGGTGTAAGTGCACCTGCCCTGCCCCGGTATGCCCGGGAACACCCAGCCCCCTCGGAGGACGGAGGACGCCGCCCCCGGCCTGGGAACACCCAGCCCCCTCGGAGGACGGAGGACGCCGCCCCCGGCCTGGAGCCCGCCTGCCCCCTCCCCGCGACCCCCCGGAGGGTGAGTCATTCGTGTTGGTGACGAGGAAGGAGGGATCGTGGGCCCGAACCTCCCCGTTTGCGGTAGCACGGGAGCTGGATGGGTGGACAGGCGGAGTTTCCTCGGCGAAGGTCCTCCGCTCTGGTGCCCTGCTGGTGCGGGTTAGGGAAGCCTCACAGGCACGTGCCCTCATGAGCCTGAACCGGTTCCTCGGCAAGGACATCACGGTTGAGATCGCGGACAGGCTCAACCTGGTTTATACCACCGCTTACGCCCCGGAGCTGGTGGATCTGTCCGAGGAGGAGCTCCTGGACGAGCTGCAGTCGCAGGGAGTGTGCGACGTGACCCGTCTCGGTCGTCGCCCTCGTGCGGGCCCAGTCCTGAAACTGGGCTTCCGCACGCAAGTCCCGCCCACCCACGTCATGGCGGGCTACTTGCGCATCCCTCTTCGCCCCTGGACCCCACCACCGGCCCGATGTGCCTTCTGCCAAAGGTACGGGCACCTGGCAAAGGCGTGTCGCTCCAGGGAGCCTGTATGTGGGCGATGTGCCGAGGGGCATACGACGGACATGTGCGCGTCCGAGGTGCCACGTTGCGCCGCCTGCCTGGGCCCCCACCCGGCCGCATCCCCACGCTGCCCTGCGTGGCTCGACGCCAAAGAGCGTCAGCAGCGGCGACTCACCTCACAGGGCTCCTCGCCGCCCGCCCCACCGATGGTGTGGGCCCGGCCCCACTTGGCCCCAATGTGGCCGACTCCGGCTGAAGCGGGCTCCCGCCCCAGGTCTGGAGGGTCGGGTCGGTCCGACTGCGACCCGCTTCCCTCCTCTCCTTCCCCGGCCTCTCGCCCTGCCCCCTTAGCGGGCCCCTCCGTCCCCCGGTCCCCGCACCGCCCACAGGACGTCACCCAGCCGGCCATGCGCCCTGCCCCTGCCGCGGGCCCCGCCAAGGCAGACACCGCCCACCACTGTCGGGCCGCGCAGCAGACCGCGGCGACCCCAGTCACCGGTTCCTCTAGCGCTCAGCCCCTCCACCGCCAACAGGCTGCTCCGACCAAGGCTCGGGCGTCTTCCACACCGCCCCCTCAGGGCCGTCGCCTCCCCACTCTGTCCCCGGAATCGAGTGCTCGCTCCCGTTCCCCGAGCCCGGACCGCACTGGGGATCCAGAGCCCCTCTCCACGTCACCGGGGTCGTCCGCCTCCTACGAGACGGATGACCCAATCACGCCCTCACCGCCACACACACGCCTGCGAGGGCGTGATCATCACCACACAACACAACACTAATGCAGACACCCACCACTGAATTCTTGCTCCAATGGAATACGAGGTCCCTCATATCCCATTGGGCAGAATTCAAGGAATATATCATCAGAAATAAACCATTGATTGCCGCCGTTCAGGAGACCCGATGGCGCGACAATGACCCATATAATTTTAATATCTTTGGTTATTCCTCTACACCGACAATAGAAATTCTACACCCGCGGCGGCGGGGTCGCCTTATTTATATCCGACACCCTCCTTCATCGTCAGATCCCCATTGTAAATAACCTAAATTTTATTGCCGTTTCTGTCAAAATTGCACAACTAGAGCTTACTATACTCTCTCTCTATCTCCCACCTTCTCCTACACTATCCTTATCTTCTGTGACCGAGCTATTCGGTCTCCTCCCTCACCCCTGTCTGGTGCTGGGAGATTTTAATGCCCACCACCAGGCATGGGGCTGTCACACCACATCACCTCGCGGACACCACATCGAAACACTCCTCAACACCCACAACATGGTCTTTTAAATGACCAAACACCCACACACAACACCGACATTGCCCCGTTCCGTCCATCTGCCATCGACCTATCTTTGGCCTCGGCCTCCATCTCACCCCTCTTTTCTTGGCATGTACAACCCGACCCCCTCTTTAGCGATCACTTCCCTATTCATATTATGCTCGAACGCTCAGCCCAGGCTAGAGATTATTCATTTCTCCCCCGCTGGAATGTTCGCAAGGCGAAATGGCCATCTTTCTCCCAGGAAATTGACACCGTCTTCCCTCCTCATTCACACCCCCCAATATCAGCTTTTCTTGACACCATATTACTCGCGGCAGAAAATCATGTCCCCCACACTCGTCGCTCCCCGGCCGTCATCACGTGCCGTGGTGGAACGACGAGTGTCAACGCGCCGTCGCTCTGCGGCGGCGGGCTGAGCGAAAATTTCGCAAAAATCTCACCACCCAAAACATGTTAGAAGCCCGCGAGGCTAAAAAACGTTGTCAGCAGATTATCCTTAGCGCCAAAAAATGCAGCTGGCAACTCTATTCAAACTCATTCAACCGTTTTACCCCATCGGCCAGATTTGGACCAAAATTCGCTCTTTCTCAAATGGCAGACCCCCACACCGCGGATTCCCACAACTGACAATTAATCAACGCAGCATCACAGAACCCTCGGACGTCGCGGAACACTTTGCCACCTATTATGCAGACATCTCCTCAAATACGCAATACTCGCAACAAACCACCGACTTCCTCCAAACCACTCTTGCCACCTGCAACTTTACCTCGGACAACTCGGAACCATATAATGCCCCCTTTACTCTCTATGAACTAAATTTATCCCTATCCAAAGTAACAAACACCGCGGCTGGCCCTGACCAATTGGCATACCCCTTCTTCCAAAATTTATCCGACCCCGGCAAAGACAACCTCCTTTCGGCACTAAACCAACTATGGACTGACGGCACCTTCCCCCTCTCCTGGTCCACTAGCACTATCATTCCTATCGCTAAACCCCGCAAACCTCGCGACCTTCCCTCTAGCTATCGACCTATCTCTCTCACTAGTTGTGCCTCTAAACTTTTTGAGCGCATGGTCAATGGACGAATCAGAGTTCACCTTGAAAACAACGAAATTCTCACACCCTTTCAAAGCGGCTTTCGACCCAGACACAGCACCACTGACAACCTTATTCTATTAGTTGACTCGATTCAGCGCGGTTTCATGAAAAAACATGAAACCGTGGCACTCTTTCTCGATTTAAAAGCCGCATTCAATAAAGTACACAGCTCGGCACTCGAATCAAATTATATCGTATTGGTATCCGAGGCAGGATGGCAAAATTTATCACCAACTTTCTCGCTAATAGAACATTCACCGTCCGCTGCGGCAATATCCATTCTCAGTCCAAAAGTTAGATCAAGGCGTCCCACAAGGCAGCGTGCTATCCCCACCCTCTTTCTTATCATGATTAACGATGCGCTCGCTGACCTCCATCACATAGCCCCCTGTCTAAAATACTCCATTTACGCCGATGATTTGGCCATATGGTGCACGCACCCATCGGCAGACAATGCAAATCATATAATGCAGCGCGCCATGAATCAAATTGATTCCTGGTGCTCCCTCTGGGGACTGCAAATCTCCCCCACCAAATCCGTCACAATGCTTTTCTCCCGGCTCACCACGTACATTCCACCTCTTACACCACTCCGTTACCGCGACCAAATTATCCCTCACCAAACCACCTTCACCTATCTTGGCATCGTACTAGACAAAAGTCTTTGTTTCGGCCCCCATATTGCTTATCTAAAACAACGTTGCGCAAAACGTCTAAATCTCCTGCGCTGCATCTCCGGTCGCGACTGGGGTGCAGACAGGGCCACACTCAACACAATGTATATTACTCTGATTCGCTCAATCCTGGAATACAATGCGTTTATCTTCGATAATATATCCCCTTCACACATCACAACACTTGAACGCATACAGAATAACGCAATACGCCTCATCACCGGAGCACACCGCACCACGCCCATCACTAGTCTCCGGGCTGAGGCCCACCTCCCCAGCTTACAACACCGCAGAATGCTTCAACTCGTCAGATACCACTTTCGCACCACAACACAACACAACCACCCTGCCACCCTCGCACTCTCTAATCCTCCCGTTCGACGTACATATAATAGGAACAAATACAATATTGCCATACATTTAGACCATGTCCTCACATTCGCACTCAAATTCCCCAACGTAATCCCCGACAAATTGCCTCCTCTAATCCCGTTTTGGCACATGAAACACCCCAAACTTGAGTATCTCTTTCGGGAAAACAAAAACCTGCTCACCCCCATCGAAGTCCAAATTAGATTTTTTGAATATCAAGAGGCCCACCCACAACACACCTTCTTCTACACGGACGGCTCACGTACCAGCAATGGTACGGGAGCCGCCTGGTGCGGTGGGCCCGACACTGGTCAAACCAAATTAACACTTCACCATTCGGTTTACACAGCAGAACTAGTCGCCATACTCACTTGCCTACAACACATCATTGCGCAACGCATTACTACCCCTACTACAATATGCACTGACTCACGATCCTCCGTGGACGCCCTCGCCTCAATACACAACACCACACACCCCACGCTCCACGCCATCCGACACCTCTACAATGCCAACCACGCACACCTTCCACTCACACTGCTCTGGATCCCTGGACATAGGGGCATCCCGGGAAATGAACGGGTTGATGGTCTCGCCCGCGCGGCGATCGACCTCCCCGATAACAACGGAGCCCCAGTACCCCCGGAGATCTTTTATCCCTCACAAATAATCTGTTCAAAAAGTATATTCAGGCCTGCTGGTCACACAACACCACACACCTACACACCATCAAGCCCACACTTTCCAGCTGGCCCTCCTCCAATCAGCACACCCGTCTGAACGAGGTGGTTCTCACCAGACTTCGCCTGGGCCACACCGATTTGACACACAATTTTCTTTTTCATAGACCTCACCGCCTTCCACTTTGTACCACATGTCATGTTCGCCTTACGGTCACTCATATCTTACTTGACTGTCCAGCATATGCTCTTCACCGTCGCTATATCATGCAATATGTCGCCAAGATCCACTCACAACTTTCGCTTCAAGCTCTCCTCGGGAATGACCACCCAGAACTACTTGATTTACTCTTTCGCTTCCTCCAGGACACCAAACTCTCCGAACTAATATAAAGCCTCCGTCGCATTTTCCTTTTCCAAGCTAGCCTGATAAAAGATATACGACACGCGCCACACTCCGTACTGGCTGTATGACTCCGCTCCACATCTCTTCTTCTCCGTCGTCGCAAAACACGTCCATATAGGTTATCTCACACTAGGTAGACAGGATCCGATCCAATTTGGCTACTACGGACGGACTTCCTTTTAAATTGCGCTTGGTTTTTTACCCTCGGGTTTTCCAAGCAGCCTGGTTTTCCCCTTTCTAGGGGTTTCCAGGCTTTAACTTAAAACATACACTTACACACACAAGGTCGGGCCCGACGCCCACGACTCGCCCTGGGCGTCGGGCCTCCGCTTCGCTTTACAGGTCGCAGGTGGGCAGTGGAGCCTCTCCGGAGGTTACGATGCTGCCCACCCTCCAAATGTCCTTCCATTGTCATGAGTGTCTGTATGTATGTATATGTACCTGTATGACATGCGTGTTTCGTCTCTACGCCATATTTCTTGTTTCACGGCGTCTCTCCTTTCTTGACTAGTTGGTATAACCGGATGTCACATAAGCCGGATTAACGTAACTCCTTCTTTAACGTAGCAATCTCTAGCAGATGGCACTTTGCCTCAGCTAAAGATTTAGGGGAAAAAAAAAAAATGTCTCTGCGCCAAGCTATTGATTCGCACGTCCTAAACCAACGTCGAGCCAGCCCGCTTTTGATTCGCCAAGTCCCATTCCAACACCGCAGTCACTTCCAAGTGCCCAGCCTAGACGCCAGCCGACTTTCAGACAGCAGTCGCCTCCGCCGTCAAACAGCCTCCACACACACCATACACTCACACACACACAGCTCCTGATACCATCAGTTCTAGCCACCAGCCACCCGTCTGTCACTCACACACACCCTACACACTCACTTAACCTTCCCTCTTTCCTCCGTCTCATCGCCTCCTGCTACCGTCTCATCGTCTCCCGCTGCCTCTACCTCACCACCTCCTCCGCGACTACATCTTCTCTCCTAGATCTTCTAGCTTCCTCCGTCTTCCACACCTTCGACCCAGACTTCTTCTTCATCTACAACTGGCCTTCAGGATCTTACTCCTCTGCCTCTTCGTTCCTGACGCCTTCTTCTACAGTACGGTCAGTCCGGCGGTGCTGCCTCTCCCTCCCGGTCGCCCCCCCAGCCCACCCCCGTTCTCCCTCTAGTGCCTTCTGCACGATCTTTTCAGCTCTTTCCTAACCGTGCTCCCTTCAAGCACAGTTTCCATTTTCTTTGTGTTCTCTTGAACTTTCCTGCCCTACTTTTACACCTGTCGGGCCTTCTTCTCGCCCTTCCGCACCCTCCGCCAGTGTTTTGTATTTGTATTGTACTGTTACACTCACCTGCCACCTACCACCTCTTTCTCAACATCACGTACCACACACCACATAACACTCACCGCAACATGAACGCACCCGAAGCACCCACGGGAGAGTTCTTCCTCTGCCGCCGGGGGGACGGGAAGCCTATGGGCTCCCTGGACCCCTGGCTGGTGGAGGAGTGCATCAGTCACCTCACAGGGGCGCCCCTCCACGCCAACCAAATACGCTCAGGGGCGCTCCTCATTCAAGCCAATGACCACATCGATGGTCGGATTTTGCCGACCATTAAGAACATACACCACACACCTGTCACCATCACACCGGCCACCCACCTCAACACTTCCCAGGGAACCATCCTGGCCCCGGAGCTGGCCTGCGTGTCGGTGGAGGACCTGGCCCTCAAGCTTGGGGACCAGGGGGTCTCCGCCGCCTATAGGCCGCCTCCGAGGTCGGGACGCCCCAACCACATCCTCATCATCACCTTCACCACACGGATACCCCCGGCCTACCTGAAGGCCGGCTACATGAGGTATACAGTCCAGCCTCGCGCACCCCTCCCTAGACGCTGTCAGAAGTGCCAGCGGTATGGGCACACAAGGGGGGGGGTGTCGCTCCACAAACACCACCTGCGGCCGCTGTGCCGGGCCTCATGACACGGACACCTGCTCCAGCGACGAGCTGCGCTGCGCCGCTTGCGGGGACGAACATGCGGCCTGGAGCCGGGACTGCCCAACCTGGACCATGGAGCGGGAGGTCCTGCGCCTGGTACATCTTGAGGGATGGTCCCTGCCCCGGGCCAGAGCATGGCTGGTCGACCCGCAGCGCGCGTGGCCTGCTCGCCGCCGTCCAGAGCCCGGCACGCCCCACCACACACCACCGCCAACAACTCACGAGGAGTACCCGACGCTGCCCACACCAAAACACACTAGGAACGCCGGCACACAAACAACAGACAAGCCACAACACACCTCAACACCTGCCGCATGCATGACAACACCAACACCGACAACCACCACAGGCCCGCGTGCAACTCAACAACCACCACCACCACCAGTCCACCACCCAACAACCGCTCCACCCTCATACCCTCCACCACCACTGAGTTACCCAACATCATCACCATCGCCACAAACATCGCCGGCATCCGACGCTTCGGCACCGCACCCACCTCACACTAGAGACCAGGGCACTACAGGTACAGACGACCCCTCGGACACTGAGCACTACTCCACCGACTCGGAACTGACAACACCCCTACACCTGACACCACCCACCTACAGACAGGCCAAAAAAACGCCTAAAGGTAGACACGCCCTTAAGAAGCCGCTCACACGAGCCAACACCCACCACCAATGAACACCATACTCCAATGGAACACACACGGACTGATCAGACACTGGCACGAATTCAAACATTACGCACTGCAAACAACCCACACAGCACTATGCATTCAAGAAACACACTTCCAACCCAACGATCCTTACCAATTCAACATTTCGCAATACACACTACACAGGCAAGACTCACACCACGCACACAGGTCAGGCGGTGTTTGCACGTACGTTAGGAACACCACACCTCATCGCCTGATACACTTCAACACCACAGCAGACATCCTACTCACTGAAATCCACATACATAACAACGCCTACACACTTGTTAACATATATGACCCCCCCCCCGGCGACACGCAGACACCCTTTCGGAATTAAATAAAGCACTTGACCAAATCCACACCCCGGTCATAGTCACCGGAGATTTCAACTCTCACCACCCACTATGGGACACCCGCACAACACAACCTGATCACAGAGCACTAACACTCATCACATTAGCCACCCGACACAACCTCACCGTACTTAATACTGGGTCACCAACCTACCTTATACCTATTTCCGCCACTACCCCTCCCACGACCCCAGACGTAACCCTTGCTTCCTCGCGCATATCTCTTTCTTTAACCTGGGCCGCCGATCCCGACCCACTCTTTAGTGACCACGCACCCATAATCATTACCTTCCACCAACTCCCAGCCACCGGCCCACCAAATTCTCCCCCTGGCCGATGGAATCTTAAAAAAGCATCCTGGACACCCTTCTCAGATTCCCTAGCCGCACAAACAGCCCACAACCCACAACTCTCACCAGAACAATTTTCCGAAATTCTCCTAACTACAGCACACCAACACATACCACAGACAAAACCACGCCACCAACTCAAGCCTCGCGCGGCCCCTGGTGGAACGACGAATGCCACGGGGCAATCCGCGCGAGGAACCATGCACGACACAGATACGAAAGACACCGCACACCGGACACACTCACCAGGTACAAACAACTCAAGGCACTCTGCAAGCGAACCATAAAACACGAAAAAGGAAATCCTGGATGAACTTCTCTACTCAATTTAACAGATTCACCTCTCTCGGCGAAATCTGGTCACTCCTGAAAACATTCCAGACCCGACAACGCCCACCAATAAAAGCCATCATACTTAGACAGAACAACAACACCATCACAGACCCCCAAACAATCACCAATATTTTCGCACACACCTACCACCTTAGATCATCCACACTTCCACAGAACCCCCCGCCCCCATCCGACACACACGTCAACACCTCTACAACACTAGGTTTACACTCACCGAATTAGAACTTGCAATTGCAGAGACAGGAAATACAAGCGTAGGCCCAGACAATATACATTACTCTTTCTTCAAACACCTCCCAACACAAGCAGTACAGGTACTCCTCGAAACATACAACACTGCATGGACAACACATACATATCCACAATCATGGCTGCACGCCCTCCTTATACCTATCCCTAAACCAAACACTGACTCCACTCTATGCGACTCCTACCGCCCCATCGCCCTCACCAGCTGCTTCCACAAACTTTTCGAACGACTTGTCAAAAAACGACTCCTTTACATCATCCAGACCCAAAAACTCATTGCTCCCAATCAATCAGGTTTCCTTCCCAACAGATCCTGCATAGACAACCTTACCTATCTCATCACACACATCCAGGAAGCGGCGGCCAAAAAGCTTCCCACCGTCGCCGTCTTCCTGGACCTAAAACAAGCATACGATACCATCAACATAACAGCGCTCCTACAACACCTCTCAAACATAGACATACAGGGCCGACTACTACACTACTTACACTTCTATCTCCTAAAACGATCATTTCAAGTCAAAATTGGTTCCCACACATCAGACACTAAATTCCCCACAACCGGTTTAATGCAAGGCTCAGTTCTCAGCCCCCCTCCTCTTCATTCTCGGCCTGAACTCAGTCATCCCCAACAACCTCCCAGTCAAAATTGCACTATACGCAGATGACATCGTACTCTGGACATCACAAGACTCACCGGACCACTCAGTAACAATGCTACAGAACGCCCTAACTGATCTCCACGACAAGCTAACATTACTAAACCTACACATTGCACCACACAAATCCAAATGCATGATCTTCGGCTATAAGCCACACACATATTTACAGCCACTGAAACTAGACAACACTCCCATACCCTTTGTCACAACAGCAAAATTCCTAGGCATCACTTTAGACCCACGACTCACCTTCAAACCACACATACTCAACATCCAAAAACGCGCATCCAAAAGAATAAACATCTTACGAGCACTATCCGGCACAGATTGGGGTTCCGACCGACATTCTCTACTGACCTTATACAAATCCATCATTCGACCAATCATGGAATACGGGTCAATACTTTTCGAAAACGCAGCTAAATCAAACCTCAAACTCCTAGACTCTCTTCAACACCAATGCCTAAAAATAGCCACAGGAGCATACACAACCTCACCCTCCCTCGCTCTTCATATATACAACCACATACCAGAACTACAACACAGACGCACAGAAGCACTACTCAGATACCACTACAAAACACAACTCGTTAGACAACACCCATGCACTAAGGCCCTCCAAATCCGCTCCAAACGCATACACCAACTCATGAAAAAAGTACCATTCAAAACCACAATAGGATGCCGCATTCAACAACACGCACGAAACCTACACCTCGCACTACCCACCTCAAAACCACTCCCACCACCTAAAGCATGGTGGAAACACCACACCCCCACAACACACTTCCTAATCGACAAACCTAAACGTACATACACAGACGTAGAAATACAACAACTCTTCCTTCATTTCATATCACAATACGCAAATTACAACATCATCTACACCGACGGCTCCAAATCGCACACACACCAGACGGGCTCAGCGGCGGTGCTGCATACCAGCGAGGCACCGCCCCGGGTCATCTTACGGGCCCGTCTGCCGGACACAGCATCGACCTACACATCAGAATTATATGCAATCTATTCGGCCTATTGTACCATCTACAACACAAACATAGAACACAACATCATAGCCAGCGACGCAAAATCAGCAATACAAAGCATAACACCCTACACCGTCTCCAAACATCCCCTCATCCCCAAAATACTGCATATACATAGCAAACTAAACATTCGACAACAACCACTCCTCCTCTGGATACCAAGCCACACAAACATACAAGGGAACGAACATGCAGACACTGAAGCAAACGTAGCCACAACACTACAACAAATCACAAACTGCCCACTCTCACAATCCGACTACTACCCCACAATACACCAGGCAGTCAACAAATACATTCAAGAAATATGGGACAGAACAGGAACACAACTTCACGATATACATCCAAAATGCGAACACTGGCACACCATTAATCAGAACACCAGACACAAAGAAAGAATACTGACAAGACTCCGCATTGGACACACAGCACTCACACACTCCTACCTCATTCTGAACCAACCACGACCTCAATGCACAACATGTCACCGAATACTTACAATCAAACACATTCTCATATACTGCACCAAGTACAACAACCAAAGACAACACATCACAAACTACTGCACCACAAACCACCTCCCACTCAACCTCACCACGCTTCTCAACAATGAACACCCGCAGTTACACGAACATATCTTCCACTTCCTTTCAACAACACGCATATTAGAACAACTATGAAGGGGAAAAAAAAAAAAAAATCAGTATGTGTACGCCTACATACATATACAAAAAAAAAAATCAGTATGTGTACGCTTACATATACCAAAAAAAAAAAAAAAAAAAATAATAATAATAATAAAAAATCAAAAAAAAAAAAAAAAAAATACCATGAACCCCAAAGTGTATACATGTCTTCTTGCAATGTTTAATCAAAAAGGCGATGACCCAACCCCAACCCCCCCCCGTCTGCTCCCCATACCCCAAGCAGCACCGTCCGGACTGCTTCTCTTCTCGTCATTCTTCTCTACTGCGCTTTCTTCAGCATCTCAACAACCTGCAGCCGGAACTTCAGGACAGCCCATCACACCTCTACCCAGCTCTACTCTGCCATCTTCAACTACCTAACTTCAACACCTTACTTCAAGTCGACCTTACCTATCCTATTCATCCTAACCCCGACCACGTCATTCCATCAATCATAACCCGCCACCACATTCATCTACACACTACCGGAAACAGCCGACATCACCACACGGTGGCAGGCTGGTCAAATTCACACACACACACGTCTGCGCAGGCGCATGCTTTGGCCCGCTACAGGTACCCCCGCCCAGACACGGCGCCGGCAAAGGTGACGTGGCGAACAACATACCGCGCAGGGGTGATCACTGCACGGCCGGAGCGAGTGCGAAGGGCGGGCCGCAGCGCTGGCCCGACGGTTGATGACGGCGGTGGCGGCGGTGGTGCGGGCGGCGGATCCAAGTAGGCTGGTTTGACGAGATGTCAGCCAGTGAGTTGGCTGAGGTTGCAGTCAGCCAGTGGGTCGGCTGAGGTTGCTGAGGCAGCCGGTGGGTCGGCTGAGGTTGCTGAGGAAGCCAGTGGGTCGGCTGAGGTCGCTGAGGTTGTTGTAACGTCAGCCAGGACGTTAGACGATGAGACGGCAGCCAGTGGGTCGGCTGAAGTTGCAGTCAGCCAGTGGGTCGGCTGAGGTTGCTGAGGCAGCCAGTGGGTCGGCAGATGAGGAAAATTTGCCGATTGATTTGCCCCCCCCCCCCAATAACATATGCTATTTTTATGCTCAGAAGAAAGTTAAAGAAAAAAGAAGAAAAAAACACCATGCGACTTACGTAGCTTAGTTGATGCCAACCAGCACATTTTGTACTGAAATGAAACAGATTTGAATTGAATAGTGGATCGACTCTCCACCCTTTGCTGTAAAATTGACAACTTTGTGGAAAAAAAAACAAAGGAGTTGGATTTCCTTCCAATTTGCAAGCACGACTTACATCATAAAAGCAACCTTAATCCTTGGCAACGCGGTGCATAGTTTATCGTCGCTTTACCGAGGCTTATTTACTGACGCACCCGAGCAGAAATCTGGCATATTCCAAATTCGGTGGAGAAATTCGGCGCACCTGGCAATCGCACTCGTGACGTCACGGCTCAGAACTATGGGCCTGTGGCGGCTGCAGAAGTGACAAACACCTGCTTGTAAGTTATATAAGGTCAAAGCCCATCACCAAATGTGTCTGGAGATACTTGATAGACACTTGCGCGCAATAAATGGCACAAATCGTGGTGGGCGTTTCTCAGAACATCCAAATAAAAATTCCAGTTACAAAAATTCCAGCGCCTAAAGTCTAAATTTGAGGTTGCAGTCGACAAATGTGACGGAGGTGAGACATTCTTGATGCAATTGCGCGCAGTGTTTAATCCGTAGCCCAATCTCATGTGACGTACTGATTCGTTTGTTGTACTTCGCACTTTCTGATGTATCTGCATATTGGTGTGATTTTAAATAGTGAATAAATAGCCTGCTGCTATTTAACTCCCAAAGGAACAGTAGTTGAAGAAGTAGGTAGGTAAGCTTGAACAAGAACATCCAAATAAAAAATTCCAGTTACGAAAATTCCAGCGCCTAAAGTCCAGTCCATGCCTTTTTCTGATTTGTGCTCAGGGTTTCCATTTTAATATCACATAACTATCACGTATGTCTTCAAGAAGGTCTGTTTTTAGTTTACTTTTATTAATATTTTCACTCCACTGCACCTGGTGCTTTTTCTGTCCTGGATTGGGGCACCTAGTGTTGCATTTCCGTCCAGGGGTTGGCACACCTTTTGGTAAATTTACAGCTTAAGGCAATTTCTGATTTCTTGATTTGTTTAATGCAATGTTTAAGAATGTGATGAACATGATGTTACTGCTCATTTTGGTAAAGTTGTGTTTTAAGGTGTTTTATGAATTCGTGGAATGTATCATTTCAATGCAATGTTTATGAAGGTGACCCAAATTATGGGACCACTCATTTTCTATACAAATGCCTACATTTCAGGTTGTGAGCAAAATAACACCAAAAAAGGCTTTGAATTAGGTGTCATAGGATAAGCTATTCTTTTTAAATAAAAAGAAATGCAACATAACCTAACCTAACCTAGCCTACCCTCCCTTTGGAGAAAAACAAAACCAAAACATCAAGTTGTAAAAATTTCAAGCAATGTATTTTTTTACAATAAAAAATGTAACCCAACTTAACATGTTGAAATGTAAAAGAAAATAACATGTTGAAAGTACTATATTTTCAGGAATGTAATCCTGTGCTGATGATATTTTCTGTAATAAATTTGCAAATCAGATCTACATCATTAGTGTTAATAAATATGAAAAATTCATAGAAATGCATACACCGGTTTGTGGACAAGAAGTTATTCTGATGATTTCTGATGTATTGGAACATGACAAATGTTTCATGATAGAAGCAGGCAAAGTTAAAGTACTTATATCTCAATAAATGGTCAGTTCACTAACAAGACAGCAAATTCACTCAAATAGCACTCAAAACACCAGGCGGCCCACTCTTTTTGCAAGTTTAAAATCGATGACAGTGCTTTCTTGAATCATGTTTAAAGCACATGAAGGAAATGTATTGCTGACACTTGTAAGGAACTGATGTGCAATCTGCAATCTACTCTCGATCGTGCAATCTGCGGAAAAAAACACGTTGAGCAGCCGCAGTGGCATATTAAAGGGAAAAGTTCCCCTCCCTAATGTCAGGCACCAATGAAATACTTTCACCCACCGTCATTACTATTCAGGTCTGCTGTGCTCTGATGCTCCATCAATGCCGGTGTGTTTTAGCCTGCATCTGATCGCTGAAGTATTTTTATTTAAGCCGGTGTGTGTTTGTTGGTGTGTGGAGTGAGGAGGAGGGTAACGGTGACGGTGACGGTGACGATAGATCCGAGCCCACTATATGGCACGGCAGTCGCATGCTATTACTCAGAGTTGTTATGTTGACATGTACTGAGCACTGCTCTTTTAATTATGTGACTTCACCAGTTATTGGACGATTTTCCCCGTTGGTGAGGATGCTGAATAAACATAAACATACACATCGTCGAATAAAAATCGGAATTTCTGAGATCCGAAAATATAGTGGGCTAAATCCGACGAGTTTTTTTTTTTGGGGGTCTAGTGCGTTGGCACTTCGGCCCCCAATGTTTTTCAAAATCGACACCCCTGGCACCAAATACAACCACCAAAGACAACATATCACCAACTATTGCGCCACACACAACATCCCACTAAACCTCACTACTCTCCTCAACGACGAACATCCAGCACTACACGAACATGTCTTCCACTTTCTCTCTATCACACGCATACTAGAACAACTGTGAAAAAAGGGGAAAAAAACAACAACAACAACAACAAAAAGACGAACAAAAAACGAACAAAAACAAAACAAAGGATGGAACGAAAACAAAAAAGATGTTCCAAAAAAAATTGAACAAAATAGCCCAAAAAAAAGACGATAAACATGACGCTGATTAAAGGACAATAAAAGAAAAACAAAAATATACACCAATAACTCAATGTTCTTGCAATGTCTCAACCAAGGCGAAGACCCAACCCCAAACCCCCCACTACACCCCGTACCCCAATCTGGCACCGTCCGACTGGCGACTCTTCTCAACCGCAACATCTTCGGACTCCGACCAACTCTACTATACTTCCGCTCAACCCAACTCTACTCAACTCTACTCTACTCGGCTCTACTCTACACTACAAGAAGCTACTTCGACACTGCTAAACCAATCAACACCCTCTTCCACCCCTCGACTAATCCTCCTACCATACCCCTCACCCATTTATACCGCTTAACACCAACAACAACAACTGGAAACAGCCGACATCACCACACGGTGGCAGGCTGGCCAAATTCATACACACACACACACTTAAAGGGATTCCGGGCAACGAGCGGGCAGATGAGCTGGCACGTCGAGCCATCGATCTCCACCCACCCCCAACCTCCCAGTCCCCCCCTGTGACCTTCTATCCCTCACCAACAGATTATTCAACACATATATCCAGGCATGCTGGAATCACAACACTACTCACTTGCACCACATTAAACCCCTTCTCGCCAAATGGCCCTCTTCCAGACAACTCACGCGCTCACACGAGATCCACCTTGCTCGACTTCGACTCGGGCACACGAATCTCACGCATAATTTCCTCTTTGATCGACCTCTCCGCGCTCCGCCCTGCCAAACATGTGTTCGTAACACTGGAACATTTCTTGCTTATTTGCCCAGCCTACCAACTACAACGTCGCCCACTTCTTACCTACATTGCGCAAAATCGTCTTCCACTTTCACTACCAAGCCTCCTCGGTGACAAGCACCCGGACCTCATTGACATACTATTCACATACTTGCACGGGCACGAAACTAGAGGAAGTAATTTGAAGTCAAACCCTCCCCTCCTCAAAAAAAAAAATGTTTTTTTTTTAATAAGTCGGGCCCCACCCCTATTCCAAAAATCTGCTTGGTTTTTTTCACCTCTCAGGTTTTTCCAAGCCTTAACTAAAACATACACCTACACACACAAGGTCGGGCCCGACGCCCACGACTCGCCCTGGACGTCGGGTCTCTGCTTCGCTTTTTCGGTCGCAGGTGAGCGATGGAGCCTCTCCGCAGGTTACGATGCTGCCCACCCTCCAAGTGTACTTCTATGTGTCGTGTATGTACTGTGTCTGTGTATGTTTCACCCATGTATGTGTGTCGGACTTTACGCCACGTTCCTTGCTTGTCGGCGTCTCATCTTTCCTCTCTTTCTTAATTGATATAACCGGATGCCATATAAGCCGGATTAACGTAACCCTTTCCTCAACGTAGCATATCTCTAGCGGATGGCACTCGGCCTCTGCTAAAGATGGAAGGGAAAAAAAAAAAAAACTCAAAAATCACTAAGGAAGGAGGCTGAAAAGGGGAGACTGGATGGCGGACGGAAGAGATCCGACGGAGAGAAGACGACGGAGGAGGGAAGAGATCCAGACCACACGCGGCGATTGAATATTGCTTGGCAATATTCAATCGCGGCACGCTCGAAAAGACCTAGCTTATAGCTGGCGATCGAGCACGAGAAGCTACCCGCTGCCCCAAAGACCCCGACCCCCCCCTCCCAGCTGTCTCGTAGGTGTCCTTATTAGGGCATCTACGGGCAGCTCCGCCCCCCGGACCACTAGTTGGTTGTCTGCCGGATTAGCCGGCCGGCGCCACTAGTTGGTTGCTCGCCGGAATAGCCGGCGTAGCCCCCTCCCAACCCCCTTCGGCCCAGCGGTGCTCACCAGCACCGTCGGGAAACCGAATTGTAGCAGCGGTCGGCTTTGATTGTTTTTTTACCCATCCCACCCACTAGGTTAGAGCCAGCAGAGGTACCTTCCTGGTTTCATGGATCGTGCTAGCGGCCTTTGGCCGTGACTGCGCCCGCCTCTGTTGGCTACTCCCATCCCTCCAAGCATTGTGTCTCTCTACCCCTTTCGCACTACACTTGTCTTCACACTTTTTTGAACCCTTAGGGCCTCTTGACAGCACCCCTTCAGGGCGCCCTTCCCACACTCAGTCACCCTCCCCTCTCTCCTCAGCGGTCCAACCCCGCACCGGCATGGCCGGGGACCCCCGCCCCCTGCGGAGGGCGGACGCCGGCCGCGCCCAGGAGCCCGGGCCCCGCCACCGCGAGATCCCCTGACGGGGAATCCTTCGTGCTCGTGGCACGGAAGGAGGGGTCCTGGGACCGCACGTCCCCCTTTGCGGTCGCCAAGGAGCTAGATAAGTGGACGGGAGGTGTAGTGTCGGCCCGAACCATCCGGTCGGGCGCACTACTGGTTCGGGTGCGTGACCCAACCCAGGCCAGGGCCCTCCTCCACCTGAACCACTTCCTGGCACACCCTGTCGAGGTGGCTGTGGCGGATAGACTGAACAACTCTTTGTGACAGTCTTTGCCCCGGAGCTGGCACACCTCCCAGAGGAGGAGCTCCTGGAAGAGTTGACCCCTCAAGGCGTCTGCGAAGTCGTCCGTTTGGGACGCCCCTCGGCATCGACCCCGAGCCCCTTGCTCAAAGTGGGGTACAGATCGCTCGCCCCGCCGACGCACCTGTACGCGGGGTACCTCCCGTACCCCTGTCGGCCGTGGACCTCTCCGCCCAAGCGCTGTGGGTTCTGCCAGCGTTATGGCCACCACAGTGGGGTCTGTCGCGCCCGCAACCCAGTGTGCGGCCATTGTGCTGAGGCGCACACCACGGCCCAGTGCGAGGATCAGGAGCCGCGATGCGCAGCCTGCACCGGCCCACACCCCGCCTCATACCCCCGCTGCCCAGTCTGGCTGGAAGCAAAGGGTCAGCAGCAGCAGCGCCGGACAGCCCCCACAGCATCGCCATTGACGCAGAGGCCGGCCTCTGCCTGGGGCCAACAGCCCCTCCAGCCCCTCTGGCCGACCCCGGCCGAGGCGGCCGCCCGACCGGCGACCCGTGTTCCCACGCGCACCGAGCGCCCGCTCACCCACTCCGACCCTGCACCGGCCTTACGCCCTGCTCCCGTCGCAGGTCCATCCGCCTCCAGGCCCTCCAGTTGTCGAACGGCTGCCACGCACCCTCGGGGTCGAGCCCCTCCGCGCCGCCCCTCCAGGACCTCCCCAGCCCCCCCTCCACCCTGCCTCCCTCTCGGGATCAGGCCTCCCCGGCGACCTCCACTCAGGTCCTCCCATCTCCCTCCACCGGCTCATCGCAGTCCTCTCAGGACAGTCCTGACCCCCTCCGCATGCTCGGGAATCCCCAGGGACCCAGAGCAGACAGCCACACCAGAGTCGTCTGATTATGAAACAGACGACTCTGCCTCACCATCACCGCCACACACGCGGCTGCGGGAGCGTGATCACAACCATTAATGCAGACACCCAGCACTGAATTCTTGCTCCAATGGAATACGAGGTCACTCATATCCCATTGGGCGGAATTCAAGGAATATATTATCAAAAATAAACCATTGGTAGCCGCCGTTCAGGAGACCCGATGGCGCGACCACGACCCATATAATTTTAACATCTATGGCTACTCTCTCTATACCAACAACGTAAATTCTACACCCCGCGGCGGCGGGGTTGCTCTATTTATCTCAGACAGCCTCCTTCATCGTCAGATCAACATTGCTAATAACCTAAATTGTATTGCTGTTTCGGTCCAAATTGCACAAGTAGAGCTTACTATACTCTCTCTTTACCTCTCACCTTCTCCTACACTATCCTTATCTTCTGTGACCGACCTTTTCGGCCTCCTTCCTCACCACTGTCTGGTGCTGGGTGACTTCAATGCCCATCACCAGGCTTGGGGCTGCCACTCCACATCACCTCGCGGACATCACATCGAAACTCTCCTCAACACCCACAACATGGTCTTTTTAAACGACCAAACACCCACACACAACACCGACATCGCCCCGTTCCTTCCATCCGCCATAGACCTGTCTTTGGCCTCAGCCTCTATTTCGCCCCTCTTCTCTTGGCATGTTCAACCCGATCCCCACTTTAGCGATCATTTTCCCATTCATATCATGCTTGAACGCTCAGCCCAAGCTAGAGATTACTTATTTCTACCCCGCTGGAATGTACGCAAAGCGAAATGGCCACCCTTCTCCCAAGAAATTGACACCGTCTTTCCTCCGCAGTCACACCCCCAATATCAGCCTTTCTTGATACCATACTTCTCGCGGCAGAAAATCACGTCCCCACACTCGTCGCTCCCCGTCCGTCACCACGTGCCGTGGTGGAACGACGAGTGTCAACGCGCCGTCGCTCTGCGGCGGCGGGCTGAGCGAAAATTTCGGAAAAACCTTATCCCACAAAACATGTTAGAAGCCCGCGAGGCTAAAAAAAACGTTGTCAGCAGACTATCCTAGCGGCCAAAAAACACAGCTGGCAACTTTATTCAAACTCGTTCAATCGATTTACCCCGATCGGCCAAATTTGGTCCAAAATTCGCTCTTTCACAAATGGCAGATCCCCACACCGCAGATTCCCACAACTGACAATTAATCATCGCAACATCACAGAACCCTCAGACGTCGCGGAACACTTTGCCACCTATTATGCTGGCATCTCCTCAAATGCACAATACTCACAACACACCACCGAATTCCTACGAACCACTCTCGCCACCTGCAACTTTACCTCGGGCAACACTGAACCATATAATGCCCCATTTACTCCCTATGAGCTAACCTTATCCCTTTCCAAAGTAACCAACACTGCCCCTGGCCCTGACCAATTGGCATACCCCTTCTTCCAAAATCTATCTGACGCCGGAAAAGAGAATCTCCTCTCGGCACTAAATCAACTATGGACTGACGGCACTTTTCCCCCGTCCTGGTCTACTAGCACTATCATTCCTATCGCTAAACCTCGCAAACCTCGCGACCTTCCCTCTAGCTATCGACCTATCTCTCTCACTAGTTGTGCCTCTAAAATCTTTGAGCGCATGGTCAATGGCCGAATCAGAGTACACCTCGAAAACAACAACATTCTCTCCCCCTTTCAAAGCGGATTCCGACCCAGACACAGCACCGCCGACAACCTCTTCCAACTAGTGGATTCGATACAGCGCGGCTTCATGAAAAAATATGAAACCGTCGCACTTTTTCTCGACTTGAAATCCGCATTCAATAAAGTACACAGTTCGGCCCTCCAAATCAAATTACATCGTATTGGCATACGAGGCAGAATGGCAAAATTTATCTCCAACTTCCTCGCTGATAGAACATTCACCGTCCGCTGCGGCAATATCCATTCTCGGCCCCAGAAACTCGATCAGGGCGTCCCACAAGGCAGCGTGCTATCCCCCACCCTCTTTCTCATCATGATTAACGATGCTCTCGCCGACCTCCACAACATAGCCCCCTGCCTAAAATACTCCATTTACGCCGATGATCTGGCCATATGGTGCACGCACCGTTCGGCAGACAAAGCAAATTATCTTATGCAGCGCGCCATTAATCAAATTGATTCCTGGTGCTCCCTTTGGGGACTGCAAATCTCCCCCGCAAAATCCGTCACAATGCTTTTCTCACGGCTCCACACGTACATCCCACCTACTACTCCGCTCCGCTATCGCGAACAAATTTTCCCTCTCCAAACCACATTCACATATCTTGGCATCATACTAGACAAAAGGCTTTGTTTCGGCCCTCATATTGCTTATCTAAAACAACGCTGCGCAAAACGGCTAAATCTCCTGCGCTGCATCTCCGGTCGCGACTGGGGTGCAGACAGGGCTACCCTCAACACTATGTATATCGCTCTGATTCGCTCCGTCCTGGAATACAATGCGTTTATCTTCGATCATATATCTCCGTCACACATCACAACACTTGAACGCATACAAAATCACGCTCTTCGCCTCATCACCGGAGCACACCGCACTACACCCATTACTAGTCTCCGGGCTGAGGCCCACCTCCCCAGCTTACAACACCGCAGAACACTCCAACTAGTCAGATACCACTTTCGGACCACAACACAGCTCAACCACCCTGCTACCCCCGCACTCACTAAACCTCCCTTCAGACTTACCTATAATAGGAACAAACACAACATTGGCATACATTTGAAACATGTCCTTACTCTCGCACTCAAATTCCCCAAGGTAACCCTCGGCAAATTCCTCCCCTTCTCCCCTTTTGGCACATGTATCACCCCAAGCTCGAATATCTCTTCCACCAAAACATAAAATTACTTTCCCCCATCGAAACCCAACAAACATTTTTCGAATATCAAGCCGCCCACCCCAATCATACATACTACTACACAGACGGCTCCCGTATCACCGACGGTACGGGAGCTGCTTGGTGCGGTGGACCCAGCTTTGGCCAAATAAAATTAACACCACATCACTCGGTTTACACCTCAGAACTAGTCGCAATCTACGCCTGTCTGCACCACATCATTCAACACCAAATCTCCACACCAACCATCATCTGCACCGACTCACGTTCTTCCATCGACGCTATCGCAGCCATACACAACACCACACACCCCACACTCCACGCTATCCGGGAACTCTCTCACACACATCATGTTCACCTTCACCTCACACTGCTCTGGATCCCTGGCCACATGGGGATTCCGGGCAACGAGCAGGCAGATGAGCTCGCACGTCGAGCCATCGATCTCCCACCCACCCCCAACCTCCCAGTCCCCCCCTGTGACCTTCTATCCCTCACCAACAGATTATTCAACACATATATCCAGGCATGCTGGAATCACAACACTACTCACTTGCACCACATTAAACCCCTTCTCGCCAAATGGCCCTCTTCCAGACAACTCACGCGCTCACACGAGATCCACCTTGCTCGACTTCGACTCGGGCACACGAATCTCACGCATAATTTCCTCTTTGATCGACCTCTCCGCGCTCCGCCCTGCCAAACATGTGGTGTTCGTAACACTGTGGAACATTTCTTGCTTATTTGCCCAGCCTACCAACTACAACGTCGCCCACTTCTTACCTACATTGCGCAAAATCGTCTTCCACTTTCACTACCAAGCCTCCTCGGTGACAAGCACCCGGACCTCATTGACATACTATTCACATACTTGCACGGCACGAAACTAGAGGAAGTAATTTGAAGTCAAACGCTATCATCTCCATCGTCGCTAAACACATACATATAGGTTGTATCACACTAGGTAGGCCGAGACCGATCCAATTTGGCCAAAACGGACGGTTCTCCTTATAAATTGCGCTTGGTTTTTCACCTTCGGGTTTTCCAAGCTGCTTGGGTTTTTTCACCTCTCAGGTTTTTCCAAGCCTTAACTAAAACATACACCTACACACACAAGGTCGGGCCCGACGCCCACGACTCGCCCTGGACGTCGGGCCTCTGTTTCGCTTTTTCGGTCGCAGATGGGCGGTGGAGCCTCTCCGCAGGTTACGATGCTGCCCACCCTCCAAGTGTACTTCTATGTGTCGTGTATGTACGTGTGTCTGTGTATGTTTCACCCATGTATGTGTGTCGGACTTTACGCCACGTTCCTTGCTTGTCGGCGTCTCATCTTTCCTCTCTTTCTTAATTGATATAACCGGATGCCATATAAGCCGGATTAACGTAACCCTTTCCTCAACGTAGCATATCTCTAGCGGATGGCACTCGGCCTCTGCTAAAGATGGAAGGGAAAAAAAAAATTAAATATGTCTGCAAATACAAGCAATCTTCTACAAGCACAAGTTTGTGGCAACTTGCCATCCATACAGTGTGGAGTGTACGGACTCCACAATTGGTGACCCCGACGTGATACAAGCCGTCCCGACGTAATACAAGCCGTCCCGACGTGATACAAGCCGTCCCGACGTGATACAAGCCGTCCCGACGTGATACAAGCCGTCCCGACGTGATTCAAGCCGTCCCGACGTGATACAAGCCGTCCCGACGTGATTCGAGCCGTCCCGACGCGATTCAAGCCGTCCCGACGTGGTTCAAGTCATCGCAGCCGTCTCGCCATGCTAGACTTCGAGCCTGTCACCAGTGTCGCAGCACGCCCACTCGCCTCGTTCCGTCTGCCTGCATTTTCAGCCGACGAGGCCGAGTTGTGGCTGCTGCAGGTTGACTGCGCCTTCGAAGTGGCTGGCATCACCGATGACGTCACGCGCTTCAAGCTCCTGGTGGCCAACCTTCCGATGTCCGTGGCCGCACAAGTTAAAGACATCATCCGCAGTCAGCCAGGCGACTTCACTGCCCTTTGCGAGGCACTTAAAGCTCGGCTCGCCCAGTCCCGCGCTGCACGCCTTGAGGCTCTGCTCAGGCATCAACAACTCGGTGACCAAACGCCATCCCAACTGCTGCGCAACATGTCAAGTGAGCTGACTGCGGCCGGCGACACCCCGGCAGACAACGGCCTGCTGCGCACCCTGTTTCTACAGCGGCTGCCGCAGTCTGTGCGCGCCGCCATCGCGCTGCTCCCGGAGTCCCAGCCGCTGGCGGATATCGCGCAAGCAGCCGACCGGTTCTTGCAGGCATCCCGTCCAGCCGGAGCAGTTGCCGCACTTGAAGCGGTAGCCCTTGTCGGCCCCGCTGCGCCTGCCGCCGCCGCCGCTGTCGGTCCACCTCCAGCCGATTTGCAAGCGGCAATTCTGGCGCTGACGGCCATCGTCAGCCGGTTGGAAGCATCGAATAACCACCTCGAGGCGGCGTCAGTGGTCGTCGCCCGCCGCCGCCTGCTGCCTGCCTGCCTGACCACGAGTCGCCGCCGCCTCGCCGCCGTCGTGGCCGTTCGGCGTCCCGCAGCCACCGCGACCGAGCACCCCCGTCTGCCACCGGCCTCTGCTGGTACCACGATCGGTGGGGTGCCGCGGCCCACAAGTGCCAGACACCCTGTAGCTGGTCGGCGGGAAACTAGCAAGCCTGACGCCATCAGCGCTCACGACATCAGGCCTACCTACTCCGGCGCAACTCTTCTTTGTCCGGGATCTCCGGTTCACAAAGCCGTTCCTGGTGGACACTGGCGCGCAGGTGAGCGTTCTTCCGCCATCTCTTCTCCCTTCCGGTGCTGTCGTCACCCCCGCTCCGAACCTGCACCTTACCGCGGCCAACGGCACCCGCATCCAAGTGACTGGCCACTACGCCTGTGAAGTTCACCTGGAAGACGGGCAAGCCCACCAATGGACGTTTCTGGTGGCCGACATCGCTACGCCCATTCTCGGCGCCGATTTTTTGGCCCATCATCATCTCATCGACGTTCGGCACCAGCAACTGCGCACGGCCTCCGGTGACATCGTCGCTTCCGGCTCTCCAGCCTCAGTTTGCTCACTGGGTTTACGTTTCATCGCTGCCCCGACGTCATCGTACGCCCAGCTGCTGACTGAGTACCCAAGCCTCACGCAGCCCAACACGCGGCAGGTGCCGGTGACGCATCGCGTCACGCACCATATTGAAACTCGAGGGCCGCCCTGCTTTGCCCAGCCGCGCCGCCTCGCCCCTGAACGCTTGGCGATCGCGCGAGGAGAGTTCAACAAGATGTCGAAGGCCGGAGTCGTCCGCCCATCGAAAAGCTGCTGGGCCTCTCCTCTCCACCTGGTGCCAAAGAAGGAAGCAGGAGCTTGGCGTCCCTGCGGTGACTACCGCGCACTTAACGCGCAGACAGTCCCCGACCGCTATCCTCTGCCGTTTCTCCAGGATTTTGCAGCCAACCTGCACGGTTGCCGTCTGTTCAGCAAGCTCGACCTGGTAAGGGCATACAACCACGTCCCCGTCGAGCACGCCGACATCGCGAAGACGGCAATCACCACTCCGTTCGGCCTGTACGAAGCTGTGCGCATGCTGTTCGGTCTGAAGAACGCCGCTCAGTCGTTTCAGCGATTCATGGACGAAGTGCTGCGCGGTCTCTCCCACAGCTTCGTCTATCTGGACGACATACTGGTGGCCAGCAAGACACCAGAAAACCACCTTAAACATCTGCGAGAGGTTTTTGACCATCTCAAGCAGTACGGCCTGACAATGCACCCCGACAAGTATGTACTCGGCGCCTCGCGCCTCACTTTCCCTGGGACACGACGTGTCAGCCGATGGCATCGCCCCGGTGCCGCAGAAGGTTGTCGCCATCACTGAGTTCCCGAAGCCGGCTTCCAAGAAGCACCTGCGCCGCTTCGTTGGAATGGTGACATTCTACCACCGCTTCCTCGGCAACGCTGCCGGCCTGTTGCAGCCACTGCACGACCTCCTGAGCACAAAGTGCACCAAGCGCAGCACCGAAGCCCTCACCTGGACGAAGGACGCCACTGTAGCGTTCGACGCAGTCAAACGAGCACTGGCCCAGGCAGTACGGCTGGCGTACCACACGCCGGGTGCCCCGCTCAGTCTTCAAGTTGACGCCTCAGACACTGGCGTCGGCGCCATTCTGCAGCAGCACGTCAACGGCGCTTGGCAGCTACTGGCGTTCTTCTCAAAAACGTTGAAGCCGGCCGAAACGAGATACAGCACATTTGGCACCCCGCAGTGGGGCCAGCCTCGTTACCCGGCTGGCCAGGGAATTGGCGCTCCCTCGGGGTAACACAGCCGCTCCGATAAGGGGTGTGGAAACACGTAGGTGCTTCCGGGGACTCATGTAGTCTCCATCGTCCATCCTTTTCTTCAAATTCCAGTATCCACCCCGTGCCAGCGACCTTTTATATGTCTTTCATCCAACCCTGCAGCATCAAACCCTCCCTTGTCACGAGCAGATAGGCCAGCTTCCCCTGGTCTACCCTTCCGCTCAGTTTTATCGGGGTAGCCGCGCCCCCTTGGCCCGCCCCCGGGGTTGACGGAGTCCTGGAGGTTGAGGTCCCCCGTCGCACGGTGCTAGTTGTGACGGGGGACCAACAAACCTCTTTGGTCCCGATATCCCGGAGGGGCGGGCGGGCCCGTGGGGCCTCACGCGGGCCAAGTGGCTGGTCGCCTCGAGCCGGGGGGCCTGGGGTTCTCCCCAGTGGCTGCCGGCCCGGCCGGCTGGGGTCAAGTGGTGGGCGGCGCTGGATCCCGGTCGGGGTGGTGAGTCTCTCTCTCCCGGCCGGGCGAAGGCGCCGCCTGCCCCGTATAGCTCCTCGGGCGCCTGGCGTCCTCCCGTCCCGGGGCCCCAGCGTTCCCCCGTTGGGCCCCTGTGTGGTGGGGCGCCCGAGGAGCCGAAACCAATCGTACTTAATGGCAAATCAACACAAAAACATACCTCCTGGCCCTTCTCGCAGGGGCCAGACAGACCGATCCGCTGTGAGCGAGGCAAGAGGTATACTCATTCTACGAGCACATGAAGGCTCCAAGCAGCTGGCGTCCCTATCACCATTTCAACGACGTGACGGGTGCGACAGATTCGGACTTATCACCAGATGTCAGGCTTTGCGTGACGGAGGACTAGAAGTAGAGTTTTCTAAGGGAGAAGATGCGAAAAAAGCGTTAGCAGCTGAATTTTTCATATACAGTATGCGGGATGGTAATACCAGACAGGAAGTGACCATTCCAATGAATACGGAGACCCACAAGACAAAGAACTCATCCAAGGGTATCATTAACTGCTTCGACCTCAGAAATGTTTCGGATGCGGAAATAGTGGACGGCCTCTCGGAGTTAGGAGTCACAGAGGCTCGTCGTATCAATACGAGAAAGGGATCGGAGGTGCGGCACACCAACAATATAATCTTGACATTTAATACAACCGATCTCCCAGCTACAGTTCTTGTCGGATATACTCGCGTCAAGGTGCGCAGATCAGGGGCGTCGATTTGTATCCTTTTGTGGGGGCCGTGGCCCCACCAATGTTGATCTTGGCCCCCAATGTTGATTTGGGCCCCCCAATAACCTATGCTATTTTATGCTGATAAGAAAGCTAAAGGGAAAAAATGAAAAACACCATGCTAGGTAAGTAGAAACATTGATGTTAACCAGCACATTTTGTACTGAAAAGAAACAGATTTGGATTAGATAGTGGACTGACCCTCCACCTTTTGCTGAAAAATGTAAAATTGTGTGCAAAAACAAACAAAATAGCTGAAATTCCCTCCACTGTGGAAGTACAGCTTACATCATAAAATGTCGAGATTAGCAATGCTGATGCATTTTAAACCAGATTTTCTGAAATAAAATTTGCTAAGCAACTAAACACCAATTGCATGGTCATACTGATGTTTGTACACACCAGCAGGGGTGTCGATTTGCATCCTTTTGTGGGGGCCATGGCCCCACCAATGTTGATCTTGGCCCCCCCAATGTTGATTTGGGCCCTGCCCTCAATAACCTATGCTATTTTTATGCTGATAAAAAAGTGAAAGGAAAAAAAGAAGAAAAAAACACTATGCTAGGTACATAGAAAATGTAGTTGATGTTAACCAGCACATTTTGTACTGAAAGGAAACAGATTTGGATTACATAGTGGGCTGACTCTCCACCTTTTGCTATGAAATTCAAAATTGAGTGCGAAAAAAATTGCTGGATTTCCCTCCCCTGTGGAAGGACAACTTACATCATAAAATGTTAAGAATAGCTGATGCTAATGCATTTTAAACCATTGTCCAACAAAAAAAAATGTTCAGCCACAAAACAACAATTGCATTGTCATACTGATGTTTGTATACACCACCAATGGCAAAACCACATGCATATGGAGCTTGAATAAGGTTCATTCCATTCTCACTTTCCAGTCATTGTCAAACTTGCATACCAGTGAGTGAACCAGTGAACAACAATCACAGTTATCATTGAGATTGTGGATATACAAACTATAATTATCTTCAACAGCCCACCCATCACACCATCAGCTTGATATTTACCTGGTGCCTACCTAGGTATCTACATGCCCAGTGACAATGTGGATATTCTTTTACTTCCTGCCATAGCGCTGTTTACACTAGAAATGTAACCGAATGTGCCGCATATCGGCACGAAATGTCGCACTGTTCAAATATACCACTGGATATGGATGCAACGTTTTGATGACGTCACAAACAGTCACAGTGATACGACGTATTCGTCCATCGGGAAACCGGACGATGTTGCAACATTACATATGACTCAGTGCAGCGTGAAACTGCCATGAGACCATCGCAGTGGCTTCAGATCATCAGTGCCTCTTCAAATAGATCCATATGCATGCATTCAATTTTGATATGGGGAATCCAAGTCTCAAACTGAACCAACGAGAGCCATGTGTGAGCCAATCTGCCAGCTTATGACATCATGAAAGACAAAACTCAGCAATAAGCTGCATGGACACTGCATTATAATTGATATTCCTGAGCAATATGTACTAAGTTATGGCGCACATGACTTCCGAAGCAAACCTTAAAGGTACACCAAAGTTAGCCTTCAAGTCTTGGTGACGTCACAGCTTTTTCCTCATATATTGCAGAAATTGGTAGCATCAGGCATGTTTCAATTTCGCTGCGCATGGGGGGGAAGAGGATTTTTAGTCGCGCCGGACCATAAAGGTCATTTGCGCCGCCTCTAAGCGAGTACGTTACATGCCTGTCTATAATAGCGAGTGTTTGCGATCAAGGTGCAGGCAGGTGAACATTTACGTTAAGGGAATTTTACGTTCTAGTTTGTGTGATATTTTAGGTGCTGAAGGCGGGGGCTGATATGGGGACATGTCTAAATGGTTTTAATTTTTACTTTGCTCCTCCACAAAATAATTTGTAGTTTTGGTGGGGGTGGGGCTGCGCATGCGACGTGCGAAGTTTATGCATTGCCCATATAGTTTTGCACGTTACATGATTTTTTCTCGACAAAATGGAGGACTACCAGGGGGGTCGATTTGTATCCTTTTGTGGGAATCATGGCT
>JAOTOM010004168.1:0-234126 GCA_034440615.1 Ashinkailepas kermadecensis
GGATAGGTGAGCAAAGGACCGGAGAACACCCAACCTCATGGAAGCAGAAACCATTCCCATCTCGTTGTGTGTCTGTGGGCGCTCACCTCTGCAAATTTATACCGGTCTTGGGTATATTTATCAGACACAGAACTAAATGGAATAAATGACCTACCATCAGAAATAAATCGCGGGACCCAGCAGAAAAGGTGGCACCACAAAATTATCACTCGTTTTCCTACAACGTAGCATGGCAAAATATATGTGAACTTGTCTCATATGCACACGCGCTCCTGCGGATCCGCGCTCATTTATGGTATAACAGTATTCTTCCCTAGCCTGATTGATGACGTTGATTGTCATGTTCAAAATGTTGAAGGCATATACAAGTCGATATGTCCGTGGTCAGCATAGGACATAACTCCTCCGCATCGCAATTTTTCGCCGTACCCTCCGTCACCTGTCGCTACTCTTCGCCCGCGACCAATCGGCGTGAGAGATTGGCGACGCTGTATGACTCAACGGTCGACGTGTCGTAAAACCAATAACCAACCGCCGTATCCTCAGTGCATCCTTCAAAATATGAAACGCATGGCTTCGATTGTCTGACAAGACATGATTTTTGTGTATGTGTTGAAACTGTTTGACGTAAGAAGCTGATCACCTAGAGCTGTGAGCTCCGTATCTACTAAGTTGCGTAAGTACATTATCACATCAATGTTTTTCAGCATGGACGACCGTGCTCCGCAGGTGGACGTGATGGCTTGAACGTGACGAGTAGCGCATGGCGTGCCATGCCACCGTGCCTCAACCAGCACCAAATGGGTGCGCCTGCTTACCCGCGAGCAATTTCACAATCCTCCCCTTTCCGTCGACCCCGTCACCCCGTCAGTCCCACCTGACTGAAACCCAATGGTGTCGTGACGTTCCCGATTAACAGATGTAGAACAACATAATTGTTTAATGGTGTGACCGTCAACCAACCCAGTAGGTTGTGGGCGGCTACAGCCCGGCTGTGAGTGTTGACGTGTGCGGTACTCGGTGTCGCCGTGTGACGGCTACAGCCCGGCTATGAGTGTTGACGTGTGCGGTACTCTGTGTCGCCGTGTGACGGCTACAGCCCGGCTGTGAGTGTTGACGTGTGCGGTACTCTGTGTCGCCTTGTGACGGCTACAGCCCGGCTGTGAGTGTTGACGTGTGCGGTACTCTGTGTCGCCGTGTGACGGCTACAGCCCGGCTGTGAGTGTTGACGTGTGCGGTACTCTGTGTCGCCGTGTGACGGCTACAGCCCGGCTGTGAGTGTTGACGAGTGTGGGGTGCGGTACTCGGTGTCGCCGTGTGACGGCCCCACGGCCCGCGCCGGCACCCGTCGCTGCGCCGATCGTGAGCCGTTGCGTGGCATGGGCGGATTTTCCTCCGGCGGTGGTCGGCTGGCTCAGTGCGCCTCGGCGCCGGGAATGTCCACTCCTGGCTCTGCCGACGGCGCTCTGTGTGCCATGCCGCGCTGCAGGACGTCCTTGCGTCATGAACGCCGCACTGCAGCCGGGGCCGGCGCATTGCTCACCGTCTGGCAGGCGCTGTGCGCGTTCCGAGGTGTGTGCTGATGGCCTGCATGTCGTTGCCGCGCTGATCTTGGCTGAGCTGAGCTGAGCTGGGCTGCGCTGAGACGCGAAGTGAAATATGATGATCGGAGCTGAGCTGAGTTAAGCCTAGCCGCATTGAGTTAAGCTTTCTGGGATATTCATTCTGTTCAGCGATCAGGGTAATGTTTCTGAACGAAGGTTTACCCGTCGGAGCTCAAGAAGTTCATGGAAGACTGAAGATGAAGGCATGACACGATGTAATAGTCTTCCACATGACGTCACAGACCAGCTGAACCTCGTTCATCCACCATGCTGGGGATTGTCCGACGACCTCACACCAATGTTCTGAATGGGAGATGGTGAAGCGTCGGGCATAATAATGAATTCATGCACGTTAAATAGTTCTAGAAAATATTTGTTTAACTGCTAGTGGTTTAATAGCGATATGGTGAAGTTATGTAATGTTAGGCAATGTTCCAATGGATCCAATCGGGAAAACAATCGACGTTATTATCGCATACCGGCGGCTGCGAAGAACGTGAAGAACGACTCTAGGACCAAGCAAGTCGGCAAGCTTCGTCGAGAGGATATGGGCGATCAGAAGAACATGTTTCACAGACACAAAGTTGAAGAACGCGAGACGTTGCAAGAACCATATTATTTCGGGTATGAATTCGTGCTACAAACCAGTGTCAAAATTGCTAAATTTTGGTGAAAGGTAGAACCAAGCTGGGAACAATACCCAACTACTTTCCTGTGATATGGAGATTTCGCATCCTAATCCTGCTATTGCACTCAAAATGGCAGTCAAATGAAACAAAATATCAGGAAATGACAGGCTGAACATTCGTGTTGCCGCCGTTCATTTTAAGGCTTGCCAGACTGGCTCGGCAATCCTGTGTTCCATTTTTCGTAGGGAAACCTCTTGCCGGTTTGCTAGCTTTGCAAACATAATTTTCCACTCTGACACCAATGTCACATGCTAGCAAGGGAGGGGGTTTGCCCGCTCACTGATGACTCCCCCTCCCCCCAACACACACTCCCTCCCCCGTCAGCTTTAATTTCACGTCGTTGCTGTGGATCAGGAGCTGATAGGGCTGGGATTTGGCCCACATTGACGTCAATAATATAGCGTTTCCCCAGTCTCATCTTGTTGGAGGAGGCCATGCTGACACCCCAGCTCAAAATGAATATTGGGATGCTAGACAACCATTTCATGCATGAGCGACGACAAAGGATGACTGCTAGAATGTATCACTCCATATCAGATCTATCTCCCAGGATGTGCTTGTAGCTTATCGTGGTGCCCTTTGTCCCTTCTTATCCTGGAGCACGACCGAATAACAAGATAAGTTTCCTGTATCGCTGTCCAGCTTTCTCTTCTCTTTCCATCCATATCTGTATTCACTGAAGCTCGCTGATGCAACCTATATAACGACGCAGAATAATATCGTACAAAGTCTGAAATTCAGCACAACGCACATGGGGGCTGACAAATTACGCTGTTCCTGCTGGCCTCCCAGCATGGCGACCGGCCCCTGTTGGCCGATCCCTGTGACCCATCCCAGCTGGCTCTTCAACATGGCAGCCGGTCCAGGTCTGTGACGCCAGCGAGAGGTCCTACACTGCATGCTGTTTTGTGGTGGTGATGGGGTGTGGGGATTGAGAATGCTACACGAGCAAGAAGAATGGTTCCAACAAAATGTTTGTAGACGAGGGAGAAATAAGTGATCCGAAAAGAATGTTCATTCATGTTGAGTGGACCATACAAGAACAGAACCTAGCCGAACCGAAACGGCTTGTCTGGTTTCACCTGACTGGTGAAGATTCTGAGCTGGCACAAGTCGGACCCAGCAAACCTGTCCACATGTAAACAGAGTGGACGTTATATCGCCCGGTGTTGTTGTTACTTGACATAGTGCTTCCCTGCGACCTAATCGGGTTCTCTCCTCTGGCATCATGCTACTCGAATGTCTGCTTCCTCAGGTGCGGCTGGAGAGCATTGGCGCCGAAGACATCGTGGACGGCAACCCGCGACTCATCTTGGGCCTCATCTGGACCATCATCCTCCGCTTCCAGATAGAGGTCATCGACATTGACATTGTGAGTAGCCGCTTCACTCTTGATTTCCGGCTCTGTGCTCAGAGCGTGGTTATATTTGCGCACACCGTCACGCCCGGTATCTCGTACTGGAGGCTAAAAAGTGGCTGGGTCGCGTCGCTGCGCCGTGCACGTCTACCCATCAGAGGCAGCCGGCTACCAGGCGGGCGCCGTGCATGACTATCAGAGGGAGCCGGCTACCAGGCGGGCGCCGTGCACGTCTACCCATCAGAGGCAGCCGGCTACCAGGCGGGCGCCGTGCATGACTATCAGAGGGAGTCGGCTACCAGGCGGGCGCCGTGCACGTCTACCCATCAGAGGCAGCCGGCTACCAGGCGGGCGCCGTGCATGACTATCAGAGGGAGTCGGCTACCAGGCGGGCGCCGTGCACGTCTACCCATCAGAGGCAGCCGGCTACCAGGCGGGCGCCGTGCATGACTATCAGAGGGAGTCGGCTACCAGGCGGGCGCCGTGCACGTCTACCCATCAGAGGCAGCCGGCTACCAGGCGGGCGCCGTGCATGACTATCA
This sequence comes from Ashinkailepas kermadecensis, assembly GCA_034440615.1. NCBI lineage: Eukaryota > Metazoa > Arthropoda > Thecostraca > Neolepadidae > Ashinkailepas > Ashinkailepas kermadecensis. Next base: position 4,193 of record JAOTOM010004168.1, read on the forward strand.
GAGGGAGTCGGCTACCAGGCGGGCGCCGTGCACGTGACCTATCAGAGGCAGCCGGCTACCAGGCGAGAATAAAGGGGGAGGCGGGCGCCGTGCATGACTACCCATCAGAGGCAGCCGGCTACCAGGGAGTCGGCTACCAGGCGGGCGCCGTGCATGACCGTCCATCAGGGGAGCCGGTGGCCAGACAGGCGCCGACTGTGGTGTGTTCATTGGATCACGTGGACTCATTATGTGACAGCTCGTCCACCTCTGGGCTGGGTCCGGACGGACAGGCTCGCCAGTTAACCGCACGGCGGCGGCCGCAAAATAAACCAACCACATTGCCGAGGTGGCCGGATATCAATCCCCCCCTTGACGTGTGGTAGCGACACCAGGTCGCGACGGAACCACGCCCGGGGGGGAGACGAGGCGATATGGGAGCCGGGCGGCCGCTCGACAGGACGGTTCTGGACGCGGAATGTCATAGCGCGGAGCACGACAGTCGGCTGTGGGGTCTGACCGGCGCTCGCTCGGTGTCGGCGCACGTTGCAGGGCAGCCGGTGTGCCGTCGGCCGCTTTCTAGTCGGGCAACACCGGTGAAAGTCGATCGATCGATTGTTTCACAAACTGGTGCCACCGGACACGTAACCGGTCGCCGACTGGCGGACACGTCACCGGAGGCTACGTGACGCCGTCTTCCGTCATCGTCCGTCACCTTCCTCACGTGATCGTGCACTGTTCTGAACACCGCCCCGCCGATCGTGAATTGCTGGTTTTCCACGGATTTTTGGTGGTTGGGGTATGGTGACTGGACTGTCGAATTGCGAGGCAGCTCTCATCAAGAGGACGTGTAGCTTTTTGTCATGTTGTGTTCCCTGTAGTATTGTAGAGGAAATTAGAGTTTCCTGTAGTTCCATATAAGAAGTTCGCTGATGCCGGGAATTTTCCTATATTCATGGAATCCCGCAGCGTCGCATCATGGGCGTGCAAAGGTTGTCCTGCCTTTATCAGGTCATACGGTTTTAGTCAAGTGTTTCTTGGAGATGGGGGAGGGGTGCTGCAAGATCGGAAAGGATTTTGGGAAGGCTTATGTGGCACTGCAAACTGGCACCGTGTTGCACAAGCAGTGACACGTGTGTTTCCGATGTTCAGCCGATATCATGGCACTGTGGGAACAGCGCACGCTTTGTGTTTCACACAACTAGGTATGTTTATTTCATTCATTGCCCCTCCCCTCGCCCTAACTCCGATTCAGATGGTCCGGCTTTCCGATGGCCCCTGGGGTAACATGTAATTGAGATTTACAGAGTCCATCACCGCTCGGGCATAAATATAATCAATGTAAAGGATACAATGGGAACTTTAAGCTAATACAGTTGAAATAAGATGCAAATGCAGTTAATTACCGGATACCGGACTGAATTCCAATCTTGAGAATTAATGACATGGGCAAAAACAATTCTCAACCTCCCCTTGACGTTTTTTAACTGGTGACCATTGTGCGGTCAAGCGGCGAAAACGGAGGTTGCATCGAATCTCATAATTTCCAACTACCAGCAGTGGAGATAGGCCTTCCGGTTTCGTGTGTATACTACCCAGCCCCCATTATTGGTGGGTCTCAGCACAACGACACACACACTACACACACATACGCACAGGCCAGCCGGGACGGCGGGGCACGGGAGGCCCCGGCAGGCAGCCCACTGCCGGGCGCGCAGTGTGTCCGGCTGGTGGTGGCACCCACTGTCAAGGCCAGCACACGGGCCGGCCGGCCGTCGGCCGCGCGGTGCGGTGAGGCGCCCTGCCACCACGTTCCTCACCACAACACCGAACCTGTTCAGTGGTCACTGGGCCGGCTCTGTGTGCGTGGTTGCTGAACCGGCCTGTGTGTGGTCACTTGGTCGGCCTATTGTGGTCACTGAGCCGACCTGTGTGTGGTCACTGAGCCGACCCTGTGTGGCCACTGGAAAAAAGAACATCATATGTAATGAGCCGACACTGATTGAGAACAAAACTGACACGAAGTGGTCGTTGGCCCCGTGTGATAAATACGCATAAGATCAGTATCGCACACATCTGAATCGACACTAAACAAGCATAGAATTGACACGAGCTTAGTACTGGGGCGAAGTAAGCCAACACTGGGTCGGTACAACTGGTCACTGACACCCCAACCAAGCACACGAGCAAAGAGAAACACAGCCAACACAGCAGCACACGGTCAGAAGAGACGATGACCGCAGCCAGGCGAACCGGTCGCAAGGTTACCCTAAATGTGTGGCGGTTGGTTCTGTCCATCTTTCACAAAATCACGTATCAATGGTTATGTCCACATCCCGTGGGTATTGTGTGTTTGTGTGTGTGTGTGCATTCGGTGAGGCGAATTTTGTTAGGGGGGGGGGGGGTCGTTTGCGGCCGAATCTACTCACCTGTTGAACTTACCATGTCCGTGTTCGTATGGGGCCAGTTCACATGTGGATCCATCTGTGTTACCTGCCCATCTGCTCACCTGCCTCGGGACGGTGACATAGTCGCGCCGGCCCAGTCGACTTCCAATGTGACAGGCTTGCATGTCAGTCTGTGTTCATGGTTGGTCCACATGCACCTCTATGTTGTCCACTATGGGTCCACCTCTATGTTTATAATTGGTCCACATGCGAATCTCGTCTGCGTTCAGAGTGCGGTGATCGCCAAGTCCGCCGTCGGCCACATGCTAGCCCGGTGTAGTCGGCGCTAGGCCTCCGTCCGTGTGTTCAGGGTTGCACGTCTCGTCGGCCGCCGGGGAGCGGCCGGTGAAGGTCAGCGGCGGTCACGGCGCGTGCCCGACAAGGACACGGCGGTCGACCACGGGCCGGCGGGCAGGGCCGAGTGTCGGGCCGGGCCGGCTATGACCGGCGCGGACGCACTGACCTACCCCAGCGGCGCCATTTGTGTGGGCCGCTGTGGTAAAAAGCCTCGGAACACGTCCAGTGGTCGGTGCTGATTAATCGGACTTCTCTCGGGAGCTGGCCTGTGAGTCATCACCTTGTGCGATGACTCCAGCTCTCTGCACGGTACAAATATGGCGTGACTGTTGCTGCTGACTGTCGGGGGAGGGGTCAGTCGGCCTGCCCTCCAACCCCAGCGGAGCCACGCATGTGGTGTCCCGAGTATTTGCGGCGTTTAATGACTCGACGGTCGGTGGCTGTCTGTGTCAGGCGCCGGCTATGATGTCATCGGTGATGTCACAGCGGTGACGACGTTCTGTCGGTTTGAACTTCGAATGGGTGAGCGACCAGCGCGCGCGCGCCCGTCGCTCACCCTGCTGAGGTCGCGTGATGCCATCTGTTTGGGCACGGATGTGATGTGACGCGCAGTTGGCAGCGGCTGAGTCGTCGATGCGTTGCCGTCTCAAAATGCCGCGGCGCTGGGCGTCCCGACGTGTGCACGCGCTTGAGTAGAGGCCGTGTCGCGCCGCAGACTGCCAATGGTCTACGTGCTATTACTTACTGCAACTAATCAGGTTTAAACTATGTTGCATTTTTGAAACTGATTGGATAACGGATGGATATCTATATCTGGTATGAGTGTGGATGCGGACTGATTTTTTCATATGGATATGAATTGGACCGAATTTGAAAATGTCAATCCGTGTTAAACTCTATATTACACCCATTGGCCCATACACCCGTGTTATGCTCTATATTACACCCATTGGCCCATACACCCGTGTTATGCTCTATATTACACCCATTGGCCCATACACCCGTGTTATGCTCTATATTACACCCCTGGCTGTAAAGAAATTAAACCGACATTCAGCTAGTATGACCGCACTAAGTATCGAAATGCTCGACCTGGGTGTTGCTCCTATTTCACCTCTTTATTTGTCTGTAATTATCGCCGAATTATTTGACACGGCAATGACGCTTGCATCCATTTCCGTGTTGTTTTTATGCAGCGAATGTAGCAGGTTTGACCCACTGCTCTCATTTCGTCTGGCTTGAACATTGTATGTGACTGAATTCCCTTTTGGCAGGATGAGACTGACGAATCCAGCGAGAAGAAGTCCGCGAAGGACGCTCTGCTGCTGTGGTGTCAACGCAAGACCGCCGGATACAAGGGCGTGCACATCGCAGACTTCTCCTGTCAGTACTTCTGAGTCTCTGTCTGTCTGTCTGTCTGTCTGTCTGTCTGTCTGTCTGTCTGTCTGTCTGTCTGTCTGTCTGTCTGTCTGTCTGTCTGTCTGTCTGTCTGTCTGTCTGTCTGTCTGTCTGTCTGTCTGTCTGTCTGTCTGTCTGTCTGTCTGTCTGTCTGTCTGTCTGTCTGTCTGTCTGTCTGTCTGTCTGTCTGTCTGTCTGTCTGTCTGTCTGTCTGTCTGTCTGTCTGTCTGTATATGTGTGTCTGTATATGTGTCTGTCTGTCTGTCTGTCTGTCTGTCTGTCTGTCTGTCTGTCTGTCTGTCTGTCTGTCTGTCTGTCTGTCTGTTGTTGTCTGTGTGTCTGTCTGTCTGTGTGTCTGTCTGTCTGTGTGTCTGTCTGTGTGTCTGTGTGTCTGTCTGTGTGTCTGTGTGTCTGTGTGTCTGTCTGTCTGTGTGTATACTTGTCCGCCTATATATCGCTGTTTTTCTGTCCAAATTAGGCAGACAGCATCCGCGCCTGTCTATCAACGCCACTATCCCTCTGTCTGCATCGATATGTCTGCCGGTCGGTGCCACGCCGCGAAAATGAGTGTGAGTGTGTATCAGTGTGTGTGTCGGTGTCCTTGCCAGCACCAAGTTGCCACTCAGCGGTTTTTCTGTCTGTGTGTGCCGGGTGGGGAGCGAGGCAGGGGAGGGGTACGGTATCTGTCAGAAGTGTGTCGGCTCGGCGGCGTGCGGCGCGCGACGTGTGTACGCCGGCCATCTGTGCGGCGACCGCGACATTGTCCGTGACGGCGGCCATTGTCAGGCCGAATTGTCCGCCGGCCGGCCCGCACATGGTGGCGCCGCCGCGCGCGCGAATTCTCGCCGGACGCCGCGTGCCAGACCAACAGAGCGCTCCAGCGCCACCGTCGAGAAGGTCCGGCGACGGTGCCGTATCCGTGGCAGCCGCTCTCCGGTTGTGTCGCACGGTCCGTGGCCGTCCGCCTCTCCTGGAGGGTGGCTCTGTTCTGCAGAACACGTGCTTTGTTCTGCGCCGTCATATGAAGCGCGATGCATACGAATAGTTTCCGAGTTGTTGCATTTTGCTCAACATCGCCATCACAAATGCCTTTGGTGCTAAAGGCGTGTACAGCTTCCCAACGGATCGTTCGGCGCGATTTGTTCCAATTAACCGTATATAGGGGGCAGGAATGTCGGCTTGTCTGCTTCTGCGTACCTCTGCCCATACGCCAGCTGACTGTCGGTACGGCAGAAGCTTCTGTTGACTAATCGCACACGGGCGAAAGCCAACCGTGAGCAGCCAGCGTTACTGGTAAGCACGCATCTCACCTTGAAGTTTGCCGCTGACGCTGTGTGTCCGCCGCAGCCTCGTGGCGGAGCGGAATGGGCTTCAACGCGCTCATCCACGCCCACCGCCCCGACCTGATCGACTATGACGCGCTGCAGCCGGCCAAACACGTGGACAACCTCAACAACGCGTTCGAGGTCGCCCAGAAGGACCTGGGCATCTACCGGCTGCTGGACGCTGAGGGTGAGTGTGATGACCGGACCTGAACTGACCTTGTCTAGTCTCATCCGACCTTTATTACCTGACCCAACTTTACATGACGTTACCCGACGTTAGCTGGCCTGACCTGTCGTCATTTGATCCGACATGACCTGACTCGTCCTTGCTTTATCTGACTGCCTGACCTGACCTGACCCGGCTTGACCTGACATGATGGAGTGTTATGAAAGGTCTGGTTGGTTGTGCGTCTACGATGGCTGGCTTATTGGGAGAGCGCATGGGTTGTGCGACGTACTATGTATTTCCACAACGCGGAACAAGAGCAGGTCCGCGTAGCTCGGCCAGGGTTGCTGGAGTTCGGTCCTGCCTCAAGCCGCAGATGCCGGGATAGTGGCACTTCATTGATCGCGTGGTGTTCTGTAGGTATCGATCGTAATGCAAGGCTATTAGTCCCGTCGTCGGCTACTGGATTTTCATTTCGATATCAGATCTGTCGTACTTAATGTGGACGTGATATCACATTGCCGTCGCATGTGTCGTCGGGCGACTGGGTATATCTCGAGATGGCTGGAGCGATTGCTGCAGCTTTGAGGAACATCGACTGCAAACAGTCATGCGGCGTCTGTCTAGGCGGAATCAGGGCAAGGTCGTTTCGGCGGAATAGATGGTGATCGAAGGACAAGGTTGACTGGGATTGAGAGTTTCTCGATAGATATCTACCCAAGGATGGATCCTCTGGTGAAACTGGGACTTCCCTATTGGAATTAAGGCCCAGTGGTGCCGGTTCTGGACAGATGGTCTAGCACCGCATCAATGAAGTTTAACGCCATTACAGAGTAATGCCCTGGAGACGTGAGATGTATTTGTTGGTGGCTAGTTTTCGGTAACAATTTCTTGCATGCCGCTCTGTTCGTGAAACATGCATGCGGGAAACGTTTTCTACATTGTTTGAATTTGACGACCTTTGTTGCAATCTGGTGCTATGCGTTTGGGCAAGGTAACGCGGAATTCGACACTAACAAGGAAAGATCATGTTGATTGCCACTTTCCGTGTTCGGGCTGGCTGACGTTCCTTGCTGGCACATTGTGTCATGGTATTTGTAATTGTTGGGGAAGTATTGAAGCGGCTGATATCTACGTGCATCCTCTGAAGACCTTGGTTGGTTGGTTATTTCAGTTTTGGGGCGCATCGACCAGGTTTGATCGTTTGGCGCTCACCTCTGAATGCCTTGTCTACTTTGTATATACCTCGCATGTTACCGAGCAGCGGTGTTACCCCTATAAACTTTACGTAGTATTTTTGCTCAATAATGTTCGGCATGCGTATGTGCGGTTCGCAGGTGCCATTTTGAAGTTTCTAATTAGATTGACCAAAGCGAAGGAGCTTCTGGATGCCCTATATTCGGGCTCTTTTTTCAGTTCAGCCTTGGCGGGAAGTTCGCTGTAATTGAACGCTCACGATTCCTTCGCTCAGTTGTTCTGATGATCCAGTCAGGTTTTGTCACACGGCTCAGTTGCAGCCGGTGTGAGAGGTGGCCTCCGCCGTATCCGGCAGCCTGGCCATCAGCCATCAGCCGCCAGTGCACGTAGCCAGGTTTTTCTGTCGTCGCGTGCACGGGCGCAAAATGGTTCTAGTAGTCGGAGCGCCTTGAAGCACATGCACCACCACCACCGTCTCTTGCATGGGCGCAAAATGACTAGTAGTCGGAGCGCCTTGAAGCACATCCACCATCACCACCGTCGTCGCGTGGGCGGGAGCAAGATGGCCCTTGTAATCAGAACGCCTTGAAGCACATCCACCGCCACCGCCGTCGTCGTCGCGTGCCGCCTCACACCACGTAGTAGCTCCGTGTCTTCTGTCACGAAGATTGCCAGCGATTGTGGGTGCTGGTGCTGCTCCTCGCCGACCATGACAGACGTTCGTGATCGTCTGCGCATGACGCCGGACTGCGCATGATCGTCTGCGCAGCCGTCCAGACAGGCATGGAAAATCTATCTGACGTGGCGGCCGGTGCCGTTTGGTTTCGTAAATATCGGCCTGAAGGACGCTGCAGAAAGGGCATTCAATTGTGGGCCATGTGCAGTAGCAATGCGTGGTAGCGGATTACAATATGCGTTGAAGTGGAGCATATTAGCAGGTTTATTTGATTGGCCAACCCAAGATCATTGTGTCGGCAGATTTCGGTCCTCAATTACAAGTTATATTGTGGTGTTTGCTTTGTGTGGCCTAATAGCAATATTTCTCAATCGCAGTCCATATAAGACCTGATAAAATGACATTTCATATGCATTATGTCATCTGTCTGTGTCCAGTGTCCAATTGATTTTATACGATGGACATGTACAGTCAAATTCGATGGGGAAAAGCAGACTATGCTTATGTTAACGCATGTATTTTTCCCTGCCGCGGCGAAGTATTTCATGTTTTTTTTAGCATAACTGAACATTTCAGATAAGTCCTTTTGACATGCACTTATCACCAGTCATGCGAAGTGCAGACAAAGCCAAGGGTTTTTGCATGTTTGGTATCGGGTACAGCGTGCCATTCCTTCACGTGCCCACTATTGGAAACGGCGCAGTGTGAACCTACTGTCGGCCTGCAAAAACTTGATGGAATATCTGTGGTTTGCAGGTGCCCTCTATTCAGTACATGCCGCCCTTCATACTTTTTCAACAGACATTCCCGGGGCTTGAACACTTCGCTGTGTTCGTGTGTACGCAAGTGACAGGCTAAAAATAAGCATGTAGCTTATTTTTACACACGGCACGGTAACTGGAAAGTAGTAAGCTTCATTGCGGAACCCTGCTCGGCTAAAAGGGTGGTGATCGTTGTTTTGCAATTGCAAAACGTTTTTTTTGTGTGTGCGGGTATTGCGTGCGAATGCTGGTCCATCGGTGCCATTCTTCATCGTGTCGGAGGTTTGCGGGTTTGGGGCTCGCTTGCCTTCGGCGTATTTATTCCATATGCAGTTTCAGTCAATATGAAGATTGTCGGTGTCGCCGATATGGCTGCTGAACTGTGTCTGACCCAGAAAGCTCGTTTGTGACTTCTATGAATTATGGTCCATGGGGAGGGGTAAGTAATCAAAGACCCACAGTCCCCCCCCCCCCCCCCCCACCCCCACCCCCACCCCCACCCCCAAACACCGACTTTTGACTTGCGATCTCACCTCTGCTTCATGGTTTTTGCTTTCTTATCGAAGTGGGGGCATGTGTGTAGCTTCAAACCTTAGTCCCTCCCTCTTCACTAAATTTATCGTGTGAATTCAACCCCCCCCCCTCGAGGACGTTTTTTTTGCGCGCGTTTTTCGCCTGACATCGCTTTTCATTGATTCCCTATGTGTTGGCCATGGCTGGCCTCATATAAATTTATCCCTCCAATTTTAGAAATAGCTGTTCACTGATGCTCCGTCTGATGGACTTACTATGAAGCTTCTTCGTTCTACATACAATGGTGGTTTCTTTATTTTGCAGACATCAGCAGTTCACCTATTCAATTCCGCAGACATTTGTAATTGACCTGTTCTTTTTCGCAGATATCGACGTGCAGAAGCCCGATGAGAAGTCAGTGATGACGTACATCGCCTCATACTACCACACATTCGCCAAGATGAAGTCTGAGATCAGGGGCGGCAAGCGTATCGCTAACGTAAGTGTCAACCCCCTATCAGCTACCCTAACCAATAGCTCCTACCCGACTGACAATCTGAAGCTGCAGATGGAGTGAATATGACTACTGATGTTATAATATTTGATGATGATCGGAAAACGTCTTCAAAGGATGCCTAGAATTCGTGTTTTGGCTCCTGTCCAACTAAGCGTTGAAATGGCGATGCCGATTCTCGATCTCAAAGTTTTTAGTTAGCCTGCTTAACACCGACCCGTCTGTTCCATTGTCCGTAAGTTTTCGTTCTACGGTGAACAATGGGCTGTTGGGTCTGAGCACTTCAAGGCCAGGCTGTCTATTTTACGTGCTACCCCTGGCGTGTTGCCTGCTGAGATATCTGCTGTCGCCCTCTAACCTAGCCTGCTACCTCACCTGTTGCCCGTCAGCCTAACCTGTAAACCTGTCAACCTAACCTGTCGCCCTGTCAGCCCAACCTGTCAGCTTGTCAGCTCGTAAGCGCGATATCAGCGCGACGCTCCAGTTGGCACGCAGCGGTCGCATGTCGCCTGTGCAGCACCGAATGGGCCGTCGCTCGCGTGTCTGGCTCATTGTCGTGCGGGGCCGGTTACGCTGCCAGGCCTGGACGAGCCGATTGCATTCGCTCGCCGTGCTCTGTTGCGTGGCGCTGTCTGCCCGGCATCAGATCGGTGCTGTCGCTGTCCGTCACTTGCTTCCACTGTCTTATTCTCGACGACTGCTTGGGGGTGGGGGTGGGGGGAGTGTGTTTACAGGCGCGCCAGACCATAGAGGTCATTCGCACCGCCTTTAAAGCGAGTGGGTTTTGCGGGCAAGCTGAAAGCAAGTGTGCATTTACGTTAAAGGAGTCTTTCGTCATTGTTTATGTGACTTTAAAGTGCTGAAGGCATATCTTCCGGGTGGAGTTTTAGTTTAGTTTGCTCCGCAACATAATTTGTAGTCCGGGTTGGGAAGTGCTGACGATAAAGTTGATTTTGTCAAGGTGCCGGCATTAGCCTGCTCTTGCCGAAAAACACCGAGGTATCTTTACCGTGCGGGCAAGGAGGTAATTATCGGCACCGCCTCTCACACTGGTTGCCGCGTGTTAGTTGTTATTAATTGTTAATAGCAGCATGCGTTCATGCAGGGTTGTATGTGAGGTTATTACGGTGTTTTGCAATTCGGTTCATCTACGTCTGTTGTACCTTTGTGTACCCGTTTTTCGTTGTGAATTGCAAGGCAAATCGGCTCATCTACGTCCGATGGTACTTCTTGGTAATCGTTTCACGTTATGCTATGTTTAAGCAAGTCGGCTCATCTACGTCCGACGGCACCGCTTGGTAGCTATTTATTTCGAGTGGGAAAGCGAATCGGCTCATGTACGTCCGATGCTATTCGTGGACGACTATTTACGTTACTGCTGTGAGTGTTTGCGCGGACATGCAGTGCGTGTTGGTGGTGTGATGTCTACAATGCTCCTGTTAATTTGTTGGCATACAGATAGCCAATTAGTAATGGGATGATTTATGGGTGCTTGTCACCCAGAAGCGATGGAAGCGAGGAAGTGCTCCCTTTTTGGCAGAAGGCTTAAGTGGTTGTCTTTGAGCGTCAAGGCTACTAGTCCAGCAGGATGTGGTCTGTGCTTAATGCGGTGTTGCAGGTGTCGCATTGAGGTGTTGTATGCTGGTCATCATCTAGTTTAGGTTGTGTAGGTTTTGTGCAACCAGTTCAAAGTCTTGTGAGGATGACTTCCTTTTGGGGGTGTAATTGGTTTGATGCGTTCCATGTGCCTAGCGTTGGTTTGATGTGTGTTTGGTGATGTGTCGAGTTGTGTTGTGTTCATGTGTTCTGGTATGTGGCGTTGTAGGAGTGCTTTGCAATAGTCTACCGAATATTCCATGCTGGGATAAGTGGTCGATGCTTAAGCTAGCTTTGCCAGCCCGTCTGCTTGCTCGTCTCCGGGAATGTTGACGTGGCCCAGAATCCAGAGGAAGGAAAGTTGTTTACCTTGCGGGTCACGGCTTGTTGGATTCGATCAATGACTGGATGTGGGCAGTCGTGTGTGTTGCTAATTGACTGAAGGACTGATTAGGAATTTGAGCAAATTACTACTTCTCTCGTTTTGCACCCATTTAAAATGGAGATAGCGGCCAGTATGGCCACTCCTTCAGCGGTGAAGATGGAAAAGTAATCCGTTGGACGTTTGGAAAGCCTAAGGCCTGGTCCAGTGATGCCGATGCCTACTTTGACCTTGTGTTTTGATCCACCCGTGAATACTAGTGTTTTGTGATTGTTGAGACCCGTGAATTTGTTGAAGTTGCCAAGAATTTCCGCCGGTGTGATAGCCGATTTCTTTTCCGAGGGCAAGTACTCACCTTTGGTTGACGAGTGTTCAGAATGGCCTAGTGGGCGGTTGAGCCGCAGTGGCCGGCAATTTGAGGTTAGGATCCGAAAGAGCCCTGGCAATTTGAACACCAAATGGTGGAAGCTTGCGCCCAAACCGACTCTTGTCGTATCCGTCCGGCCAAAAGCATAGCTGTGCCGGATGTGCTTTTCTCGTTTGGTGATCGCGAGGAAATGTTTGTGAGAATTTCCTCACAGTTGCTTTCGATTTCCTCGCTTGTTGGCGAATGCTACGCAGAATGTGCCGCAGGGAGCGGTGGCGATGTTGACTTGCAGCGCGGTCATGTTGCTCCCCCGTGGCCTTTGCGGGGAAGGGTAGTCTAGGGGTAAGTTGCCCGTCTCACAATCGAAAGATTGTGGGTTCGAGTCTCACCTGTCGCTACTCTTCGCCCGCGGCCAATCGGCGTGAGAGATTGGCGACACTACATGACTCAACGATCGATGTGTCGTAAAACCAATAACCAACCAACCGTGGCCTTTGCGCCGCCGTAGTAATGAGTATCTCGACCGGCAGTCTGCCTGGAGTAGTTGGCAGTCGGTCAGGGTCGGCAGGGCAGGGGGTGTCCGCATGAGGAGATGGATGACAGACACGGTCTGCATTTGGAAGTTGTGTGACGGACAGTTCGTGCCGCTACATGGCCGGGATGGCGGGCACTATACGGAGACTGGGTTACTCTGTACGGTGAGTAGGTAACGGACACTATACGGGGACTTTGTGACTGGCACTGTACGGAGACTGCGTTACTCTGTACGCGGAGTAGGTAACGGGTTCTATACGGAATCGAATGATTGTGGGTTCGAGTCTCACCTGTCGCTACTCTTCGCCCGCGACCAATCGGCGTGAGAGATTGGCGACGCTATATGACTCAACGGTCGACGTGTCGTAAAACCAATAGCCAACGGGGACTGGGTAGGGTAACGGACACCATACTGGGTGAGGTAACGGACACTATATGGGGACTGAGTGACTGGCTACAGGGCCTGGGTGAGAACCAGGTGACGGACACTGAACGGGGACTAGGTAAAGGATACACACGAGCTGGGAGACAGACACTGTATGAGAACTGGATGACGGATGCCATACGAGGAATAGGTGACAAACACTGTACGGAGACTGAGTGATCGACATTGTGCGGAGACTGGGTGATCGACACTGTACGGAAACTTCGTACAGTGACGGGGTGACGGACACCACGGTGCCTAGGTGACGGACACCACGGTGGCTGGGTGACGAACATCACAGTGACGGGGTGACGGACACCACGGTGGCTGGGTGACGGACACCACGGTGGCTGGGTGACGGACACCACGGTGCCTGGGTGACGGACACCACGGTGGCTGGGTGACGGACACCACGGTGGCTGGGTGACGGACACCACGGTGGCTGGGTGACGGACACCACGGTGGCTGGGTGACGGACATCACAGTGGCGGGGTGACGGACATCACGGTGGAGGGGTGACGGACACCACGGTGGCTGGGTGACGGACACCACGGTGGCTGGGTGACGGACACCACGGTGGCGGGGTGACGGACACCACGGTGGCTGGGTGACGAACATCACAGTGACGGGGTGACGGACACCACGGTGGAAGGGTGACGGACACAACGGTGGCTGGGTGACGGACACCACGGTGGCTGGGTGACGAACATCACAGTGGCGGGGTGACGGACACAACGGTGGCTGGGTGACGGACACCACGGTGGCTGGGTGACGGACACCACGGTAGGCTGGGTGACGGACACCACGGTGGCTGGGTGACGGACATCACGGTGCCTGGGTGACGGACACCACGGTGGCTGGACGAGATCAGTGACGGGGTGACGGACACCACGGTGGCTGGGTGACGGACACCACGGTGGCTGGGTGACGAACATCACAGTGACGGGGTGACGGACACCACGGTGGCTGGGTGACGGACACCACGGTGGCTGGGTGACGGACACCACGGTGGCGGGGTGACGGACACCACGGTGGCTGGGTGACGAGCATCACAGTGACGGGGTGACGGACACCACGGTGCCTAGGTGACGGACACCACGGTGCCTGGGTGACGAACATCACAGTGACGGGGTGACGGACACCACGGTGGCTGGGTGACGGACACCACGGTGGCTGGGTGACGGACACCACGGTGCCTGGGGGGACGGACACCACGGTGCTGGGTGACTGACACCACGGTGGCGGACACCACGGTGGCTGGGTGACGGACACCCGGTGGGGTGCGGACACCACGGTGGCGTGGGTGACGGACACCACGGTGGCTGGGTGACGGACACCACGGTGGCGGGGTGACGGACACCACGGTGGCTGGGTGACGGACACCACGGTGGCTGGGTGACGGACACCACGGTGGCTGGGTGACGGACACCACGGTGCCTGGGTGACGGACACCACGGTGGCTGGGTGACGGACACCACGGTGGCGGGGTGACGGACACCACGGTGGCTGGGTGACGGACACCACGGTGCCTGGGGACGGACCGGTGCCTAGGTGACGGACACCACGGTGGCTGGGTGACGGACACCACGGTGGCGGGGTGACGGACACCACGGTGGCTGGGTGACGGACACCACGGTGGCTGGGTGACGGACACCACGGTGGCTGGGTGACGGACACCACGGTGGCTGGGTGACGGACACCACGGTGGCTGGGTGACGGACACCACGGTGGCTGGGTGACGGACACCACGGTGGCTGGGTGACGGACACCACGGTGGCTGGGTGACGGACACCACGGTGGCGGGGTGACGGACGGCCCTATCGGGAAGATGATCGGCGCCGGCTCCGTGCCATACAGACAGTCCGGGTCCGTATTTGGGCCCGAGGTGGGACCGCATCGTCACAGTGTGCAGTCGCTGCTATGGCAGGCCGATTACGCTATCTGGCCATCAGAGCTGGAACGTCACGATAGAAGGCCAATTATTTAATGTGCATTGATGACAGCGTTGCGCCCTGGTGTCTGCAGCGTTGGCTGTCGCTGTCTTTGTTGTTCTCCTGTCGTAGTCGATATGTTTCCTTTGAATATGTACTGACGTATTTTAGCATTTTTTCCGTTGTTCGTACGTCCTCTCTTGCTGAGCCCTTAAACATTTGCCATCGATGATAACCAATGATAGCCAACGGACGTAACAATGACTTGCTTCGTAGCAATGACCTGTCAAAAATGTTGGCGTGCGCGCCCAGTGTGCGGTTTTGTCGTGACTGCTCTACATGTGGCCACTCGGTCATGGCACACCTGGTCATTGCCGCGGCTGACACTCGTTGTGGTCGGCAGCTGGTGGGACAGATGATGGAGGTGGATCGGCTACAAGAGCGCTACCTCGTCCTCACCTCCTCGTTGCTGGAGTGGATCCAGCTCAAGATCACCGTTCTGAAAGACCGGGACTTTCCCAACTCATTGGAAGGCATACAGAAGGAGCTTCTCAAGTTTAAAAACTACAGGACTGAGGAGAAACCACCGAAGTGAGTCGTTGGTATCTTGTGTTCTCGAGTGGTTGCTTGTATTCCAAGTATATGGGATTCGATTAATTAAATGTATTGACTAACTCTGTACAGAGTTTTCTAGCATGACGTACCGTTTTGCTTTAGTGGAATTCGCACACATAATATTCAATAAAAAAGGAATCAGTGTGGAGTGTAAAGTGATGAAAAGATTGATGAGCTTGTAATAACAAAAATATTGGAAGATAACAGCAGGAAAGCATAGACGATTCCCTGAATATCCAGTATGCTGTCTGTGATCGACGTGAGCATTTGGCACAAGCGTTCTACCCGCTTCGGCCGCCAGCATTAAGCGCTTATTCTTCACGTCCTGGCATCTGCAGGCCATTCATTTGCAACACCAGAGATCTTTAAAATGTTACTGCTGGACTTGGCTTCACAGCCAGTCCGGTTATCCAGCGTCTATGCTACTGCTGGACGTGGCTTCACAGACAGTCCGGTGATCCAGCGTCTGTGCTACTGCTGGGCGTGGCTTCACAGCCAGTCCGGTGATCCAGCGTCTGTGCTACTGCTGGACGTAGCTTAACAGCCAGTCCGGTTATCCAGCGTCTATGCTACTGCTGGACGTAGCTTAACAGCCAGTCCGGTTATCCAGCGCCTATGCTCAGTTCTGAACTTTGCCACTACGGAGACAATCCGCTGCGTGTCTACCTCAGGGTGGGCTCTGGGTAGCCGATCCAGTTGATGGGTCCTGATCCCCAATAATAAATGCATCGTATGCACAGTTTATACTCGTTATGTCAATTACACCGAAACGTGGCCGCCTGATCGCCAGGTTCCGCGAGCGCAGCGAGATCGAGGCGCTCTTCTTCGACATCAACTCTAAATTGAAGTCGCTCAGCAAGCCTGCGTTCTCGCCGCCTGACGGCCAGCTGGTGAACGACATCGAGAAGACGTGGACGCTGCTGGAGAAGGCGGAGCACTCGCGCGAGGTGGCGCTGCGCACCGAGCTGCAGCGTCAGGAGCGACTCGAACAGCTCGCCTACAAGTTCGAGCGCAAGGTGGGAGCTGTAGCAGGGACCGGAAAGGGAGTGGGGAGACTTGAACTGCTGGCCCACCAGGGCGGCAGGTTCTGATGCCTGGACGCTGTATATCCCATGCAACTGATGCACCCCTAAACCCCAATATCCAGAACAAGTTCTGATACCCTGTTGGGACGGTGGTTTAGTCATGGGTGGGGTGATTTGTATTTGTACAGCTAACATCCATTTATACGCCAGCTAAAAGCGTGTAGTCGCGATACGGTGAACGAGAAATTTCGATGGCACACATGCCATGGAAGGTACATGCAAGTATGAAGTAAATGGTTGCAGTCTGCATGCGTTTACATAAACTATTCTGATGGCAGCACGTCAGTCACAGACGCCATGCTTTGCGCTTGTTGCACCCGCATATCCGCTCCGTCCCACAGGGAGTTCTGCGCGAGGGGTACCTGAAGGAGATGATCCAAGTGCTGTCGGACCCTCGCTACGGCAGCAACATCACACAGGTGGAGGCGACCGTGAAGAAGCACGAGGCCATCAGCGCAGACATCTTGGCCCGGGTAGGTGCAGTGGTGATGTAATCTCACGGCTCGTGTTGCGGTGGTGCCCCGGGTTAAGACTGGTGTTCTGGTGATGTTGATCAGGGCTGGTGCAGTGGTGACACGTCTGGTGAATGTTGGTGCAGTGGTTACACGCTCTTGGCCAGAGTTGGTGCAATACTAGTGAGGTCTCTGTCAGAGCTGGTGTACTGTGCTGTCGCAGTCAGATCTGGTGTGCTGGTGCTTTCTCGGTCAGCGCTGGTATACTGGTGATGTCTCCGTTAGAGCTGGTGTACTGGTGATGTCTCGGTAGGAGCTTGCATACTGGTGCTGTCTGTTTAATATTGATGCATTGGTAACGTGTTTGCACGCGCCGGTTTGGACGAGTCCAGTTACATTTGTATAACTCATCTAGGGCTTGGAGTATCGTGGAATGCGGTGGGCGTCTGGCTATCCTTGTGTCCCTTGACCGCCGTGATCCACAGTCGATGGTACGTGTGCCACAACCCGTGTGCAAATTGATAGTGGTTCCAATTCATTGCATTCGTAGCTCGCGTGGTTATTAATACTATCTTTGCTGAATTTTTGTTGTATATTGCCAGCGAGGGGCACTAAATGTAAATGAATTAATCATGTTCTCTGTGCCGGTTATTGGCTACTTTTGATCGTCTGTTCTTACATTCTGCATCATACTATGAAGTCTCCGATCCCACGTGCGATAATGATGAGATAAGATAATGAAGTGTATTTAGTTTAAGGCCAGGAAAAGTATGCTTTCACGTAATACGTCGGTAGGATCGAAAACAACATTCGTCATCACGCTAGGATGAATGCGGGGCGTTTATGCTGGCATTCATTCACGTGCGAGCTGTTTCACTTGCTGGTGTACTAGTGGGATACACCATGGAGGTCCAGCTCAAGACCAAACTTCACGTTGTTCCAGCGATTACTTCGCACAAACGGCCCGCGCTGTCATAACGCAAGTGCATTCTGTGCATGCATTTACTTGTTGTGGTTGCGACACTCGCATGCTTGCAGAACGTAATTGGTTACACTCGCAATGTTGAAAATCAGATTGATAGTGATTGTATTGCAACTTCAGCGAATGTTAACAACAGCCACGTGCGGGCATAGTATGAGCCCATGTGTGATTCCTAACAAGGTGCGCCGTCACCAGCTGTCCATGTCCTCTGTGGTTGTATGACGCGACAGAGTGGCTGTCCATTCTCGTGGGCCCAGCTGAGAATATTCTGCCCGGTGGCGCACCGTGACACCTCTGTCCAATGCTGACTGGTGACGCACCGTGACGCCTCTGTCCAGTGCTGACTGGTGGCGCACCGTGACGCCTCTGTCCAGTGGTGACTGGTGGCGCACCGTGACCTGCCTGCTGTGTTGCCAGTGGTGACTGGTGGCGCACCGTGACGCCTCTGTCCAGTGGTGACTGGTGACGCACCGTGGCGCCTCTGTCCAGTGGTGACTGGTGCGCACCGTGACGCCTCTGTCCAGTGGTGACTGGTGGCGCACCGTGACGCCTCCATCCAGTGCTGACTGGTGTTGCCAGTGGTGACTGGTGGCGCACCGTGACGCCTCTGTCCAGTGGTGACTGGTGTTGCCAGTGTTGACTGGTGGCGCACCGTGACGCCTCTGTCCAATGCTGACTGGTGGCGCACCGTGACACCTCTGTCCAATGCTGACTGGTGGCGCACCGTGACGCCTCTGTCCAGTGGTGACTGGTGGCGCACCGTGACGCCTCTGTCCAGTGGTGACTGGTGACGCACCGTGGCGCCTCTGTCCAGTGGTGACTGGTGTTGCCAGTGGTGACTGGTGGCGCACCGTGACGCCTCCATCCAGTGCTGACTGGTGTTGCCAGTGGTGACTGGTGGCGCACCGTGACGCCTCTGTCCAGTGGTGACTGGTGTTGCCAGTGTTGACTGGTGGCGCACCGTGACACCTCTGTCCAGTGCTGACTGGTGGCGCACCGTGACACCTCTGTCCAATGCTGACTGGTGGCGCACCGTGACGCCTCTGTCCAGTGGTGACTGGTGGCGCACCGTGACGCCTCTGTCCAGTGGTGACTGGTGGCGCACCGTGACGCCTCTGTCCAGTGGTGACTGGTGTTGCCAGTGGTGACTGGTGGCGCACCGTGTCGCCTCTATCCAGTGCTGACTGGTGTTGCCAGTGGTGACTGGTGACGCACCGTGACGCCTCTGTCCAGTGGTGACTGGTGGCGCACCGTGACGCCTCTGTCCAGTGGTGACTGGTGGCGCACCGTGACACCTCTGTCCAGTGGTGACTGGTGGCGCACCGTGACACCTTTGTCCAGTCCTGACTGGTGGCGCACCGTGACGCCTCTGTCCAGTCCTGACTGGTGGCGCACCGTGACACCTCTGTCCAGTTCTGACTGGTGGCGCACCGTGACGCCTCTGTCCAGTGCTGACTGGTGGCGCACCGTGACACCTCTGCCCAATGCTGACTGGTGTGTCGTGCCGTTGATGTAGCAACCGTAACGCCTGCGACTGACCTGCCGTGTCGTACCGTGACGTTGTCTTACGCTGACGGCTGCTGCGCCGTCGGTTTCTCTTCTGCTAAAATTCACCAGTTCTCACACACATGGTCCAGACCGGCTGTTGCGACTTCTGTGCCGTCCGTTTTGCGATCGCCGTAATGGGTCACACATGTGGTGGCATTACATTCGTAAATGTGTGTGAGCTTTGAATAACCACCCAACCGTGGTTTCTGCTGCAATCCATCCGGCAACACGCTCACGCTTAGCTGGATGAATTTGCAGGATGAACCAAAGTAAAATGCATGAGTATCTCACCAGGAATGTCCAGCTACTAACATTTACGGTTTTAGCTGTAGGCTTCTTTTTGGTGTGGATCTATGCCCAGTCATATGTCTCCTTTGGGTAGGTCTGCTTTCAGCATTCTACATTCCTAGTTTTATTTGCTCTAATATTGGGTACTTTTATACCTACGTTTAGTTGTTTTCCGTCTTTCAGCTGGGAGTCCAACAACTTTACTGTTTATTTTGTGAGTTAACGCAAAGTTATTGCAGTCGTCGTTGCAGGAGGGGGCACTCTTGGACACTTCATCATGAGTGCCAGACTTTTAACACTAACAAATATGGCGTTTATATGGCAACTTGCCACTGTCACGCTTGTCACGGATTTAGCACGTGCTCAAGCTCATATGCTTATCATTCCCGCACTGGTAATGACAGTATTGGAAGTATCAAGGACAGTGTATATTTTCAGGCGATCACAAGTGTGGATATATACTGGTACTATTGCACCAAATTGACGACGCAGCCTGAGGCCAAACAAAAATCAGGCAGTGCCATCAATGGTCCAGTACTGATTGGTAGCCGGCATTATAACGGACATCTAAATTGGTTGATATGCGCGCCCTCAGAAGCAAATAAATCATTTAATTTGCTATCACTGGCAACGGTCACCACTGCCCATCACTCACCAGTGGCTCGGCAGGATCACTCACTAAGCGAATACTGCCGGCCTGTGTGACTGGAGTCTGCTGCCGCCACAGCGAGAGCGGTTCGCCGACCTGGTCTGCATGGCGGACGAGCTGGAGCGGGAGGGCTACCACGGCGCGCCACGCGTGCGCGCGCGCGAGCAGGAGGTGACGGAGCGGTGGCAGCACCTGCTGGCGCTGCTCGACAAGCACAAGCAGACGCTGTCGGGCTTCTCCAATCTGATGACGATTCTGCGCGAGATCGACACCGTCACGGCCACCATACGGGAGATGGAGGTACGGCGCGGTGGCCCGCGGTCGGCCGGTCGGGCGGCCGCAGCGGCCAGAAATGGGAGGGATTCACGGTTGGAAGTACGGGGAAACAGGTGGATGTGACTGCGACTGAGGGATTGTGGCGCTGGTTGTAGGACGTCTTGTCGGCGTCGCCAGGAGGGACTGAGGTCACAGTTTTCAACTGATTTGTGTCGCGGTAACCGAATATCGATCGCGAACTCCTGTTAGAATATCAAGCATTTTTTTAGCATCGCCTCATAATGCTTCCTTCGTCCTCACCCAAAGCGTGGTCACCCTGCGTCCCGAAGGCGTAACACTCCCTGTTTTGATCACCAGGGCGAGGCGGAAGTGATCGTCACCCGTTTGTCCCAAGATGTCTGAACCTCTGTCCTTCCAGACCCTCGCCCTCCCTGCGTCCGTCCCCAGTTGTCTGCCCCCCCCTGCGCCTCCCCAGCCCCAGATGCTTCCCGCCGGTCCTCCACCTTTATATGTTCCTCCCAAGGCTCAGATCTTCTCGCCGGTCCTCCACCTCCCTATGTTCCTCCCAAGGCCCAGCTCATCCCGCCGGTCCTCCACCTCCCTATGTTCCTCCCAAGGCCCAGATCTTCTCGCCGGTCCTCCACCTCCCTATGTTCCTCCTAAGGCCCAGATCTTCTCGCCGGTCCTACACCTACCTATGTTCCTCCCAAGGCCCAGATCTTCCCGCTGGTCCTACACCTCCCTATGTTCCTCCCAAGGCTCAGATCTTCTCGCCGGTCCTCCACCTCCCTATGTTCCTCCCAAGGCTCAGATCTTCCCGCCGGTCCTCCACCTTCCTATGTTCCTCCCAAGGCTCAGATCTTCTCGCCGGTCCTCCACCTCCCTATGTTCCTCCCAAGGCCCAGATCTTCTCGCCGATGCTCCGCAGGGTCTGACCTTCGCTGTTCTGGTTGACAGAGCCAGGTGCGTTCCGAGGCGACGGCCAGCCACCTGCTGGCCGTGGAGGACCTGATCCAGAAGCACAGTCTGATGGAGTCACAGGTGTCGAGTGTCGGCGAGACCATGCAGCGGCTCAATAAGCAGGCCAACCAGTTCGTGGCGGCTGGACACAAGGAGACGCCCGCCCTGCAGAAGCGCCTGCAGGTGCTCAACGACGAGTACAAACTGTAAGTCGCCGACTGAGGTAGCGGTCTCGGCACTGAGGGCGCCGAGGAAGCTCGGCCTACGCAGGTGCTTCTACGGTCGGAGCATGTGCGGGGCCAAAACATGCGAGATATGTGACGGTAGGAGAAACTGGGGCAGGGCATGTTCCAACATTTACTGAAGGTATTGCTACAATGTCAACTCGCTGCGTCCTTGCTTCATCCCATAAGTGGACGGATAACGTTTTCTTCCCGCTAGTCAATAAGACAGAGCAAAGCAAACTTTTCTTCTTTTCAAAGTATTGCCCTCATGGATTTGACTTCAGTTGTTTGAGTGTTCTCATCCAGTTGGTATCAGCTCGAAGACTGCATTCACCTTGTTCTGATAAACTAGTGTGCAATTACCCGGCCGTTCAAGCCCCATACACCGGGATAGCTATATCCGTCCGTCTCAGGCTGGTGAACGAGTCGGGAAAGCGTAGCGAGCGGCTAGACGAGTGGCGCGGGTACCTGCAGTTCGTGCAGGACTGCGAGGACGAGGATGCGTGGCTGGTGGAGAAGCAGCGCATCTGCACCGCCGGCATCACCGCTAAGGATCTGCGTGCCGTGCTGGCAATGCAGCAGAAGCACAAGGTGGGTAGCGGTCCTGCTGCCCGCCCGGACTGCCTGGCCTTAAGCGTACCCTCCAACCTGCATGTGTTGAGATAGTGAGCGGTGTGCTCGTAGATACCCCATTGGAAGCCGGAGTTCCGGTGGTAGAGTTGAGGAGTGTCATTGCCGCATTGCGCCGAAGCTAGAAACCTTCACAGTGTGCTGTTCCTGTGCGATTGCGAGCACTGGCGAAGGTTCGGCATGGAGTTGGACTTGCGGTTAGTATATTTGTGGCACAGTCGCACTAACCTGGACCAGCCGCCGCCTGGTCCCGACCCTAGCCGTAAGCATGTGATCGGTGTCCGCGCGCTGCGGCGCTTCCCCACCGTACGGCTCAGGCCATGGAGTCACCGAGCATGTTCATCACATGCGCACGCTGTCGCACGCATGCACCCTGTGTCGGCCGCGTCTTCTGCATGCCGGACCGGCTGCCGGACTGCAGATCACCAGTGACCTAGGCGCATGTTTGGCGGCACTAGTGACATGGCACCAATGTGCAGTGTGCACCGCATGTGTTGAGGTCGGGTGGCCGCGGTGCAGTGGTGTCGGTGTGCTGCATGTCTGAGTATTGGCTGGCCCGACTGAGTGCGCCGCACGAGACATGGAGCCGCTGTGTGTGTGTGCGCGCACGGTGCACGTGCAGCTGATCGGTCCCGCTGACCGACTGCTCTTCCGTTGGCTGTAGGAAGGTGGCGATGGCAAGAGTCCGTACAAGGTAAGTGGCGTCCACTGAGCCGTCCCTGTGCTGGGACGGCGTGTGCGGGCCACGCTTCCCCCCTGTGTCGCCAGTGCGGCTGAAAACGCTGGCGGTGAGCCCGCTTGCGCGATTGGTGTTTTCAGCCGGACAGCAGCAGCTGGCTTCGGCGGCTCGGCAGCTGCAGCTAGCGTCGGTGCGGTCGGTGGGACGCAGCCAGTTATCAGATGTTCAGCCATACTAGACCGTGACTAGTGCGCCGGCCAGGCTTGCTGCCGATGTTTTACGCTGGGTAGTGATGAGTTGTGCCTATGAAGAGACTAGGCGAACAGCTTATAGATTGCTATGCTGGCATGTCCGTCCTGTACTGCTCGCAGTGTGCTGTCTGTAGCGGTGCTGTTTCGTGTCCAACCCGGATACTTGGGAGCCGTCCTGGTTACGAGTATAGTGATGCATTCCTGATTGATTTATCCTGCTTTGACTGCCGTTTTGATAGTTGCGCGGATTTAACCGGTCACTGTATTTCATTTCCTCTATTATGAAACAGCCGGCAGGTGATTTTGACTTTTTAGATAATGTATGGCTATATAGCATTCGTACCCCACGCTCCGAAGGTCAAAGCGGTCAGGGACCATTGGCGGCCTAATCTGGATATAAGCATTAAAAGAAAGCCAGACATTTGGCAGACTAGCTTTACTATCAACAAACTACTACACGTCTCCTCCCACTTGCCCACTATCTCATCCCATTGCCTCTCACTACCCCACTACCAGTTGTCTGCATTGGTAAAGTATTCGCAGTCCCGTGGTCTTCTGGGTTTCTGTCTTCCCTGTAACGTGCCAGGGATGGACACGAACATTACTTATTTTTTAATTCTGGAGGTGGAGAGGAAAGTTCGGGGTAATCGAATGTGGAGATGATGTTTTTCCTGAATCCTGTGACATCAGAATATCAGTTCGCACTTTGCAGTGAATCTTGAGCACTTGATTACGAAGTAGTCAGTTGTCAAAAGGCACCGTACAACCTCCAGATCAGAAAAAGTGAGAGGATAATTTTTTAAGAGGATTACGTTCTGGATGCCAAAAATCCAGGAACAGTCCGTTTTTCCCAACCCTGACCGTGTCTGACCCACTGCTGGCAACCTTCTCACGGCGAACCACCGGTATCCGTGTCTGACCCACCGCTGGCAACCTTCTCACGGCGAACCACCGGTATCCGTGTCTGACCCACCGCTGGCAACCTTCTCACGGCGAACCACCGGTATCCGTGTCTGACCCACCGCCGACTCATTGTTGCTATCCAGGCACTCGAAGATGAGATGCGGGTGCGTCGACCCAAGTCTGACAAGATTGTACGGGCTGGTGAACAGCTGGTGGAGGCCAACCATCCACAGAGCTCCGACATCCGCACAAGGTAACTGGTGCCTCTACAGCTTCACGGTACTCCCAGTCCAGCTTCGATGCGGCAGCATCGGTTCGCATGTGTGCAGATTCATGCGGTGAATGACATAATTCCTCAGCATGTGGTCAAAATCTGACGGTAGATGACTCTAGTCACGAGCGCATAGCGTGACAAGAGTTCCATGGTAAATGGCTAGAACACATGATGTGTTGTCAAAATGTGACTGTCGGACCATATGTGTGCAGAATGTGGACGATAGCTGATCATGGTCTGCCTGTCGTGGAGGATGGTGGGGTCGTTCCGTCTGATCAGCTGCTGGACATCATTCGGCGTGTGTTTGATTTTACATTGTCTTTTGTTTCAGGATCGAGGGTCTGAAGCAGACGTACACGGAGCTGGAGGAGCTGGCCGCCCAGCGTCGTCGTCAGCTGGCTGAGGCGGCTGAGGCGTATCAGGTGAGAACGTGTCGCCCTGGAGGGTGACATTACCTGGGCGGTACCCGCCGCTTCCAACTGTATGCGGGTGATATGCTGCCATGTCGATTGAATATATATAAGCCGGATTATACCCTTGATGATGGGCGCTGCATGACTGACGCAATCGATGCGCCCTTAAACTCCAATACCCATCCAACCAACCCTTGATGATGGCAGTGTTGTGCTGCCGTACCGAAGTTTGAAGCTTGATTTTCTTCGGGAATGGACTGGGAAAGCCTCTCACAATCCCTGCGAACTGTCGCCGGCCCCTCCGGACAACTCTGTGTTGCCCCGACGGTCTGACTGCCGCTCATGGTAACTCGGTCGTGCTGCGGATGTCAGGCGGCCCTCTCTGGGATGCTCAGTCCTGTCCCGTGTGTCCCGATGGCTGATCCCGCCCTCGGTCGTGCTGCGGATGTCAGGCGGCCCTCTCTGGGCAGCTCAGTCCTGTCCCGTGTGTCACGATGGCTGATCCCGCCCGCACCCGCGCGCACCTTGCAGTTCTACTCGGACGCCAACGAGGCCGAGTCGTGGCTGAAGGAGAAGCAGCCGCTGGTGGCGTCGGCCGACTGCGGCTCGGACGAGCCGGGCGCCGCCGCCCTGCTGGCCCGCCACAAGGACACGGTGGGCGAGATCAACGCCTACCGAGACGACATCACGGCACTGACCGCCCAGGCCGACCAGCTGCAGCGCGCCGGCATTACCTCGCTCAGTGTGAGTGTCGGTGGTGTCTCGCCACGTCGGTGCTGGTGGGCTCACTCTGGGTCCTGCTAAGTGTCGGCAGTAGTAAGTTCTCCCAGCGTCAGTACTGATGACTGCTTAATGTCGGTACGCTTGAGCTTGATCAGTGTCAGCATCGATGACACTGCTGCTCAGTGTCAGCATCGATGACACTGCTTGGGATCCGTTTTGGTGAACTCGCCTTGTGTGAGTTCTGGTGAACTCCTCAGTTCAATGCTGAAGTTGTGAGCGTCGATGCACTTAGCAGCAGTACATCGGCAAATATAAAATGACGTATCAAATAACCTGGCGCATTCAAAACGCGAGGCGTCACTTCAATTAGCGACTTGCTGAAATATTTGAACCTGTAAAGAAATCACCTCGAGCGATACATGGAGTAAGATATCCGTTATTCCCATGCCAGTTGACTAGCTAGCGTGTTTCCATCCAAATTCAGCTTTCATTCAACAGCACGCATTTCTATCCCGGCCCATTTTCTGCGTATGTGTTTCCACTGTATCCTCGTGACCCTCGTGCTGTGCCAATTGTCCGCAGCATTGTCCGGACAGCTACGTGCGCCTATGGTTCCGACACCTGTGTCTATGCGGGCTCTGGTCTGCTCTGACCCCTGCTGGCATGGCGTCTTTGCTGACCTCTCACGAACTGTGTCTGCCCGTGCAGCTATCTGGCGCGCCGGAGCTGGCCGAGGTGGAGGAGTGGACCCAGGAGACGCGGCTGGTGCCCAAGGAGGTGTGGGAGGATGAGCCAGTTGAGCGCACAGAGTATCGCATCATCACCGAGGAGCGTAAAATACCGCAGGTCAAGGCGCTCTATCCCTTCCAGGGACAGGACATGCAGATGGCCAAGGGAGAGGTGAGTGGGTAATGTTGAGTGGAGGAAGGGAGAGATGAGGAGAGTGGGAGAGAGAAACAGTGGAAGAGATAGAGAGATAGAAAGGACATTGAAACAGACAGACAAGACAGAGGGTTATCGTTCACGAGCAGTATGGGCTAACATCACCCTCATTCAGATGCTAGCTTCGGTACGGTGCGCATATTCTGTCAACCTTACACCGTAGTAGGTTTTTCAGAAAGCTGGTGCCTTTAGCGCTTGTGGCTTGTCGTTCAAACTGTTCAACAGGCAGCGCGTCTGGAGCCAAACCGTCGTCGTTAGCTACGGCTGCTCGCTCCCAGGTGATGTTCCTCCTGAACCAGACCAACGATGACTGGTGGAACGTGCGCAAGGCCAACGGTCAGGACGGCTTCGTGCCGGCCAACTACGTCAAGGAGGTGGAGCCCAAGCTGGTGACCATGAAGGTGAAAAAGCCCGAGGTGGTACGGGAGGTGAAGAAGGTCAAGAAGACTAAGATGGTGCGGCAGACGGTACCTGTGAAGCGTACCAGACCTGTAGGTGAGTGGCGATACTGTGGTGTGTTGTCATATCTGAAAGAACGTGAAGTTATAAACGGCCAGAGTTCGATTGCAGCTTTCAAGCAAAGAACAAACGCCAGAATACTAATCTGGAATAGGTTGCAAGCTCAGCGCGAGTATTGCCCACATTGCAATGATGCCTTTGTAGCTGTGTATCATTTGCATGCACAGACGTAGATGCACGCTGGTCATCAGCTGTGGGGTGTATCAGATCATGCAAAAACGATTGTAATTGTGCGCGAGCACATTTGATATCATGCTGCTATACTAAAATATAGGCAGCGTATGTTAAATGTAAACACTAACATTCCGCCCTCATTATGTACCATGCCGGCCTTCGCTCCAGAATTCGGCCGTTGGCCAGTGGCTCCTTCAAATGCCCACCACGTTCACCATTATCCTGCTGCGGTTTTGTCACCCTACCCTTTCTCTCTGCCTCCGTCTCTGTCTTTGCTACATCTGTGCTTACTTCCTCCTACTCCTATTCTCCCAGCTATTCCTGGCTAGGAATAGCTAGGAACCCCTCCTCTTCAGCCATTCGTCCTACCTCTTCCCCGTGCTGATCCTCTCTACTCCTTTTTCCCGAGCCCACCATTCCCTCTGTTCCTCCCTAATCTGATCCTTCCTCTTTTTACAAGCCTACCACTTCTTTTACCCGTCTCTCAGCCGGTGGCCTCCATCAGACGTGACGCTCTGCCTTTGCCTCAGAGCCGCGTGACGAGCAGCTCATCTCGCGGCGAGTCGAGACGATCGAGAAGTCGTACGCCGAGCTGGGCCGACTGGCCGAGCAGCGGCACGTGCTGCTGCACGACGCCATCCGGCTGTTCCAGTTCAACCGCGAGTGTAACGACTTCGAGCTCTGGATGCGCGACAAGGAGAAGTTCCTCAAGACGGAGGAGCCCGGTCAGACGGTCGAGGCGGCCAAGCACGCGTTCGAGGCGAGTGCTGCGAGTGCTGGATGGGGAGAGGTGGTTAGCGGGATTGGTTTATTGTGTTTGTGAGTGTATTTTGAACGTCGTCCATTTTGATCAGTGTATCTGCTGTGTTAATTATATGGGAATATGCCATACAAGTGCATGTCCGATTCATAATTAGTTCAACTAAGTATTTGGCCAGTATGTAATATGCCTTAGTTGGTAAAAATACTGGCGCAATATGGGCATTGCTTTCGATTGGGGTTCTAGACCACTTGGAATTATATAACAAGATTCCAGCTTTTCTCAAGAAAATAATGAAAAAGGCTGCAGTATAGCAGTATAATTAACGAGTGTTTAGGACATGTTCCAGCTTGCCTTCAGTGCGTGTGCGGCGTCGCTGGACAGCTGTCATCATGTTGTGGCAGCCCAACGCAACGTGAAAGTCTATTCGTCTTGGTGTTTATATTCGTTGCGGATGAGTCATAATCCTCGCCATCCCTTGTCACTCAAAATCAGTCGAGATTTGTGTCGTGTCATTCTAGCGAGCATTATTCTGTCATGTCATGTTTAGAAACAGCATGGCAATAACGACCGATCGCCTGGCTGCACTACTTCGGCGTCGTGACGTCCGTTCTGTAACCGGCAGAAATTCCTCACCGACATGGTCGCCGCATCCAAACGAATTGATACCATCGACGAAATGGCAGGAGATTTTGTCAAGGAGAAGAACACACAGATTGACAAGGTGGATTATGCAATTGCGTATTATGACTGATTATTGTGTGGGCCTATTGTTCATGATGTATGTATAATGCGTGCAAAGTTGGTCATTTTCTTCCTAATATCTTTTCATTTTCCCATATTTTGAACATCAATGAGAAGTATGGCTATGTGCGAAGTGTATGCATTCTAAGCCTGATGCTACTGCTATATATTGCTGTTTGGAAGGTTAGTTTCTGATGGTGCTGCTATTCCCAGGTTTAACACTGCTTGCACTACATGGGCTCAATGTTTGGTATTGCATGGGGTATTGCTCGGGTGGTTGTCACCTCCGGTACCATCCTTGATGGGATGATCAACCCTCCCCGCTCCACCGTGTGCCACCGATTAGATCAACCCGTTTACTTTCGCCACCAGATGTTGACCTGACCTTGACCTCCAGGTGCGTCAGCGACAGCGCCAGATCCACAATCTCTGGGACCACTTGAACCGGCTGAAGCAACAAAAAGAACGCAGTCTGGAGGGGGCCTCCAGGTAGGAATAACCGGCGCAGTGATAAAGCACAGATTCCGCACTGAAGTGTAGTATGACACCACGTACAACCTGCGATGTTCCTCATTATTTTTGGCTGACATCAGCATACGTCACTAGACGTGCTCTCTACCTTTGTGCGCCAAGTTCCCATGGAAGACATTTTCATGATGCTTTTATCGTGATGCCCAACGATATAAATATATTTAGTAAGGCTCGTGATTCAGCCGTCGTGCAACTTCTGTACCTGTCGACGGGCACCGATCAGGTGTCTCGCAGTTAGTATGGTGTACGATTGTGAACCATATTCTGGTACGAGGCGCTTATTACCTCTCTCCACAGCAGCCATCGTCTAGTATTTGGCGATGTCTGACAAGCCCAGAAACCGTGTTGATGCTCATCTCTGGCTTATCTACAAGTCGGCGCCTGACCCGATCGAGGCAGCTCGTGATAGTGACATTTGTCCCCCTCCAGAGGTTGGCCCCTGATCGTGACCTGCAACTGGCCCGAGGCACTGTCTGACCCTGACCTTTTCCGCGTCCGAGTTAGCCCTTGACCGTGACCCGCCGGCAGTGTGGAGCTGTTCGGTCGCACCTGCGAGGAGGCCTCCGAGTGGATGATGGAGAAGATGGATAAGATCGAGACTGAATCGCTGGGCGCTGACCTGAAGACGATCCAGGCGCTGCAGCGGCGTCATGACAACCTCGAGCGAGAGTTGGCGCCCATTGAGGAGAAGGTCAAGCGGGTGGCTGCACTAGCCAACTCGTGAGTGCTGACTGAAGAGTGGTCTGCTCTGCCCAATAGTTCAACGGTTGCTTGAATTGCTGTCGATTTTTTTTAAAAACCGATGTGAGTAGCTGAAAATATTGTCGGTTAAGGTGCATCGTGTTAGATATAGCGCGTAAGACTGAATGATGCCTATCCATTAAGGCATACGGAAATGCACGGAATAGTGGCCGCCGTATTGCGTTTCCCCTCATTTGGTGCTATCTAGGACACGAGAATGTTGTACGATGTTTTGACGCATTTATTGTGCAATGCCTGTGTACTCTAGGGCCAAGGTTATGTACTGATTGCTCTGACAGAAATATTCGCCACTAGATAGACGGAAAGCCAGCAGTGCAGTAACCTTGTCAGGACCTTTATGGTCATGGTATGTCATAATTGCTTTCACAGGGATGTTCGCCACTATATAGACGGAAAGCCGGTAGTGCAGTGACCGTGCCACGACCTCTAACCACCCACTTGTTTCGACAGAGTGAAAGCTTCGTATCCGCACGAGCTGGCCAACGTGACGACGCGCCAGAAGGATGTGAACTCCATGTGGGACAAGGTGCGAGAGAAGGCGACGCAGCGGCGTGCCCGCCTCGAGGACGCCGTCGGCACGCAGATCTTCATCAACCAGGCGCAGAGTCTGGTGAGTGGTGACCGAGACAGGCCAAACGGCTGCCCATCGCGGCACAGATCGTCAGCAGCTGCCCACCGCGGCACATAGTCTGCAGCTGCCAACCGCGGCAAACGGATAGTCTGCAGCTGCCCACCGCGGCACAGATAGTTGGCAGCTGCCCATCGCGGCACACGGATAGTCGGCAGTTACCCACCGCGGCACAGATTGTCGGCAGCTGCCCACCGCGGCACAGATAGTTGGCAGCTGCTCGCCGCGAACGGGTTTCGTTTCTCGACGGCAAAAACGGTCGCCGTGCACTTCTGCCGGCGGCGAAACTGTCAGGATATGAAAATCAGACTATATGGTTCGGATATTCCAACGGAGCCCGCTGTCAAATTCCTCGGCGTCGTTCTAGACAACCGACTTACGTACAGGCATCACTTTAGGTTGCTTAGAGATAGGTGTTTTAAGTCTATGAACGTTCTGAAAGTGGTTGCGCGTACGTCGTATGGGGTCGATAGACCAACCCTGCTGCAGCTATATCGCTCCCTGATTCGGTCAAAATTAGACTACGCATGTTTTGTCTACGACGGCGCAGCTCTGACCACCAAACGAACATTAGACACGATACACCACTCAGCACTCCGTATCTGCACCGGCGCCTTTCGCACCACACCGATTTCTAGTCTATTGGTAGAGTCTAACGAGCCAGCGCTTCCTATGCGTCGGGAACTGCTCGGTGTGCGTTATGCCTGCAAGCTGCGACAGTTCCATAATCACCCAACGTACCGTTCCGTGTTTTCGCGAAGCGTTCTAGCTCTCTTCAGAAGACGACGGCCTATGAGCTCTGTTCCCTTCTGTGTCAGGATTCGCACACTATTCGAGGACAGCGGAATAAGATTACGCGGAGTGATGCGCGTCAGAACGATAAAATTCCGTCCCTGGACACTGGCATCTCCAGAAATTGACATTTCGCTGTCATATCTCAAAAAGTGCGAAGTCGTTCCAGAAGAATTCAGACTAAGGGCACTAGAGTTGATGGCATCCTACAACCATTTTACACACCTACACAGATGGATCCAAGACCGAGTCTGGTGTTGGGTGTGCGTTTGTAATGGGCACAGTCGTCAGGACGTTTTCGCTTCCACCACATGCATCTGTATATACATCTGAGTTGGTTGCCTTAGACAAGGCATTGAGTTTCATTGAGACATGTGATGACACGCGGCATATAATTTACACCGATTCTCTTAGCAGTCTCATGACTATAAATGCGTTTTATCCGTCGAACCCACTTGCACAAGATATTTTACGTAGGCTTACATTGCTGACCTGCGCTGGAAAAACGGTTATTTTATGTTTGATTCCGAGCCATGTGGGAATCCGTGGAAACGAGGCCGCGGATGCTGCGGCGAAACGAGGTGCACGGGCCCCGTGCACACGTTCCCTGCCCCTCCCTGCGAGGGACTTTTACTCGGATGTGAAGGGATTTATTCTCAGTAAGTGGCAGGCAAGCTGGGACTTCCTAGCAAACAACAAGTTGAAAACTGTAAAGCCCTGTATTGGTGACTGGGCTTCATCCTCTCAGCGAAACAGACGTCACGAGGTTTCTCTGTGTCGCCTGCGCGTGGGACATACCTATGCAACACACCGATATCTTCTGGGTGGTGGCGAGACGCCGCTGTGCCAGAAATGCACGGCACCATTGTCTGTGCGACACATTTTAGTTTCATGTCCCCGGCTTGCCCACGAACGGAGACGTCACTTTGGACGTTCCCCTGTCTCGCTTCGGGAAGTATTAGGAGACGAGTCTGACGTTGTTCACTCGGGACAACTTTTCAAATTCCTCTTGAAATTATATTTTCCGTGATTTACACCGGCCATTAGCATACTGATACAACTGATTGTTAGTACCAGTTTTATCATGAACAGATTCGACATGGTCTTATAACTCGTCCGAAATGGCGTTCACGCGCTTTTATGTATAAATGACTGAGTTATGGGCGCTATATGACCTGTGCAGTCGATGCGCCCCTAAACCACAATAAAATAACACATAACAGCTGCTCGCCGCGGCACACAGATGGTCATATGCGACTGAGTGTGCCAACCGCAAAATGACGAAACACTTGGTTTGTTTGGGGCGGAGCGGTACGAGTTTTGTTTTATTGTTTGTCTGAGAACACGCTCAAATACATCACATCTCGCATCAATATGCACATCAACACCTCGTGGCCTCCACTTTTCCTATACCCAACATCCCCTCCATCCCCTTCTCCCACTTCTTCTACTGGAGTGCTTTGGTTGGTTTCCGTTGGCAGCTTACGGCTAATGTCGGTTGAAAGAGATCTGCAGTTATTATTTGTTAAATGTTATAATTCCCTTACCATGTTTATATGTTCCCACTGTGTGCGATATGAGGCGATATATTTATTTTTAACAGCTATGAATAATTCAGCTTTTGCTTCTATGCGGAATAATTGCTTGAAGTGTTCAAGGCTCCCTGTTGTTTTTGTTTCTTGCAGAATATATGTGCTTGAAACTACATCGAACTACATTTGTATTTTGCGATGGCCTTTAGGTGGGAAGGACCAAGGTTTTTCATATATTATAAGCCTCTTATTAAGCTGAAAGAATAGGTACGAGATAAGTTCAGGAATCAATGTTTTAACAACAGTATTGGGTCAACATAAATGAGCAATTGCTTCGGTATTTTGCTCCAGAGAGCTAACATAGCTCATAGCTCATTTTCCTTCATCTGTAAATTAATAGGTAGCCTATTGGTGCGTATGATTCTGGTGTCAATATTACATGGCCATAATATCAGTAGATTTTGCTAGTTTAAGAATCATGTTTAAGTAATTGTGCATAAGAAAACTACTTCTGTCTCCTGCTCTTATTTTGATGTACTGACCTACCTACTCTTTTAATCTCTCATTTTCTGATTTTTTCTGGCACCCATCAATTATCTGTGTATTTGGATAGTTTGTATTCACGGCTCAGACTTAAGCCTACCATAGGTGGTGCGTGTGGACATGCATGTATCACTGCGGCAGTCATTCTCCTTACGGTATCGGCAGCCTCCTAGTCAAGCTTCGTAACAAAGGAAGTCATCTGTAGTGTTGTATTTCTGTCGAATCTCCTGTAAACTTATATAGTCTGTTGGTTGTTGTGTTAAAAAGGTCACGTATAAAGCGCAAAAAAGGTCACGTATAAAGCGCAAACCTGCCCTATCCCACCGCTTTATTTTCGTCTTCGGGGAAAAGGGGCCATTCCTCGTATCGAGGAAATGTCTACCGAAGACATAATAGCGTATTTCGTAATAGTTTCCTAAAAAGGCTTAGTACACTTTCCTAATATCATTTTTAGCTGTTTCACCAAGCATTCCTATTAAGTGTAGTTCTGGAACCGAGCGCCTTGCCAGACGTTTTGATCGATTTTATATATACCATGTCCAACCCTCCATAGTTGTATCTTGTATGAATGTTAATCGTTTCATTTTGGCAACTTTTCCACTTCATATCAATGTAAATACAACACTTTCAATTTCTTTTACTTGTTGGCTTCCAATGTTGGCTTTGGCAGGGTTGTAAAAAGTTAGCAATTTTGAAAGAAATGGTGTGTTAATTACTGGGATCCTTCCTATTAGAGTTGCATTTCGTTGTGACCACTGGCCATGATAACTCACACTGCCTCGGTGTGAGTTATCAGGCGGCTCCTGACGCGAAGCATGGTGTTATGCCGGATATTCGGACCGCTCGGTGGACCGTGGTTGCGTTTGCCGTATGCTCGATCTTTACGAGTAGGAGTCTGTTCGATATACTGGTATTGATAAGTAGCTAAGGTAATTTTAGTAATCCTGTTCAGGTCTGCACTGTAGTGCCAGGGCAATATAACCGAAATGTCTTAAGTGTCTTTGGCGCCTGAGCAGCACACCTGAACTAGCCTGATGTGTAGTGCCTGAGCAGTACAGCCCACTAGGTTGACCCGTAGCACGCGCCGTGTCTGACTGGCCGTCCTCCCCAGCTGTCCTGGGTGGACGGTGTGAAGGCGATGCTGAACGCCAGCGGACCGGCCACGGACGTGCATACCGCTGAGACGCTGCTCAAGGCGCACCAGGACCTGGGCGACGACATCCGCGCGCACCAGGACGAGTGAGTGCCGCCAGTGTCGGTCCCGTCGCTCGGGAATGTGTATGGCGCCGCTGCTGGCGCTACGGGAGAGCGGTGGCGAGCAGTGTGTCACCGCCCGGGGACGGGGCGATTGTGGTGCCCGCCTATCGTATGTGAACACGTGTTTGGTTCACTTTCCATAGTGGTCTCCTCTCACCAGGATTGCATTTGTGCTTTGTAATTCTGGATGTGGAGGGATAAATTTTGGGCTCGTTGAATATAGAGAAGATATTTTCTTCAAACCTGTTATATCAGAATCTGAGTTTGTACTTCCCAGTGAATCTTGAGCACTTTAGCACGGGCCAGTTGATTGTCAAACGGCAGCAATGAACCTCCAAATGATAAAAATGAGGGGATAATTGTGGGGAAAGGATAATGTTCTGAACTCCCAAAAATCCAGGAATGGCCTATTTGTCCAACCCTGCCTCTCACTGAAAAAGCCTCGGTTCTTTTACGACGCACTCAATTGCTAGATCATATAGCGTGGACAACCTCTTGTGCCACTTAGTTGCGGGCGAACTCGATAATCCCTAGTTGTAGTGGGATTTGAACCCACGCTCTTGCGATCAAGAGTCCATCGCCCTACCGACCGATCAACCGCGACCCCTCTCCTCTCACTGAATAGACCTAGTTGTGGTCGGTGCTGCGCCTGTGTAAAACGCCCTCTACTGACTGGGGAGAGACGATGCTAAAGGATATCAGGGTCATGATAGGCTGGGAGACTGACCAATGGGTGTGATATACTGACCTGTCATGGCTCCTGATATTAACTCGTGGATCCAAGGGACCGACTGCAGGATATTAGAGCCTGGCTCTTAGATATGGTAATGGCTGAAGCATCATCTATCCTTCGCAGATTTGCCGAGCTCACCGAGCTGGGCACGAAGCTGCTCAAGAAGAGCGGCGGAGACACCAAGCAGGTGAAGGATCTGGCAGTTCGCCTGCAAGAGGAACAGCGAGCTATACACAGGTGGGTACCCTGAGTCTGAGTAGACACTCAGTCGACACTACCGTCGTCTCTACTCACTGTTGTCTCATTGAGATACGTATTACTCCTTCTCGGAGCACTGTTTTTTTTGTCTCATTGGATGGTCCCCGAGTATCAAGCGGACGTGTTTGATGAGTCGTTTGTGCTGCACCAGCGTATTGTGGCTGTGTTGTAGGCGTTTTCGACGGGCCAGTTGCCGTCCTGGTTGATCATGTTACTCACTAAGTGGGCCGATGGCCTCACGGTTCACAAATGCAGGGTGGGCAGGCTACCCTGTCAGGTCAGGGCTCTCACCTGTGACGACCGACGTATGGCTGCTGGGGATGGTGTTTGCTCTGACCCGTGGTGGCTGCTCGACGTAGGGCGGGTAGCAGGTCTGGGTTTTGACTTGCGATGAACCTGGTGCAGGGTTGGTTCTGACTTGTGTTGGATAACCGCAGGGACCGGCGAGAGACAACCTGACCTTGCCCACACAGTAAAGATAGTTCCGTGCTTTTCGACAATGGTAGGCTAATGCCGACTCCCGGCAAGATCAGATTTCTCGTCAACCCTCCCCTACCCTAACTACAAGTTATCCTGCGGGGGAGTAAAGTAAACTAAAACACTAAGCATCCGCGACATGTCCCCCACCCAGCCATCGCCTTCAGCGCCTTAACGTCACATACAATATAACGTAAGACTCCTTTAAGGTAAACGTACACTTGCTTTAAACTCGCTTGTAAAACCTACTCGCTTTAAAGGCGGCTCAAATGACCTCTATGGTCCGGCACGTTCCTAAACACCTCCTCCCCCCCCCTCCGGAAACGGCCTGAGTCTGGGTTCCGATTTGTGGTCGGCCATTTCAGAGGCGGGCGGGGGACGAGCAGGGTACGGCTCAGGTT
This sequence comes from Ashinkailepas kermadecensis, assembly GCA_034440615.1. Lineage (NCBI taxonomy): Eukaryota > Metazoa > Arthropoda > Thecostraca > Neolepadidae > Ashinkailepas > Ashinkailepas kermadecensis. The sequence goes on from JAOTOM010004168.1 coordinate 40,705, forward strand.
CTGACTTGTGTTGACTCGCCACAGAGGCTGGCAGGAGAAGGACGCGTGGCTGCACCAGCTGCGGGACTTGCAGGTGTTCAACCGCGAGGCTGACCAAATGGACGCCGTCACCAGCGGCCACCAAAAGTTAATCGAACTCACCGACCTTGGGGTAAGCACCTCATCACCCTCATCAGTATCTGGCTGAGCGTTTTAGCAAACCTGGTCTTGGAATGTGGTCAGAATTTGGAGACGCCATCGCCAACTGTGGACGACTCCATGCATCACAAAAGAAAACCTGTTTGGTTACTGTCTGTATCGCCAAATCTACACCATATATAGACACTCGTGTTGTAGTTGTAGTCCCTATCTGCTGTAGTTGTGCGTGTCTGCGGTGTCAGTCGCGTGTGTCGTAGTCCGGCCGGTCCCCTCGTCGGACCGAGGTCTGATGCGACGTCCATCGTCGCCAGAACTCGCTGGACGAGGTGGAGCGACTCATCAAGCGGCATGACGACTTCGAGAACACGCTGGCGGCGCAGGACGAGCGACTCAAGGCGTTCTCCGACACGGCTGACCGTCTGGTAGCCGCGCGCCACTACGACGGCGAAAAGTCAGTACCGGTCAGGGGAAAGTCACCACGGGATAAATGGATTCCAGTACTGACCGAGGATAAGTCGGTATTGGGCAAAGGATAGCTAGTAGCCGGTGAAGAGAAGTCTGCACTGGGCGCGAGAAAGTTGTTGGCCTCGGAGGAGTGGTCACTGCTGGACGAGGGCCTTGGTACTGAACTTGGGTACAACGGTGGGAGATCAGCAACCTTTGCGATGGGAAGATCATTAGGCTGATGCTGTAATGGCAGGCAGACTGTTGATTTCTCTAACTGCACGCGGCTTTATTTCAGTCGATGATTTCCTCCTTGGTCTTGCGTTGCGCTTATCATCCTCCCCCACCCCCATCCTCCCTTCTCATCGGGACCAACTCACCAGACTGCACTGATGCTGCTGTCAAGACTGGACCACCGGGGTGTTGTAACGCCCCTGCCCCTCCGTCGACAGCATTTCAGCGCGCAGGGACCAGGTGCTGGCGCGCCGCCACCAGACGCGGGAGCGCGCCGTGGACCGTCACCACCAGCTGCTGGCGGCGCAGGCGTACCACGAGTTCCTGGCCGACTGCGACGAGCTGCACGGCTGGATCGCCGACAAGGCGCGCACCGCCGCCGACGACAACTACCGCGACCTCAGCAACCTCGTGCGCAAACTGCAGCGCCACGAGGCGTTCGAGCGCGAGCTGCGCGCCAACGAGGGCCGTCTGCGGAAGCTCAACAAGGTCAGCGGTAGGACAGAATGTGATGGACGCAACCGATACGCCGGGAATGTTAGATAGCTGGGCGCGCGCCGAGCAGCCGGGGTGGGGTGTGATCAGCTACCCGTCACAGCTGCCACTCAGCGATGCGACTCTCGTGCCTTCTGGGCCAATCACGTAATGACCGATTATTGGGGTATCTATGCTGGGACTGTCTTGCTAAATATTCAGAAGTGAAGTCATAAGCATTGTAACTGCTGCCATTTCAGTTTACTGGGTCTGAAAATTATTCCCAAAGTACGGGTTCCAGTGATTACTACAAGCCAGTGTCTGGTGTTTCACGACCACCACCAGACGGCTGACCGTCTCCTCTCCCGACAGATGGGCCAGGAGCTGGTGTCGCACGACCATTACCAGACGCCGGCGATCGAGGGGACGCTGTCGGACCTGAACGCCGAATGGGAGGAGCTGTGCCGGCTGACGACCGAGCGCGGCGGCAACCTGCGCCAGGCGGCCGCCCTGCACGGCTACAACCGCACCCTGGACGACGCCCGCTCCAAGCTGGACGAGCTCAACAAGTCGCTGCAGTCGCAGGACCTCGGCAGCGACCTGCGCAGCTGTCGACAGCAGCTCAAGAAACACCAGGTGTGGAGGGCGTGACGCAGGCCAAAATCGCCCGAGATGACGATACAATTTAGGAATGTGATTGATGTTATCTTTTTGTGTATATTATATTATATTAGTATTACATGCATGTAAGAATATTTGTTTACTGCATGGGAGAAGATATATTTTATATCAGTTTTTATCGCATGCCTTTATATCAGTTTCCACAGTTTATTTAGGTAAGTATGTGAGTGAATAAGTTTATTTTTAATCTGATTCATTCCTGGGCGCGAATGATCAACTCTAGTCGAAGCGCCCTAAAGCCAAAATAACTAACTAACTAATCTGATTATTCCAAGCTGATAATTGTTTTTTTTCATGCAGGCTCTAGCTGCAGTGGAAGCTGAAGGTCATTAATAAGTTCAAGTAATGGCAGAAGAAACAAGTGATTAAAACTTTTAAGAATATAAAAAGCTTGTGTGTCATGTAGCAAGTGGCGAGCGTTGCCTGGTTTCGGTCGTGGGGTCGGTCTTCGATTCCATCCCACCGAGGTGCCCGTCCTGATCACAGTGTGGTGTGTTTCGCCGCAGGCTCTCGAGCTGGAGATTGCGCTGTTCCAGTCCAAAATTTCCGAACTAGTTAGCTGCGGCCAGGAGATGGCACAGGAGGGCCACTTCGACGCCGAGAACATCTTGGCGCAGTGCAACTCCTTCAAGGATAGGTATGTTTGGCGCAGTGCAACTCCTTCAAGGATAGGTATGTTTACGACCCTGGGCAGAGGCATGCGTCACTACCGACATGGCTAGTGGTAACGCGCCCGAGTCACTCCACGTGTGACATTACCAGGTCTACACGAGCAGCGAAGAAACCTCCCGAGTACGATGCGGTTACGAAAACTTCGACAATGCGGTTAGGCTTGTAGGATGTGTTGATGTATCAAGCACATCGATATGCATGGTGGCCCTCTCCCTCCCCGACATATGGTCTGGGACCCGGTGTTGCACGGCCACCACTGCTGGGTTTTATGTCGATAATTCAGGTCTGGAGATTGCAGAAGCAGTAATCACATATGCACTAAGCATGCACACTGCGTATCAATCACGAAGAGGCGCCAAATTGTGATGCATAATGGCGATAATGGGCGCGAAATAACCCAAGTAATTGGCGCGACGAAAGGTACCAGTCCACCACCGCATAATCGCGATGAACATGCAAATAAGTGCCTGTGTCCGTCAGCTTGGCTTTGCTTGTCGACGGTAAATTACCTGTTTTGATGCATTGTTCAGCTTGACTGCTCATTATTTAGTCGTGACGTCCTTGCTGTTGGCGGGCGGACGTCGACTCGGTGAGCGAAGCCACGTTGCTGTCGTCACGTCCTGACGGGCTTTGTGCTGACCCTTCCACTTTCCGACACCACCAGTGTGTTGTAGCACCAGCTGCCCAAGATCCGTGGTGTCTCCCGGAGACTAGTGCCGCCCAGACCCGCGCTCACATTCTGCCCGCGGTCATGTGCGCCAGGTTCGCCGAGCTGAAGGGGCCAATGGCGGAGCGGCGGCGCGCTCTGGAGGAGGCGCTGCGCTACCACGAGTTTGTGGCCGGTCTGGACGCCGAGCTGCATTGGATCGGCGAGCACCAGCCGGCCGCCAGATCAGAAGGTACGTGCTGGGCGGCAGCTGTCTCCGCCAAATCAGAAGGTACGTGCTGGGCGGCAGCTGTTCCCGCCAAATCAGAAGGTACGTGCTGGGCGGCAGCTGTCGCCACCAGATCAGAAGGCACGTGCTGGGCGGCAGCTGTCGCCACCAGATCAGAAGGTACGTGCTGGGCGGCAGCTGTCGCCACCAGATCAGAAGGTACGTGCTGGGCGGCAGCTGTTCCCGCCAAATCAGAAGGTACGTGCTGGGCGGCAGCTGTCCGCCGCCAGATCAGAAGGTACGTGCTGGGCAGCACTATCCGCCGCCAGATCAAAAGGTACGTGCTGGGCGGCAGCTGTTGCCGCCAAATCGGAAGGTACGTGCTGGGCGGCAGCTGTTCCCGCCAAATCAGAAGGTACGTGCTGGGCGGCAGCTGTCCGCCGCCAGATCAGAAGGTACGTGCTGGGCAGCACTATCCGCCGCCAGATCAAAAGGTACGTGCTGGGCGGCAGCTGTTCCCGCCAAATCAGAAAGTACGTGCTGGGCGGCAGCTGTCCCCACCAGATCAGAAGGCACGTGCTGGGCGGCAGCTGTCTCCACCAGATCAGAAGGTACGTGCTGGGGACAGCTGCCGCCCAGCAGATCAGAAAGTGCGTGCTGGGCAGCAACTGTCCGCTGCCAGATCAAAAGTGGCTTGGCGGCAGCTAACTGAGATGATACGGGGATGGATAGTGTGTTGTAGCGTGCCAGATGCTGGACACAGTAGAGACCAGATCGGCTCATTCAAGGTGTGGAAGGGAAGTGTGATGTTGCTGGTTATGGACGAAGTATGCCAAAAATCGGTCTTTATTTCTGTCCAGGTCGTTATTGATGTATTGCTGCTCTCAGTGCACCGAGTTTCGTCTTCGTGGACTTGACCCAATCTGGGGGTGGACAGCTGCCACCTGATCGTACGTTCTGATCTGACTCTATCTCAGTTATGCCGAGTGCTTTGTCTTACCTTTTGCGAAGTTTTGTCACTCGTGCTTGACCTTGTCCGTTCCCCCACTCTCGCTGCAGCACTGGGTCTGACCCTGCACGAAGCGCAGTCGCTCTCTAAGAAGCACGCCAAACTGGATGCGGAGCTGCGCGGCCACCGTCCCGTGATCGACAAAACGGTGGAGACGGGCGCCGCGCTGGCCGCCGAAAAGCGGCCCAACACGGACGAGGTACGCGTGAGCACCGCCTGCGGGGTGACGCCACACATCAGAAGGTGTGCTGCCGCACAAAACGTGTTGCACACACACACACAGTGTTCAGGGGTGCAACTCAACTCGGGCGTGGCTAATAATGCCGTGACGTGGCCGGGAATATTTAATATGCTGGTCTTTATGAGTATGTATCTGATCATTGTATGTGCGCAGCATCTGACGCACCTGTTGTATTCTTGTGTTTGACCTGTGTTTCTGTGTGGCTTTCCGACCACTCCTGTGACTGGCATACCTTTTTGTGATAACCGGAGGGACGAGTGGTCGTATGCAATTGATACATATTTGGCTCGAATGATGATTAATTACGCTGTGCTTGAGCTGACAGCTCACAGGAGCAGGGACAGCTGACAGGGAGGCACAGTGTGCTTCCCTGTCCGACCGAGCTACACCGCCCCGTTGCTTTATCCATCTTCGATGACCTATATCCCTGTTTGCTTGTTCTTTACCTCTCTGTTGAGTGAAATGTACCCTTCACTCATGGACCTGCATACTAGCATCTACTCCTCAAAGGCTGAAATGTGTGTCTGAAGCTACCATTGTTCCCCTCTTTATTGCTTTTGGTCTTCTGACAGACCTGTACCCCGATCTGGTTGTTCCATATCCCCATCTGACCGACCCGTTATTCCTGACTGACTGGCATTTGCGTTACTCCCACCGACCTGTACCCCTCCCACTGCCATGTACCCCTTCCACTGAGCTGTACCCCTCTTGCTGACCTGTACTCCTCCCACTGACACGTGCCTCTCCCACTCACCTGTACACATCTCCCACTGACCTGTACCCCTCTCCCACTAACTGTACCTCTCTCCCGCTGACCTTTACCCCTCTCCCACTGACTTGTACCCCTCTCGACATGTGCCTCTCTCCCACTAACCGGTACCTCTCTCCCACTGACCTGTACCCCTCTACCACCAACCTGTGCCTCTCTCCCGGTGACCTGTATCCCTCTCACACTGACCTGTACCCCTCTCCCACTGACCTATGCCCCTCTCCCACTGACCTATACCCATCTCCCACTGACCTGTACCTCTCTCCCACTGACCTGTACCTCTCTCCCACTGACATGTACCTCTCTCCCACTGTCTTGTATCCCTCTCATACCGACCTGTATCCCTCTCCCGCTGACCTGTACCACTCTCCCACTCACCTGTGCCTCTCTCCCGGTGACCTGTATCCCTCTCCCACTGACCTGTGCATCTCTCCCACTGACCTGTACCTCTCTCCCACTGACCTGTACTACTCTCCCACCGACCTGTACCCCTCTCCCGCTGACCTGTACCCATCTCCCACTGATTTGTGCCTCTCTCCCGGTGACCTGTATCCCTCTCCCGCTGACCTGTACCCCTCTCCCACTGACCTGTGCCTCTCTCCCGCTGACTTGTGCCCTTTCTGACCAACCTGTGACGCCGTCAGATCGTGGGGCGGTGTCGGGAGCTACAGGTGGCCTGGGACGACCTCAGCGCCTCCGCCGACCGACGCGCCGGCAAGCTGGAGCTCAACCTGGCCGCCCAGCAGTTCTTTGCCGAGGCTGACGAGGTCGAGAGCTGGATGGCCGAGAAGACGAACGTGTTGACCAGCGGCGACTTCGGCAAGGACGAGGACGCCGCCGTCAAGCTGCTGACCAAGCACAAGGTTAGTGGTGGCTTCGCAGATTGATCGCGGCTTTAGAAGGTAAACTACATATTGTATCTAATCAGTGGGGAGACTAATTCGACTTTTGTACAGCTCGAATTCGAAATGTTTCACAATGTGATGTTGCGGCCTGGCCCTTCACTTTTCCACGCCTCCAGCAGCATATTGATCAAACTGGTCACTGAGTAGAACCTATGCATCAATTGAGCATGCTGACCAAGATTTTGTTTTTGTTCATTAATGGGTGAAAAAGCATCACAAAGATAGCCCATGACCCAATACCCGCCGACGATGTGATGGGCGCATGGTGCAGCCGGTGTGTGGGAGGTGCATGCTGTGACCAGTGCACCCAGTGGCCCGAGCACTGACCAGTGTCCAGGCGCATGGTATAGCCGGTGTGTGGGAGGTGCATGCTGTGACCAGTGCACCCAGTGGCCCGAGCACTGACCAGTGTCCAGGCGCATGGTATAGCCGGTGTGTGGGAGGTGCATGCTGTGACCAGTGCACCCAGTGGCCCGAGCACTGACCAGTGTCCAGGCGCATGGTATAGCCGGTGTATGGAAGGTGCATGCTGTGACCAGTACGCCCAGTGACTGGATCCCTGTTCGGTGTCCAGGCGCTGGAGCTTGAACTGGACACGTACGCGGGTCTGGTGAAGGAGATGACCTCTGTGGCCGACGCCATGGTCAAGTCCAGCCACCCGGATGCCAAGATGATTCAGCAGCGGCAGTACCTCATCAACCAGCAACTCAAGGTGAGGACGGCGGTCATTACTCAGGGTTGAGACAAGTGGCACATCATGGTAGCATGGTAGGGACGGTGACGTCAGTGCTCGCGGTGAGAATAAGTGGCACCTCATGGTAGGGACGGCGAGCGTGGTGGGAACAAGTGGCACCTCTGGTGGGAGGGGTAGTGTTCGGGTGGGAACAAGTGGCACCTCATGGTAGGGACGGCGACGTCAGTGCCCGCGGTGGGAACAAGTGTCACCTCATGGTAGGGACGGCGACGTCAGTGCTCGCGGTGGGAACAAGTGGCACCTCATGGTAGGGACGGCGACGTCAGTGTTCGCGGTGGGAACAAGTGGCACCTCATGGTAGGGACGGCGATGTCAGTGCTCGCGGTGGGAACAAGTGGCACCTCATGGTAGGGACGGCGACGTCAGTGCTCGCGGTGGGAACAAGTGGCACCTCGTGGTAGGGACGGAGGTGTCTTCGACCACCGGTTGACGTTGATCTTGGTAACATTGACCAATCGTCGAAGGTTATAATTTGGATGGTACCAAGCATCAGTCAAAGTTAACGCAATTACGTCATCAGCTATCACGAAGACGTTATTAACAAACAGCTAAGTGTAACCACGTTGACACCAGCTAACTGATTGTGGCTAGATAGCTCAAGATCATGACTGAAAAGCGACGAGGAATGTCTTGTTGCTCTTCAACATTCTACGATCAGCTACGATATTTTCGTCAGCATTGTACCACGTGTTTGCCATTCTTTGACTCCTCGGTTTATGGCTAGCATCACCACCGTCCGTGTTCCGCCGGCGTTCTAACCGCGTAACACACGACAGGACACGCAGAAGCTGGCCACCCAGCGGCGGCAGCGGCTGGTCGACATCAAACACCGGCACGAGTACTTCCGGGAGAGTGATGACCTGGAGCGGTGGATCGCCGAGCAGCTGCAGTCGGCCGCCAGCGACGACTACGGCCAGGACTACGAGCATCTGCTGGTGCGTAGACGCCGGCGACTATTCAGGACAAGAGCAGGCGCTGTGTGCTGGGTGGATGCCGGGGGTTGGTGGGGTTTGGCAGGCGTTCTCTGATGTGTAAAAGCCAGTGAATGTCCATGTCTAGTGTGTTGACTCCGATGACTGCCGGTCAATGTCAGATAGAATGTCTGGTGTGTAGAGCCGGTGACTAGCGCATCATACCAAGTGCTGTCGTGTGTGGAGTCCCGTAAGGGGTGGCCATGGGGAATGTTCCCAATGCCTGGTCACATCGGATCATGGCATGAACTGGATGTCAGTCGTGCAAATACGAACGCTGTTCTTTGTGGTGACTGGGTACCATTGCTCCAGTTGTATCCTCTTCAGTACGATGCCGCGCTGGAAGGGCGCGTGACGTCACTGGCCACTGAATGACGCTCTGGGAACGACACACGCGGTTGTCTCAGACTGTGTTCCGCCAACTGGCGGACAGCTTAAGCAGTCTAACCGGTTACGTTAGGGTAGTCAGGCCCGCTTTGTCCCCCCCAGGGTGTGCCGTTTCCTGTGGCACGTGATAAGACTGTCGACCGACAGACGGCGTGCCCACGTCCGTGGACCGCTAAGCGTACCTATGTCCTTGTGGCCGCTAAACGAACATACGCCCTTGTGGCCGCTAAGTTTACTCACGTCCGTGTGGCCGCGATACGACTAAATCTGACCAGGGCGCTCTCAACCCAACCAGCACTCGTGTCCGATCCCAGATCCTGCGCAGCAAGTTTGAGGACCTGAAGCACCGCGTCGAGGCGGGCTCAGAGCGCTTCAACCAGTGCGACGATCTCGCCAAGAAGCTGATCGCCAACGAGAACCCGTATTCGGCTGACATGGACCGACGCCAGGACCAGCTGAGGTGAGCACCGGTGGAGCTTGTTGCAGACGTTTGTGGCTGCCGCGAGATCATTCATGATGAGCGACGATGCTGCTCTGGCGTCAGAATTGATGGTATGAGTACGCTAGAGCGGATTGTACTCCATCGCCAAATCACACTGATCACATTTACTTATCACCTATCAGTTCCTCTGGTGCTGACCTGCCATCCATTGTTTGTTGGTCCGCAGGTGGTACTGGTGCAATAACATTTCACGCTCTAACCTTACCTTGGTGATGGTACATAGCAGGTATACCTGTGTTTAACGGGATGACGTACTCCTTCATTTACAATAGACCTATATTTTAAGATATCAACAACGTATTGCATGCTTCTCAACATTTTCTGTGACTAATCCAGTAACCATGCTCGGATGGCTCGCTCTGAGGGTCGCTGAGGCTCCGGCTGTCTTGTTGCTATATGGATGGAACATCGTCAAACAGCTGCGTCTCCATATGCTTGACAACTGAACGTGACGCCCCCTCTCGCGTCCTTCGCGGTGTCTCGCGCGATCATCTTCTCTGACTGTCAACTCAAACTGTTCTAACCACGCACGATAAGCCGATCAGCTCTGTCGACGTTGATAACCGAGAGCGCTGGTGGCGGTGTTTGCGCGACGGTCGGCTGCTGCCGCTCTCTGCTAACCGTCCTCTGTTTGTCGACGCGTGCAGGCCGGGCGACGGCCAGGAGCGGGCGGACGTGGCCGAGCGCCACGCCGTGGTCAGGTGAGGCTGGTGCGGTGCTTCCGGCTGCCTGTCGCCGCCACCGCTCGCCGCCGGGCAGTCCCACCTGGCGCGGCGAGAGTCGGCTTGCATGCTGGCCCGCGTGCGGTTTGCTGTGATTCTGGTGCGCTGCGGGGAGCGGTGTGGCGACGTGTTGCCTGCATGTGGAACGCGTCCGGCCAGGACCGGGCACGGAGGCTGCGTTGACCGGGCACGGTGCGCGTTTACCGTGTGAGTGCGGGTGCGAGTGCGAGTGCGAGTGCGAGTGCGAGTGCGAGTGCGAGTGCGAGTGCGAGTGCGAGTGCGAGTGCGAGTGCGAGTGCGAGTGCGAGTGCAAGGCTCCGGCAGCTGCAGTGCACTGTGGAGTACCGCAGTCGCGGTGACGACTGCGGCAAACCAAGCCGACCTGCCGCCGCCGCAGCAGAGGTCCACGTTACTGCGTACAGCCACACAATGCACATGTCAACTCGGTTCACCGCGGAATGAAGCCTCCCCAAACACGCACACATGCCAGTAAACACGCACACTGTTAATAGCAGGCTTATCGTACGATCAGAGCGATACCGCTCGTTCGCTGGGCTTTTAGCACGTGCCCGTGGTAGCGCCATGGCGATGGCACGCTACTGTTGTAGCATCACCAATGTAGCAGCAGCTGAGTAATGGCCTCGCGAGGAGACAGCTGAGCTGGCCGATCCACCCTGACTCATGACTGGCGTGAGTGCATGGATCTCGTGATCAAGTTTGAAGTGGTCTCACCAGTCGCGTTATCCCCCCCGCCCCCCCCCCCCCCCTCCCCGTGCCCGAGCTCACGTCCTACCTACCCCCACTCATAGTCGCCCACGCACCCCAGCTCACTCCGGCTGCATGAAGGACCGCGTGCGCTGCAGCTGAGTTGTGTACCTACTGCTGGGTGTCGCTTCGGTGTGGTACCGACTGTTTGAGTTGGCCGTTCGCTGAGAGATTCATCGGTGTCAGGTGAGCTTCACATAGTTAATCGCGCGGGCTATTGTGTGGACTAGCCGCCGTGTCCCGAATAGGTTGAAATCATGCTTAGTTCAAGCTAATTCAATGTCTTAATCGACGTACCTTTGGTGCTAGATCCGTACGTGTGTGAAGCCGTGTGTCTGTGGTAACGCTACCCTATGCTGTCGTCCCAGAGGCCAGTGGGTGCAGCTGCTGGAGGTGCTGGACGCGCGCGACGAGAAGTTGACTGCCGCCGGCGAACTGCACAGGTTCAACCGCGACGTGGCCGAGGCTCTGCAGCGGATACAGGTGACGTCACGCCGGTAGAGGCGCGCCCTGATGATGTGCGCTGACTCGGACTGGGGTGCACGGCTGGCACACAACTGACGGTGGGATGGCCGCGTTCTACATGATTTGTACAGTTATCCAGGCTGAGACGGTGGTGGTACGAAACGGTGGCTATCAGATTGCCCTTTCATTGTGTGGAATACCTGTTCTAAACGGCATTCCGAAACTTGGGTGTGGCCTATATGGGCCCAGATTTTACAATTCGTTATGTGTCGATGGGCTGCCGCGTCGGCCGCCTCGGCAGTCTACACACACCCGTCAGTGAATACAGACCGAGACGGAGCGTCCTGTGTCAGTGACGATATAACATACTGTTAACATTCGGATGGCCGGCCAATCTTCTAAGCTAACAGTCGCGTCTCTGTTTGCAGGAGAAGTACTCCCAGATTCCTGACGACCTGGGTCGCAGTCTTCAGGCCGTGCACGCGCTCATCCGTAAGCACGAGGGCTTCGAGAACGACCTGGTGGCTCTGGAGGCCCAGTTGCAGGTACGGCGTGGGTGTGATGGGTAATGCGGCTCGCCCTGTCCCCTGAGTCTTACCTAGTGCTCTGATATCTCCAGTTGTATATATCTCTTAGAAACTGCATTGGCTGATGTGGAGTAGTTTATGTGCTTGTCTGTCTGCTGACTCGTGTTGCGTGACTCCATATTCGCCTGAGATGCGTCCAGTATCATACCCATGGTCTTCACCGGACGCTTTTCCTCTCCAATCGGCTCCCGTTCGCGCGGACGCCTTGTCTGGTGCCCCGGCGTCCGACACGTTGCCGACACCTGTTCACCAAACATTTTATCTCACTCTTTCCTATCGAACCACTCAGCTGACATCCCTGCGCCCTACAATGAGTTCCGCAGCTGCAGCGCCTGCCCCGGCTCTTCCATCTGCCGCCGGTCAGCGTGTGACATACCCGAGACTCCGCGTGACAGCTGCCACCCCTCTGCCGCTCCCAGGTGCTGGTGAACGACTCTGCGCAGCTGCAGGAGTCGTACCCGACCAACGCCGACCACATCTGCGAGCAGCAGCAGCTGGTGGTGAGCAACTGGGACCAGCTGCACCACCGCGCCGCCCAGAGGAAGGAGGAGCTGCAGGCCAGCCTCGAGCTGCAGCGCTTCGTCACCCAGGTGCGTCACGTGGCTCCGTGTCTGCGTCCCGCGTCAGCTGACGGAGGGCTGCTGGGGGGTGATCTGGGCACCTGACCTGATGACGTGGGCCGTGTCTGCGTCCCGCGTCAGCTGACGGAGGGCTGCTGGTGGGGGTGATCCGGGTACCTGACCTGATGACGTGGGACACGGTAGCATGTGCTGGCGACGACCAGATGATGAGGCTCCGGGGTGACCTGTCGATCGCAGTGATGGCATGACTCGTGACATGGCAACCTCTTCGAGGATATGGTCTCACGACCTCCAAGGCAGGGTTGTAGCTTGACCACCTGCACTGGTCACCCGGTGGCCTTCCTTTGAGGAGCTGTGAAAGAGAGGCCAGCTCTGTGACGCTGTCCACCTCGTCAGGGCCGTGACCTGATGACCTGGGCCGGTGATCTACGGTCGGGAATGCTGGCCGAGGAGGCGGTGCGAGACGCAGCCAGCGCGCAGGCGCTGAAGACTGAACACGACCGGCTCAAGGCCGAGGTGGAGGCTCGCGAGGAGAACTTCACTGCTCTGGTTCAGATGGCCGAGACCATGATCCAGGATGGACACTACGCCTCACAGGTCAGGACAGATGCTGTGTTTCGGGTCAGGACGGACACTAAGCCTCTCGGATCAGGACGAGCACTATTCCTCAGGTCAGTCGCTGCGGCTTATCGTCGAGACAGGCCAGTACATCTTACAGGTCAATGTGGGCACTATGCACAGGTCAAGGAACATGCTACCCCTCACCGGTCAGGGTCCGCATATTTCCAAAGCTTCAGAACAAATTACTACACTTCTGATGTCACAGCTGATACGACATATTACAGTGCAGAACGGACGTCCCACTTCAGGTCAGAACAAACACGAATAATTCTTGTGGTGTGATCGGGGTGTCCCGAGACGTCAGTTTTTCTCAGCAATGATGGTGAAGCTTTAATTCATACGGAAGCCTGGTTGAGAATGATGACGCCATTTGCGTTGTAGGTCATTTATTTAGATTGTGTTAAGTCGGACGCCCATGATGGCAGCTGTGTGCTGTGAGCGTCGTCTCTGAATCAAACTGAAAAGAAATAACTTATACCAGGAAGTGTTATACAGTTTTTTTTTGCACCCACTGGCTATATTGGTGTCGACCGAATCGTTGTCATTGCCACTCATCAGTGTTCTAAACATACAGACCGCTGTACGGTTCTGATCAGTATTTGCATTTATGGTGGCTGAGTGCTGGAATAGTGACCGCTGCCTGACTTCACCCGCTGGCCGACAGGAGGTACAGGAGAAGCTGGAGCAGGTGCTGGAGGAGCGGCGCAAGCTGCATGCCGCCTGGCAGCAGCGCAAGATCTACCTGGATCAGCTGATCGACTACCACTTCTTCCTGCGAGACGCCAAACATCTGGACTCCACCAGTAGTCAGCAGGAGGTGGGCGCGTATTTCGGACCCTGATGTGGCGGGGTAACCGGGTGGTTAGCTGCAGGTTTTGCGTCAGGCGGATCACCACGGCCGCTGTTACTTCCCCGCACGCTGCCACCTGGCACCTTGCCACCCTCGGAGACGGACTCCCATCATGTCGAGTCTGGTACGTCAGTGCCGGGCTGAGTCTTCGAGTGTTGTAGCCATCCAACAGCTTGAAGCGCCCCTTTCTAGTCATGTTCTTAGGGTAGCTGGTCGTATGTTTTGCCCCCTCCCCAATACAAGCAGTGTGTCGTTGGTGTATGCACAAACAATACAAGCTATGCTCGGCACCACCCATGTGCATCACTACTCTGCATTGTGTACCGATGATCAGTGGGATAACACCAGCTGGTGCCGTCAGGTGTCGCTCTCGAAGGTGGAGTTCGGCACCACGGTGGACTCGGTGGAGGCGGAGGTGCGTCGTCACGAGGCGCTGGACCGACTGGTGGGCGTGCAGAACGACCGTTTGCTACAGCTGGGAGAGCACGGCAACAAACTGCTGCAGCAGAACCACTTCCGCAGCGAGGAGATCAAAGAGAGGTGCGCTTCCCTGATTACGCTGCGGCAGCCTGATTGTGTGAAGCTGTGTCATCAAGTATGTTCAGCCAGGTACCAGACGGCAGGCATGAGGCATTAATAGTCGGAGTTGACACATCGACGGTCTTGTATTGTGTCGTGTAGTGTTACGCAGCGTATGGTGTGCGTCCTGTAGTGACGTCCTACCCGGTCCCCAGGCTAGACGAGTGCACGGTGCGCCGGCAGAAGGTGAGCGAGATGGCGGCGGGTCGACGCCGCTGCCTGAACGATTCGCTGCTGCACGCGCAGTTCCTGCGCGACTGTGCCGAGGTGGGTATCTGTACATCCTCCGGGTCATTTGCATTACTTCATTTCTGAGTTGTATGCTAACGACTGGCCATTATGGAGATCTGGTTAAGGTGAATCAGTTTTGAAAGACAACCTCATTCGACAGTGAATGACGCCTATGCACTGTGATTTTCGTGATGTCGCATCTGTTACTGGTTGATTCTGATGAACTAACGTCACCTAATTATAAAGCAACCAATTGATTCTTCCCCATCCCAATCACCAACATATCGCTTGTAATGAAGCATGTAGGTAAACTAATCGCTCCCGACGAACTCGGTCTACCAACCAACCAGCTCTGAGGAACCCATCTGTCCACCGATCAGCTCTGAAAACCGCATCTGTCTCAGGCGGAGACGTGGATCGGCGACAAAAAGAAGGCCCTGGAGGCGGAGAAGGTGGGCAGCGACGTGACCAGTCTGGAGGAGAAGATAAAGAAGCTGCAGAAGCACCAGGCTTTCCAGGCAGAACTGACGGCCAACCAGCCCCGCATCGCGCAGATCAAGAACAAGGGTGAGACTCAGCGCCGCTGCACAGTAGGAGGATGCACGAATTATCCGGGAAGAGAGCCGGGTACGGTGCGACTATGTGGTACCACTGGTGTAGTTTTGTACGCTTTTGGAGGGGCACGCGCCTATTCAGTGCTCAATTGTGTCTCCAGTGTTAAATTGCTTCTATCCAAAGTTGAGCCGGGAAACTGTGGAGCGCCTCACAATCTCGCATGCATGCGCACTTGCACACACTTTGTTATCTCGGTGCCCATGCCAGAGCGGACCTTTGCCACTACAGTGTATGCTGTAGTGTGACGGCCGGCCGCCGTCCGCAGGTGAAACTCTACTGCAACAGCGACACCTGAGCTCTCGTGAGATTCGACAGCAGCTGGAGGCGCTGCTGCAGTCTTGGCAGCAGGTGCTGGCCGAGAGCGCCTCAAGAGGCCGCGGCCTCGAGGAGGCACAGGACATACTCGACTTCAACAACCAGGTCGAGAAGGTCGAGGCCTGGATCAGGGACAAGGTCAGTGGTGGTCCCGAGGTGGGGTCGTGAAGCGCCGGCAGTGTATTGGGCTACGAGGAGACTGCTGGAAGCTGAATTTGTGGTGGTTATAGATTGATGCTCTCGGATACGGAAGTGTCCCGAGTGTACTACTAGTGTGTTCCTTGCGTGCTAATTGAAAATAGTGTTATTGTCGTGCCAGTAGCAATAACCACTTGACGAAGCTACCCTATGTTCTCACATATATGCACGCATGCTGCTATATTATGGTATATGGGTATGAGATAGATGTTTTCTTAACGCCGGTGTTTGGAATTAGTTTCCTTCCTTGACTGTGTATCACCAAGTCGGCACCAATTGGTCCGTGACGTTTTACAGACCGCCGGCCTGTGTTGCCGCTGTATTGGCTCCGATCTCTGGTGCTGATCTGGTCTAACACCAGATCTAACACAGGCCATGATGGCCTGTGCGCTTGGTTGTTGAGCCGGTCTGAGACACCCGACTGGCGACGGCAGGACATGCTGGTGCAAGCGGCCGAGACGGGCCGAGACTACGAGCACTGCCAGGCGCTGCAGCGCCGACTCGACGACGTCGACTCTGACATGCGTGTGGACGACGTGCGCATAAAGAACATGAACGCGCTGGCCGACAAGCTGATCCGTCAGGGTCAGGGTGATAATCGCGCCGTCCAGCAGAAACGGGACGAACTCAACCAGAGGTAGGTCCAACCACGGGGAACTAGGGACAGGTCCAGCCGTGGGAGACGGGGGGGGGGGGGCGGTCGAGACGGGAGGGGGGTCAAGCCGTGGGAAGTGGGGAGCCGGTCCAGCCATGGGAAGTCTGGAACCGTTCCAGTCTCATGGGAGACTGAGAGCTGGTTCAGCCGTGGGAGACTAGGCACCCAATGTATATCCAAATGCACTGATGTGAACCGGAGGGCCAGTAGGAACAGGAAGAGACGCTGTGAAGCCGGTGAAGTTGATGCACCCGTCTACGCTGAAGACCAGGGGTACACCTGATGCGGGCTACACATACCCGACACAACCGTCCTCACAATTTGAATGTGATCGGATGGATTTGCTGGGCGACGTTTACGACTAACTGGATGGCGCCTGCATCCTGCAAACATGATTCCGGTACTGTGTTTGCCGTACTGTTTATGCCTCATGTTTCTAGGCTGCTAATTTGGGAGAACCCGGGCACACCCTCTCCTACTTCGCTGTATTCTTAACCGATAGAAAAGGTGCTGACCGGTGCCCGTGATCAGGACGGTGTCAGTTGAACTGTTGTCGGGCGCACGAGGTGGCCGGAGATGTGAGTGGTGCCGGCCGCCGGACGGCACCAGCTGACCCTGGGCCAACAGCTGACGGTCCGGCTGGCCGGCAGGTGGCGGTCACTGCAGGGCGCGCTGCAGGAGTACCGTGACCAGCTGGCGGCCGCGCTCGAGGTGCACGCCTTCAACCGCGACCTGGCCGACACGGCCGAGCGGCTGCAGGAGAAGTCGCTGCGACTGTCCTCGGACGACACCGGAAACGACCTCGGCTCGGTCGAGGCACTCCAGCGCAAACAGGAGGCGGCCGAGCGCGACATGACCGCCATCGAAGGCAAGCTCAAGGTGAGTGGCGGCGTTCTGCCTACGGCAGGGTGCGGGTGTGGTGCTGGTGTCCAGCTACTGCTGAGGCAGGCGAGCAGTTCGCTGGCGAAGGGTCGATATTTTGTAAACCTGTGCGCTGGTCAATGTCTGGGAAGACTTCCCATGACAGTAAATATATTGCCGGTGATGTGTTGTGTCGGGCGTATCCAGAATGAGCAGTTCGACCAGTCATTTAATTCCGGAGGATAGTTTAATGTTGGTATATGATGGTGTGAGGTGGACCGATCCCGGCTGCCCAAGAGCATCAGTACTCAGAAGAGTGTCACCTGGGCCGATGTAAAGCGATGTTAAGAAGTGGACCGGAAGCCCGTCTGGTCCCAGCTGCTGATCAGCGTCAGTTGAGTGCCAGTGCCGGGCGGGAATGACCGAGTGGTTAAGGTGTTGAGCTCTGTATACCAAGGTCCCTGGTTCAACACTCACACCACTCGGGACATTTCCCAATCCCGCGGTCCACCGGCGATACAGTGTGGGCGACGCCATTGGCCGTGATCGTGCATGAAGTGCGTCGTAAACCACCCAATAAACAAACACGAGTCTCAGTGTCGTCCGCCTTGACTGACGTCCGTCCCTGCCGGCAGGAGCACGACGCCGAGGCGCGTCGGCTGATGCATAAGTATCCGGACCGAGCGGCGCCGATCCGCGCCCGGCTGCAGGTGGTGCTGGACAGCTGGCGCCGGCTGCAGGCCAGCTGCGAGCACCGGCGCACCCTGCTCGCCTCCTCCTACACGCTGCAGAAGTTCTACGCCGACCGACGCGAGCTCGACACCTGGGTGGGAGACATGATGAGCCGCATGGCCGAGAGCGGTGACGGCGACAGCGCCGACCAGGCCGAGCAGCTGCTGCAGCTGCACCAGGTGTGTGTGTGTGTGTGGGTGTGTGGGAGGGCGAGCACAACTGTGTCACGTGTGTGCATGGGCGAACACTACTGTATCAGGTGTGTGTGTGAGGGGCGACAGGCAGCTGTATTAGATGTGTGGGGGCCGGGAAACTGCACCAGGTGTGTGTGTGTGAGGAGGCGACAGGCATCTGCGCTAGGTGTGTGGGATGGGTGGCTGCAATAAGTGCGTGCGTGTGGAACATGGACAGGACCACCTTGTGTGTGGTGGGGGGCGAGTTTTCGCTGTTGTAGCAATACTATACTGCCTAGGGCCAGTCAGTGGTTACCTGGGCTGCTTGCAGCGATGCTCAGTTGTGTACTTGGTGTGATCTCTTCTCTGCTCCAAGCTCGCACAGATATATGGTCCATGAACGGCCTTCAACCTCGTGGCCAAAGTCACTCCCTTATAGGTCCCTCGCAATCTTCCTCATCACTCGCAATTCTCGTCACTCGCAATCTTCGTCATCACTCGCCATCTTCGCCATCACCACCTAATTGTCCGAATATTGTGTTTAGACTGTCTGATCTCGGTGCTGCACGACTGTGGTACAGTCTGTGCACCGTAAAGCGGCAATCAGCCTGAGCCGCCGTTGGGTCACTCATTGCCACTCATCACCTATCGTTCCACTCGCAGGAGCGAAAGGCAGAAATTGATGGCCGCCAGGAGGCATTCAATCACATCAAGGACTTCGGCCACAAGCTGATCCAGCAGCATCACTACGCTCGTGAAGAGGTGGAGTCGTCTCTGACGCACCTGGAGGAGCTGCGCCGCACACTGACTGTCACGTGGGAGGAGCGGCGCCACAGGCTGACGCAGTCGCACCAGCGTCAGCTGTTTGACCGGCAGGTGCAGCAGGCGCACGCCTGGCTCGCCACCAAAGAGGCGTTCCTCAACAATGACGATCTCGGGGTGAGCGATGCGGTTGGACTGCTGGTGTGGCTGCAATTCGGGGAAGTCATCCCGTTGAATTCCACTAAATGCACTGATGATTCTTTTTCGATGGCCATAACTGATCGATATAAAGCTGCTGAATTAATCGTTGCATTCAAATGATTGGTATATTGGGTATATATTAGCTCTTATTCGTGTATAAAGAGGATGGATGGCGATTTATGAAGCAAGTAATGTCCAGGCTGCGTTATTGTGTCGTACGGCATAGCCGTAAATGCGCTCGCGGTGCGTGCAGCGATTCTCATGTTAACAATTGTTGCAACTCGTGACGGCTTTCGTGACTACTTCCACTCTTTTGGTGCGTGCGTTAATTCAGTGATTCCATTGGTGTAAGTGGCCGACATGCATCATCAGTGATCATGGGGTTCACGCCATGGCGTGGCTCCGAGGCGGGCTCGTTCCGCTCCACTGCCGCCACCATCAGCGTCCGATCGCCGTTGCAGGACTCGATCGCCGGCGTCGAGGCGCTTATCCGGAAGCACAAGAGCTTTGAGAAGACGTTCGCGGCGCAGGCCGGCCGCGTGGACGAGCTGGAGCTCAGCGCCATGCAGCTGGTGGCCGCCAAACACTATGACTCTGAGAGCATCCAGCAGGCGCTGCAGGCCGTCTGCCAGAGGAGGTATGACGGTAGAGTGTTCTTGGTGCAGGCTGTGCTGTCAGTCACGTGCTCTGGACAACCTGCAGCCCAGATAATTGAGCGGCCAATGGCTTGTTGCAATCCGGAGGCTTTGCTGCTCGGTATTCTGGGCTTGAGGGGCGACTTGGGAAATGCTTCTACCATCTTTACACCCCTGTAATTTTTTCACGCTCAACTTTGCATGCCTGTGAATAAAATGAAGATGTCTTGAGATACACAGCAACATATTCTGAACTCCCGGGAATAAGCATTGATACTGTATCGAAATTGTGGCGATTCGAAACTTGGTAAACTGAAATATATCGGTGCCAGCTTTCGCCTTTTATGTATTGGTGTCATTAGTATTGCACGTCGAGTGTCGAGTATTCCACGTCAACGATACCAGGAACGATACGATGCGCAGGCTGTTGCCTCCCTGAGAGCGCTGACAGTTCTGCGCCACCCGTTAGGGACCGTATCAAAGAGACGTCACTGGTGCGCGGCCGGCGGCTGGCCGAATCTCTCCAGCTGCAGCGCTTCCTGCGCAACATCTACGAGTCGGAGACATGGTTGGGCGAGAAAATGCAGGTCAGTGCGAGAAAAGACGCGTTCAGATTTGGCCAACACGCACCAAAAGACGAACAGCATACCATTACAATAGACCCACATTAATGCTAGCTGTGTGTGGACTTCGATGTGTGTTCTTGGGCTTCACCGTACTACTGAAGTGGCATCTTGGTAGTTTTGTTTACCGATGGTCGGTAACCTTCGCGACACGTCCACAGGTGGCCTGTGATGAGTCGTACCAGGACCCGACGAACCTGCAGAGCAAGATACAGAAGCACCAGGCGTTCGAGGCCGAAATTCAGGCGAATGCCGGCCGCGTTTTGGCTGTTAATCAGGTAAATACGAAGTATACGCTGTAAGCCCTGATGAAGTTCTTGTTGTTAACCAGCTCAGGTCGTGGTGGTTCATTGGCCAATGTGGTTGACATCCGATCAAATTGTCAAAAGTTCAAAACTATGTTTGTTGAATTTGAGTCAACTGACTGATTGGCTTGATATTTGGCATTCCCGCGTGGTATTTGAAGACAAGTGAGTGATAAAAAGACACCAGACTTGTTCAATAATGTGTATGTGGCTTATAAATTAGGCTGCCCGCCTATGTTAATGGATCTTATAGTTTGTCAACCACTTTAACTCCACCTGGAGGGATGTGAAGACCTCCAATCCTTCAGTGTAGGAAGGATTCAGTCCCTGGTCCACCGTGCTCCTCATCGAGGATGGAGTCTCTCGTGACCTGATTTTTCTTCTCAGGAGCGGGGGATGAGATCCTTGGGTGTTCCGCTCCGTTACACAGGAGCGAAGGTCCGTGGTAGCTCGCTGTTCCCCATGAGGTACGGTCCATGGTGATCCGTTCCATTCCTCGGCAGAGAGCCCCGGATGACTGGTTGTGTTCTTCAGGAGATGCAAATCCTTCATGACCCACTGTGTTCCTCAGGAGGCCCGGAAGACCCGCTCGATGCCTTAGGAGGGGCCCCCCCCGATGAATTGCTGTGTTCCATAGACTGGAGAGTCTCTCATGACCCGCCGCGCTCCTCGGGAAGGAGAGTAATGACCGAATCCGAAGGAGTTCCGAAGAAAGAGAATCTCTAATGGCCCGCTGCACCCCTCAGAAGGAACACTGGTGACCCACTGTGTTCAGCAGGAGGGAGAATCCCTGATTTCCCCTCTACCCCTCAGTAGGGAAAGTGGTTATCCACTGTTTTGCAGGAGGGACAATCACTGATGGTCCATTGTACCCCTCAGGAGGGAGACTGTTGACCCGCTGTGTTCCACAAGAGAGCGAATCCCTGATGGCCCACTGTATATAGAGAAAATATTTGCATCCCTCAGGATGCAGATTGGAGACCTGCTGTGTTCCGCAGGAGGACGAATCTCTCATTGCCTACTGTATCCTTCAGGGGGAGACTGGTGACCTGCTGTGTTCCGCAGGAGGGAGAATCCCTGATGACCGCCGGACATTACGCCGGTATGGAGATTCAGGCTCGTCTGGACGCGCTGGAGTCGCTGTGGCGGCAACTGCAGGATCAGACAACTCTCAAGAAGCGCCGACTGCAGGACGCCTATCAGGTCAGTCTGGTGTCGTCCTGGTCCTGGTCCTGGTCCTGGTCTGGTCCTGGTCAGTCTGGTGTCTGGTCCTGGTTCGGTCAGTCTGGTGTCTGGTCCTGGTCTGGTCCTGGTCAGTCTGGTGTCTGGTCCTGGTCAGTCTGGTGTCTGGTCCTGGTCCTGGTCCTGGTCTGGTCAGTCTGGTGTCTGGTCATATTCCTGACGTACGTCTAGCATATTAGTCACGGGCGCGATATAACCGAAGCAGCTGACGCGCCCAAACATCCAAACTACATACATGGTCGTCAGGTCGGATCGCCGGACATGTCAGATCGGTGACGTCACTAGGACAGGTCGTGAGATCTCCGAGGCAAACCCATCGTCAACCGAGATGTATCAATCAGCTGCCAGGATGTGTCCAATCACGACTTTGTCTCCACCAGACTTGAAAGTCTTATGCAGGAAATGTGCATTCGGCGCCGTCTAGTTAGCACCAGTTTTGGTTATTGTTCTCATCGAGTAGGAAGTGGCATCGGAAACTTGATCATGATGTGCTAATCATGTATCCATGGGCCGATGTGGAAAATATAGTACCTACTTGGGTGCGAGAGGAATGACAGTAGTCTGCTTACGCCTGGTTAAAATCCTTTATATTTATAATATATTTGTATTTCAAATCCATTGCAAGCCAACACTTGACCGAAGGTGTGTGGAGTCGTCTTGTCAGTCTAACGTGCCGCAACGAAACGTGCGCTTTCCCATGTCTGCCTGACCTCGCATCGTGATGTCGCAGGCACTGCTGTTCTTCCGGACGCTGGACGAGCTGGACGTCTGGATGGACGAGATGGAGTCGCTGCTGGCATCGGAGGACCACGGCGACTCGCTGACGGCCGCCGCCAACCTGCTGAAACGCCACCAGCTGCTGGAGGCCGACATCCACGCGCACGCCGACGCTGTGCAGCAGGTGGGGCGGGGGCCGGGGCTAGGCTCATGTGTTCCTGGCGGACGGGCTGTGCAGCAGGTGGGGCGGGGGCCGGGGCGAGGCTCATGTGTTCCTGGCGGACGGGCTGTGCAGCAGGTGGGGCGGGGGGCCTGGGCGAGGCTCATGTGTTCCTGGCGGACGGGCTGTGCAGCAGGTGGGGCGGGGGGCCGGGGCGAGGCTCATGTGTTCCTGGCGGACGGGCTGTCCGATCACGTCGATATCCGGGGGCTGGTGGACGGTTCTGCAGACCATGGAGGCAGGTCTAGGCGGATGTGTGATACACGATAAAGTATACTCGCATAGACATCAGATGGGCGCTGTATGACCAACGCAGTCGATGCGCCTCTAAACCCAAATAACCAACCAACCATAGACATCAGAAGAGGACCAATGTGAACACTGACGACACGCCGTCGGCGTGTGGTGACGTTTGGACCTGGTCGGAGCCAGCCGTGGGTTCATATCATTAGCGTTAACTGTGATCTATCTTATGGTGACTCGTCCCCTCATGGCCACTGGGAGAGCGGCTCGACTGCGGTTTTGTTGGCTGGTGCCTGCTTACTAATTGTATAGCGTATTCGCGGCTGGTTGCGAAGCGTCACTGCCATTGATGAGCACCGTTAAGTAGCGACGACTTCACACCGGTGCCGTCTGCCTCAGGTGAAGGAGACGGCGGCGCAGTTCGACAGGTCGCAGCACTTCCAGCGTGAGGAGATCGCCGAGCGGTCTGAGCACGTGTCGCTACGGTTCATCAGCCTGGCCGAGCCGCTGCAGATCCGCAGGGACAACCTGGAGGAGGCACTCCAGCTGCACCAGTTCATCAGGTCAGCACGGGCCGTGCGTGTCTGACGTGAACTTTAGGCAGCGGTCACATCGGTAGAACCACAGCAATCTAATGGCAGTATTGGATGTACATTGCATGTTCCTCGTTCTATTGTTTGTGATATCCGTGGTATCGTTGCGGAAATTGTTCCATTTTCGTACACTAAGAAATAAAGTAAATTGTAGTAGTAAATTGTAAGACCGTATTTAGCGAATCCTCTAAAAAATTCAATTTCGGCCCTGTGTACGGTAAAAGTCTGGGCCGAATACGATTCTCATTACGGGTTTGCGCGCTTTCCGTCAGGGATGTGGATGAGGAGATGAGCTGGCTGGCCGAAAAGGAGCCTCTGGCAACTTCCAGCGACCTGGGTACATCGCTGGCACAGGTTCAGAGCCTGCAGAAGAACCACCAGGTGAGAAACGGAACTGACTCGTCGTCATCTGACTCAATCAATCCTGGACAGGGTTAAACGCAGTGCGAGGTGAACCCACATAGACGTGTTGTCACAGGTTTCGCCTGTCCCGGCGTAACCCGGAGAGTCACACGTGAGTATTGCGACACAAGTGCCTGACGCGTGGACGTGAATAATGCTGGGGCCGAGTGAGAGGACGGCCTGGACTGACAATCCAACAGTCTGAGCCTTCTGAGCCTGTGTAATTTGTTCTCGCTTTCCGGCATCCAGTGTGCCCAGTTCAGGCTGTGCATGTGAATTGGATGGATGCACGGTTCTGTGAAGGCAAGTCGATATGATCCGTTTGTATCTGTGGCGCCCAGATCTCTTGTATCTGTTGATCTGTGTTATCCGTATTATCCGGTCCACCAGTTGGCCCTGAGGTGGCCCGGTGTTACCTGATGTGGCTCGACATGACCCGATACGACACCTGTGACCCGACAGACGCTGGAGGCAGAGATTCAGTCGCACGACCCTGTCATCACTGCCCTGGGCAGCTCGGCACAGCAGATGGTGCGCGCCAACCACTTCGCGTCCACCGAGGTGGACCGTCGCTGGCGCCACCTGCAGGACCAGCACGGCCAGCTCAAGGACGCGGCCAGCGTGCGGCGGCTGCGTCTGCTGGACGCCGCCGAGTCTCAGCAGGTGCGTGATGTTGGGGCCTAGTGAGGGGACGGTCCGGCATGGTCGGGCCACGCGATCCGGTCAGGTGTGGGCTAAGCGCCTGCTTGCGTTTCGTGCACCCTGGACGTTGAATAATCAAATGATTGATATGAATCACATCAGAATTTCCCATGGGAAGATAGGATCCCCGAGTGTGGATACCGCTGAGTTTAAGCAGTTTGTGCTGCCCCAGACGTGACTGCGAAAGCTCGTTGCTCTTATTTTACTGGCTGGAGATACGAAAATAGAAATGCATTCCTGCGTATAAAGTGTGGGTGCCCAGTGATACTAGTAAGCCATCTGCTCAGTCTGGCTTGGGGCAATTATAATTCAGCTGTCGAAACGTATCTAAATCTGTTGGTTGATAACCCGGCATGCAGCAGTAAATGCAACCCGGCATGCAGCAGTAGTCATGACGCACTGAACCACGGCTTGATGTGGCCACCACGCTTGTGTCGGCAGTTCTATGGTGAGGCAGAGGAAGCTGACAAGTGGATGAGGGAGCGAAAGCCGCTGCTGACGTCGCAGGACATGGGCAAGGACTGTGATGCTGTCGCGTCGCTCATGAAGAAGCTGGACCAGATCGAGCGTGACATCTCAAACTACAACCAGGTCAGTTGTGGAATCCGAGAGAACCACGTAAAACGTAGTTTTTGGTATGTCAGTGCATGTGGAATACTTGGTTTTGAGTTGTTGATAGTAGTGGGTCGTGGATTAATAATACAACTGTTTGTTATGTGTACCAACCTTCCGGTTCCTGTTTTCATCAGGGTAGAATTTATCCTGATTTATCCAGGGAAGTGCCGAAACGTATGTAAATGTAACAATAGTTTAACCTTAATTTATGTATCATTCTTATCAGGCACTTAAATGTCGCTGACACTGTTATCAAAATATACTCAGTTGTATAGATGTTCTTCATTTGGATCGAACTACAGCCATTCCCCATGTATCAGTCTTCTTGATGTTTGGTAAAATGCTGCTTGCCGTGCGAGGGTCATGGTTAATGGACCCGTCACCGTTCCAGTGTTACCACATTGACCAGCTGAATCTCAACACATTCCCTCGCATCCTCATCCTCTCACCCACTCGTTTCTCTCTTACGACGTCACCTGTGACCCCACAGACGCTGGAGGCAGAGATTCAGTCGCACAACCTCGTCATCACTGCCCTGGGCAGCTCGGCGCTCAGCTCGACACCTTTTATCCGTAGTCAATGCCCTCTTTAAGCTAGATAATCGACTTTCCTCTCAACCGTCCTTTCCATTTCATCTCATCCCCCTCACCATTTCGGTTCTCCATCTTCCTGCCTCCCATGTGTCTTCGCACTCGTATTATCACCCGTTCGCCTTTGTCTTACGACCAGATAGTCATCCACCGCTTTTCCCCCCCTCACTGTTCCGTCACCACAAGCTCTCCATGTCATCGCGTGCACTCCTCGGCTGCCGTCCACCGCCGCTCACCGTCCGTGCGTCGGCAGGTGATTGCCAAGCTGTCGCAGCTGTGCGGCCGACTGTCGGACCGCGGCCACTTCGACGCTGGCTCCGTCGCGGAGCGACAGGCGCGCCTGGAGCAGCAGTACGCCGAGCTGGGCGAGCTACTGGAGGCGCGGCGTGCCCGTCTGCTCGAGAGCCGCCAGCTGTTCGGCTTCCTGGCCGAGGCGGACAAGGCGGTCGACTGGGTGTCGGATCAGATGCAGGCGGCCGCCTCCGAGGACTACGGCCGAGACGTGGAGCACGTCGAGCTGCTGGTGCGTGCTGCAGCCGGCGTAGAGGCCAGCGGAAGGCTCGGCGCTGATCTCGGGTGGTTTTGGTTTCGATTCGATGTTCAGTTAGGGTACATGCGTAATGTGGTAGGTGATGATGAGGTAAATATTTTGACTCGTAGTCGGTTTATTTACCAGAGTTTAATATCGAAGGATGGGCTAAATGATGTTTTTGCCTAAGACATGTCGATGCGAGAAGAAAAACCGCCGAAGTCCTAGATCGGTCCATGAGAAGCGCATTTAGTGCAGGTCGCTGCTTGGTCAGTATTTGTACCTATGGTTATCCATGTGTCCAGTATGCTTCCGCGGAGCCATGCAACTTGGACGCTTAACATGACCTGGCTTAACCCTTACGTTTGTGTGGCGGCCAGATCAACAAGTTCGAGTCGTTCCTGAGCGGCCTGCAGGCGCACGAGGAGCGCGTGACGTTGGTGGAGGAGGCGGCTCGCCAGCTGGTGGCCGCCAACCACCCGCAGCCTGAGCGGCTGCTGGAGAAGGCCGCCGAGCTGCGCCAGATGTGGGACGACCTGCGCGAGCTCACACAGGCCCGCCAGGAGGTGAGGGACCGCAACCCGCTGGGCGGGTAACAGGTTACAGGCAGGTCCAGATGTGGGATGATCTGCACGAGCTCACACAGGCCCGCCAGGGGGTGAGGGACCGCAGCCCGCTGGGGGCTGGTCACGGGTTGCAAACAGGTTCAGCATTGAAAGGTTAACAATCGATCGGCATAGTTGAGGCAGAAGATGTCGCACTTGTGGTCTGACTCATTGATGTGTATGCGTATGATGTAACTCAATCGTGTGTTCTTTATCCATGTAAAATCACCGCCCCACTGACACACTTCTTCCTTGGTGAATATCAAATTGCTCTGCTAGTTCGACGTTCGACGCTGCCCAGCTTCAATCTAGGTTTGGCTGTAAAACATCGAGGTGTTGCACGTGCGTTATTCTGACAGCACACACTTCCATTCTGACCACGGCGTCTTTCACATGTTCTCATGTTACCCCTTTCACTTCCAATTGTGGTGTTTCCACTTCTGACGCTGAACACTGGTCGAGCGTCCTGAAACCCAAATAGCTAACGACGCTGAACCATCTCCGTGTAGGCGTTGCTGGGCGCCAAGCAGGTGCACGTGTTCGATCGTGATGCAGACGAGACGATCGGCTGGATCGGCGAGAAGGAAGCGGCGCTCTCCACCGACGACTACGGCCACGATCTGGACTCCATCCAGGCGCTGGTGCGCCGCCACCAGGGCTTCGAGCGCGACCTGGCCGCTGTTAAGGAGCAGGTACGAACCCTGTCGGACGGGAAGGTTCTGAGGACAGGTCAGGGCACGGGGCGGGAGGTGGTGACGTCCATGACGAAGGTCTGAAGTCTGGGTGGAGCGGGAGGAGAGTGCAACCGTATCGAAGAGCATGTGCCGGTGTGAAGACACGAGCGGGACGCAGCAGTGTTGTGTTCGAGCAGCACTCGATTTGTGAAGTCGGGGGGAATAGTTCGATCATTCTTGTGTAGTGAAGGTTTCTTCCCCCCTCTGCTTATGGGGTAAACCTTCATTTTCGGCTCGTAGAATAGTCTAGGGTACCTCAGCGTTTGCGATATTATAAACCCCGGTTATGTTTTCAATAATGGCTCTGACTTCCATCTAAGATCTCTGATGTTCACTCCTCTTGACACGCACTTCCAAAGCCAGCACTTTTATTGTGCTATTAGTCAGCGGATAAATGGCCACGAAGATTTGGCATTAATGGTGATTCGATCAGCTTGACAGACAGAGCAACAGTTGCACCTTCGATTCACACGGCCATCCACATCTTCATACAATATCTCTGGCTCTCATCTCTCGTCACAAGTTCGGATATTCCAAGCGGTAGCAGTAGCAACAGTTTCACATACGATCTCCAACGTACATTCTAACCGGTCTTCATTCGCTCTACGCCTTACAAGTATTCAAGCGGTTACATCTCAGTCACTCATAGCGATTTGCTATCAGCCTCACATACCTCCAGTGGTGAAGCGGCGGCTGGCCAGGCGGCGGCTGGCCGCCCCCGAGTGGCGTCCTTCCGCCCAGAACGTTCGTCGACAAGAGAATGAGCGTGAGTGAGTGAGTTCATCTCCGACTCAGTTACTAAGTAACCTCAGGCAACGCCGTACCACGTGACCAGCTCGCGATTCGTCATAGTCACCTGGTCTGCGCGCGCATTGCCAGTGGCCATGAACTCTCTAGAACAAAGGCTCGCTCTGAACTCCGCGCCGTCTCTCCGACATCAGACATACCACGTCTGCTCAGAGTCATTCTCTGGTCGGCTCGGATCGCCAACATAACCCACAACATTTGATAAGCATTTCCTGCCTGCAGTCGACAGTGGCATTCCGAAGCTATGTAGCCAGGATGCAGAGCCGTTGTCGGTGGCTCAGTTATCGGCCGAAGTCATAACATGCATTAAGACGTGTCCGGCCGGCCGTCAACAGTGGTGGCATGATTCACGCGTCACCTGGCGTTATACAACGGCGCATTCTCGAACGAGTGCCGAACGGTATAGTTATATCTAACATTGTTACACTTGAGACGTGATTGATTTTACAATTTTCTGCTGCAATACCGTGTGTCAAAGCAATGATGAAATGGGCGCAAAATGGCTCATGTAGTCCACGCGCCCGGGAAGGACAAAACACCAATCCACCACCACGTAGCAATGAGATGGGATTCGACTGCGGTCTACTGTTCTGTCGGTCACATGTACGACAAGCAGACAAGTTTGGAAAGCATGTCTGGCACATTCAGCGATAGGCGGAGATGCATCGCGGTTAGCAACGTGGTGGGGGTGTCACGGTGGTGTTCCCCACTCCCTGAAGCATCCCTCTGCTGACTGGTTCAACACCTCCGCGACTGTCGTGCAGTCCTGCACCCCTGCTGCACCCCTGACTTGTGTTGTCCACCAGGTGGAGCAGGTGGTGACCGAGGCGAAGCGTCTGGCGGCGCAGTTCCCGGACGCGCGCGACCACATCAGCGTCAAGCACGAGGACACTGTGCAGGCGTGGAACGACCTGCTGGACAAGTCGGCGCAGAGGAAGGACAAGCTGGAGCAGGCGGCCGACATCCAGGCCTACTTCGACGAGTATCGAGACCTCATGTGAGCGCGCAGGGTACACGCTGAATAGGTGTTGCGCGAGCGTACGACAGTGAAGGGCGCAGGCACCGTACAGTGTTACTTGATAACGTTTACGATGAAGCTGACGTCTTAGTACAGGATAGACAGGGTTGCAGATTTCTGCTGCTGCTGTAGAAAACTGGCGAAAACTGGTATATTTTCAGCTACGCTTTCGGAAGCTCGGATACTGCAAAGATGCTTTGTTCAACCTGTTCGGAGTCGCCTATCCGAATATGAGCCGTGCTTGTGGTGACGAAATTACGATATGGCAGTGTGCTCGTATGATGAGATAAGCTCATGTTGAGCGCCTGCTTGAAATTGTGTCCGGCTTTCAGTGTAGACCGTGCCGGTGTGCTGTTGTAGGGTTCGTGTTATGATGAAAGACCAGCCACCAATGCAGTGCAGTGGGCTTGCCACTGGCCCCACCTGTCCCTAGTGATCGCCGCTGACGGGTGACCATCCAACCGTCTGCTCTCGCAGGGCGTGGATCAACGAGCTGCTGGCCAAGATCACGGCCCCGGAGCTGGCGCGTGACGTGGCCGGGGCTGAGGCGCTGATCAGCCGACACGCCGAGTACCGGGCGGAGCTGCAGACTCGCCAGGACGCCGTGGACGCGGTCAGTGCCGCGCCCGCTGATGGTGGTGATAACGCCGATAGGTCGGAGGACGGCCGACCTGATCTGGTTCCGCAGATCTGAGGTGCAAGCGATGGCTGTAATGGTGGAACATATTGGTGCGGTACGCAGGTTTTCGGTGTTTTTTTTTAGAACGCTTCGGTTGTGGGCTGATTCTGTCGTTAATACCATTCAATGTAGGCAACCTGGGACTTGGAGGGCAGAATGTGGTCCACCACTACATCATATTGTGATTATGAAAGTATTATCGTCGTAGCTTATCGGCATGCTTGTTGACACGTGTTGTATGACGTGTCCTATGTCTATGTCACAGTTCATCACGCGCGGACGAGAACTCGTCACGAACGGACACTTCATGGCCAACGACATCCAGGAGAAGATGTCCGTGCTGGGCGCGCGTAGAGACCTGCTGAGCCAGACCTGGAAGGACCGTAACGACATCTATGAACAGAGTTTGGATACTCAGGTTGGTGCTGGTCATTGTTGACGTGGTCTGTGTACCGTCCGCAGTTTCACAGGAGAGCGATATTCTGCGTTGAATGGCAATAAATTACACTTCATCGACATGCCGGGTTCGTGGTTTGGACTCCCATGGAAGCGTAGGAAATGGATGTCATTATGATAGAATGCACTGTATGCCAGTCATCAAACCGTTGCCACCTTATAGCCAAACCAGTGTCCATCTCGGCATAGATACATCGTCGACCCCCCCCCCCCGCCTCTCTTCCATACACCATGTCATGCTTAATTCCCTCTTGACTCTCCTCCAATTTCTTCATCCAAACAGTGCTCCAATTTTATGTTTCTTCAATCATCCAAACCACTACTTCCCTGTCTGAAATGGGGGACGAGTGGTCTAGGGGTAAGATGCTCGTCTCGCAATCGAAAGGTTGTGGGTTCGAGTCTCACCTGTCGCTACTCTTCGCCCGCGACCAATCGGCGTGAGAGATTGGCGACGCTATATGACTCAACGGTCGACGTGTCGTAAAACCAATAACCAACCAACCTGTCTGAAATGGTCAAAGATCACAGAAGATATTTTCTCCTAGAAAACTATAGTATAGCTAAAGCTGAGCCTGCTTGGGGAATCTATGGATTCCCGTTGGCCGCTGCCTGACTGGCCGTCGTGTTGCAGGTATTCAAGCGAGACGCGACGCAGCTGGAGTCGTGGCTGCAGAGCCGGGAGCCGGTGCTGCGCGACCCGACCGTGGGCGGCTCCATCACAGAGGTGGAGGAGCTGATCCGCCGCCACGACGACTTCCTCAAGACGATCGAGTCGCAGGAGGACAAGTTCGACGCACTTCGGCGTACAACTTTGGTAAGTCAGCCGCTGTGGCTGTGGCTGTGGCTGTGGCGTGGTGAGAGTGATGCGCCAGCGTTCGGTGGCGCTGGTTGAGTGTCGGCCTATGTGGTTACGGGGTGGTGCATGATTGGGATGGAATGGTCCGACATGAAGGCCGATATTGGATTGAAAAAGGTTGTTTTGTTTGTTTGTATATTGGGTGGTTCTCGACGCACCTTATGCACGATCACGGCTAATGGCGCCGCCTACACTGTTTCGCCGGTGGGCCGCGGGATCTGTATGTGCCTTGCGTCGCCAACAGCTGGAGGAGGCGTTCGCGAGGATGCGGCAGCGGGAGGAGGAGGCTCGTGTGGCCGAGCAGAAGCGGCGCGAGGAGGAGCGGCTGCGGCAGATCCGACAGCAGGAGGTGGACCGCATCACCAAGGTACGCCACGGTCGGGTGGAGGTCGACCGCGCCCGGCCGCCAGCTGCCCGGCTCTCGAGTCTCGCATTCTGCATGGGCGTCTTCGATGCAGGAGTCTCGTGAGAGTCCATGAGTTGAATCTCTTACCCTGTGTAGCTTTTGCCCAACAAACGGCATGCAACCGGATCAGGGATCACCATGAAATGAACGTCACCATGCTGTTCGAAAGGAATTACACGACGAAAGTAGGACACATTTTAAAAGTGTGCAAGCCGGTACTTTATGGCCTATGTAGTAAGATACACCCTTAATCCCAAATAACCTTGAAAATTTGGAAGAGCGACCTGTAAAGGGTAGAAAATATCACAATGTACGATATAATTGTGTGCGTTGATCAGCTAAACGGTCCACAATCATATTTTGGTATTGCGTGACACCTGGTAAGTAACGCGCTTGTCTGTGTTGTATTTGATCTTTTGATGTCACTAAAGTCTTCCGGTTCACACGGATTGTTGGTCTCAATCTTGTTCGGCTGCTACCTTCAAGGTTCTTATTCAATCCATGGTTCTTTCATGTTATGACTACCTGATGAAAAGCACAGTCGCCTTCCTCGTCTTCCTGGATCAGGCTATGCCAACTGCTAGTCCATTGCGTTTTGGTCTAGTTGTAACCTGTTTACTCTGCCCAGGAGCGTCGTGTTCTGGTCTGGTTGTAACCTGTTTACTCTGCCCAGGAGCGTCGTGTTCTGGTCTGGTTGTAACCTGTTTATCTGCCCAGGAGCGTCGTGTTCTGGTCTGGTTGTAACCGGTTTACCCTGCCCAGGAGCGTCGTGTTCTGGAGGCGGAGCACGAGCCAGGAGATGCCAGTCCCAGGTGAGCGAACTACTCTCCCCGTGTCGGCTGCCAGGTCCCTCTCTAGCCAGCTCAGTCAGTTTTCTGTCTAATATCGAGTGTCTCTCGCTCGCCTGCCGACCTGCCGACACTCGGACCTCGACTAACTGATGCTGGGCGCCTGTGGCGGCTCAGGCGCTGCTGTCTGTGCCGATATGCAGTTTACTTGGGTCATTACGGCCAGGAAATGTCTGGCCGCGCTTTCAGCTGACTACCGGCCGGTCCGAGCCGCTGGTGCTCGGCGCAACCTGTCCATTCTGTAGCTCTGATTTGTAGTACACGACCGTAGCTGACGGGGACACGGGAACGGCCACCTTCCCACAAGACGGACTTTTGAATAGACCGCTTTGCTTCCGACCCCGATACGAGCACGGGCGGACGACTGTGTCCCGCCGAACTCCTACAAATGCATGTCTTAGCTGCCACGAGCGGTCTCTGAGCTCACTGATACCTTCTGGCTGTGGTGTCCTCTGGGTCTCTATATGAGCGGACCGGTGCCCTCCCCTTGAGTTGACCGGCCGCCCGCCCGCCCGCCAGCGGTCCTCACTTCTGACCCACTGTCGCGCCTCACCTCCCGCAGCGACGGGATCGACGGTGGCCGGCCGGTGTCTCAGCTCTCTCACTCCACCTCGTTTCCAGACGTTTCCGAGAGGTATTTGTGTCCTCCGCTGACAACGCTTAACCAGATCCCAGCTAGCTGCCGCCTAGTGCTAACAGGAAATGGCTCTAGTTGTCACAGATGTCAGTATGGTGTGGCGGTGCGCCAAGCGCTTTTGGGCCACTCAAATGGGTTCGGTGTGCGTTATTTTTCAGTTGCGGGTGCCGCTCGCTCTTCTTATGCTTCGTTTACTGTCACATGATGTATGTGTTTTTATTGTGAGGCGAGAAATTTCGGTGATCAGGATCATTGATGTTGGGCTATGATCAATGTCATAGTTGCGGCAATCACTGTGCGGCACTATATTTGTTCAATAGTTATTGTGCCACACGCCACGAGCTCACTTAGTTGTTCGTCACTATATTTGTTCCATAGTTATTGTGCCACACACCGCAAGCTCACTTAGTCGTTCGTCGCTATATTTCTTCCATAGTTATTGTGCCACACACCACGAGCTCACTTAGTTGTTCGTCACTATATTTCTTCCATGGTTATTGTGCCACACACCACGAGCTCACTTAGTTGTTCGTCACTATATTTCTTCCATGGTTATTGTGCCACACACCACGAGCACACTTAGTCGCTACAGGCAACGTCGCCTGCCACACACACTTTAAGCGTCGCTCTACTCACCTATGGCCACCGGTGTCCACGCCAACGCCCGTGTATTAGCGACCAGTCTAGATATCTGTAAATTGAATAATCATCTTTGTGGGGTGGCTGATGTAAAAGTGTATGGAGACATTTTATGGTGTTTGTCTCACAACGATGTCCGCGACAGCGGCGGGAGAAGGGCTGCTGAAATTAAAGCTTGCCACAATAATAAGCTTTGCAAACTGGCATCGAGACTCGCAGCTTTATAATCATGGCGACTCCAGGAATATTTTATTGGTTGGGATGATGTGTTCACATATTCACATGTGCTGGGTTGGTGGTATGTGTATGTTTCTCTTCGTGTGTCCGTCCGGAGCGCGCTTGGCATTGGGATAAGCTACGCCTTGTTTTGCCAGAGCTTGAAGTTATTTTATTTTGCCATTGTTGCAATGCATTCGCGTTATTTTTTGTTTTTGTTTTCGGCAACAGTTTCGGGTTACGTGACAACGTTTGGTTCCATACGTTTGCATTTGAAAATGTCCAATTGATGAGACCTACCGTTATTTTGTGTGCCTTGTTCTCCCAAGCTGCTTTCCATGACGAGTGTATTGCAATACGGAGTTCGCGGGAATGTTACGTGGTGACGATTTTATTTATTGTTTGGTTCCTTGTGGAAATTTTGTTGCTTCTCACCCCAGTAGTATTGTTCGTATATATATATATATATATATATATATATATATATATATATATATATATATATGGATATGGTATGGATTGGTTGATATATATATATATATATATATATATATATATATATATATATATATATATATATATATATATATTTGAGCAACATGACCGACCGTGACCTGGGGAGTAAAGCTGATCTCGCTCGACTGGTGTCCCCAGGATGCTTCTGAAGAATCCGATGTTAACTGAGAAGAAAATGGGCAGCCAATCTAGTCTTTCTAGTCTGAAGCGAGGTGAGTGTAATGCTAAGATTAAGGCATATAAATGAACTCAAGTAATCCCCAGTAATGTATGAATCTTTCTAGCTTGACTTCCTCCCTCCTGGTTCAGTCTTTTCTGGCTTGAATAACATCGCGAATATGTTACCTGACTGCGGTGTATCCCTTATTATGATGCTAAGGTTACCTAAATTTCCAGATTTGAGCAAGCTAAGACACTCGTTTGTGCAGTTGTTTAGTGTACAAACCGATCAGATGATTAGTTGCTTCGCTTTCTAGTCTACTGACATTCAAGAAGGTTTTACCGTCTAACCTCGCCATTCTATTGCAATTTGTGATCGCTATCGACTATGTTGCTTTACTAATGCGCCATGGTATAGGCATCAGTAAAAACCCAGTTTGTTTCCTTAACTTTTAAGCAATTAATTTAATTAGTTGACTTTGTTACAGTCGGCCTTCAGTTCTGTACACCGTAATGAACAGTAGTAACCGTTTTACACAACAGGAACCTTTTTCGGTAGGATACATTGCAAACAAATGCGTTTGTATCGAAATTCGTCGCTCTGTCATCGAGCTGCGATCTCCATTGTCAAACCGTGTCAAATACGCTGCACATCCCAGTGCCAATTACGCTGCACATCCCAGTGCCAAATACGCTGCACATCTCATTGCCAAATAGGGGACGAGTAGCCTAGGGGTAAGTTACCCGTCTCACAATCGAAATATTGTGGGTTCGAGTCTCACCTGTCGCTACTCTTCGCCCGCGACCAATCGTCGTGAGAGATTGGCGACGCTACATGACGCTACAGTCGACGTGTCGTAAAACCAACAACCACCATCAGTGCCAAATACGCTGCACACCCTAGTACCAAATACGCTGCGCATCTCAGTGCCAAATACGCTGCATATCTCAAGCCAAATACGCTGCACATCTCAGTGGCAAGTACGCTGCACATCTCAGTGCTAAATAATGCGCTTCACATATCGGTGCTAAATACGCTGCACATCTGATTGCCAAATACGCTGCACATATCGGTGCTAAATACGCTGCACATCTGATTGCCAAATGCGCTGCACATCTCTGTGCCAAATACGCTGCACATATCAGTTCCAAATACGTTGCACATTTCAGCCACAAATGCGCTTCGTATTTTAAGCCAAATAGGTTGCGCAGCTCAGTGACAAATACGCTGCAACCCCAAGCCAAATACGCTGCAAATCCCAAGCCATATACGCTGCACATGTCAAAGTTGAGGGCAATATGCCGGATTGTCAACATCGGTTCAACCTATTGCTGTTAATTGTGGATACGTTTGTGAAATTGTAGTAAAGGTGTATTTTGAAGCAATCTTGGACCGTCATATCGCTAGGTCATGCGGTGTGAAGCCAGACACATTCGTTTCATGTGGTGTAAAGTGAACCAAGAACACTATGTGATGTGAAGTCAGGCGGGGACGCCCCATGTTGCGATGAAACCGAAGTCCACTCGACGTGATGAGAAAGTCATAAGGTCATTTCATGTGGTGTAAGGTCAAGCAATGATAACATATAGGTTTAAGGTCAGGCGGGGTTTGGTAAACCCGAAACAGGATACTCCATATTGTGAACGGTTAAACAAGGACGCTCCGTATGGTGCAAAGCCAGAAAGTATACTTTGTTGCACAGTCAAGTTTGTAGGGAAGTCCTTATTGGCACGCGAAAGTCTAGCAACCTCTTCGTTCGCGATAACTCCAGTCACGAAAGTACCAGTACCTTTTGCTGCCCTGTATTGCACTGCAGCACTCCACGATCACACGAGAACTACAGACACCGTACAGTACGTTCTCCTCGGAAGGTAAGCCGTGATACTGTCTTTCCTATGAATTTAGAAGCCGAACTTAGTTGGGAAGGGCGCACGCGTAGCAGCGGTCCGCTCGCTCAGAGTATTCAAAACCGACTGGCTGGGGCCGCACGGCCGCTAGTGACTTCGGGAGACCCCCGGTCGCGGATTTGTCGAGGGCGCAGAACCACCCCTTGACGTCACATCCATGTCGACGGCCTTCTAGAAGGGGAAATTGTCTGTTTCTAGTGGCGGTGACGATGTGTTACGTTTACGGTACACTTTTACAATCGCAAGGCTTACGGGATTATATCAATTACGGTTACGGGACAGCCAAACGTATAACTTTATGTGAACACAGTTACATCTAGCATTAACGACGGCGGCGGTACGCGCCGGTCGGATAGGGGTCACGTCTCTGGCGCCTGGCTGGCGGGGTGTCCGCCGGAAGGAGGGAGGGGAAGGTACAATGTCCAATGTACGTCTCCGTTCGGGCGGTGGCTGCTGACGTAGACAGCAGACAGGCCGACGCCAGTCTCGGAGCCGGGGATTTGTCGCGCCATGAACGAAGTGGGTTGGGGCTGAATTTATGGGATTAAGACGCTCAAAAACTAACTCTCTTACAAGTTCGGCAAACCCGAAGAAAGGTACTTCATGTGGTAAGGCTAAAACAAGGATACTCCATGTGGTATAAAGCTAGACAAGTTCACTATGTGGTGTCTCTACTCTTCGCCCGCGACCAATCGGCGTGAGAGATTGGCGACGCTACATGACTCAACGGTCGACGTGTCGTAAAGCCAATAACCAACCACTATGTAGTGTAAGGCTAAACCAAGGACATTTCCTGTGGAATAAAGTCATACCAGGACACTGCGGTGTAATGCCCAGCGGGGCACTGCCAAGTCCCCAGTACCATACGCCCTGACGTGTTCTGCACCGTGGAGCAGCCGAGGGAGTGTGTGTGTGTGTGTGACGCTGACGTGGCCGGGCCGTGTTCTAGTGTTCCGACAGGGCTCCCAGCTGCTGCTGTTCAGGGGTAGGTGACTGTTGTCCGTGTGTAGTGGGCTGGCTGAGCCTGGCACGCCGCACGTGGGGACGGCGCGCGCCGCCAGGGCCCACGCCCTGTCCCAGTCGGCCGCCGCACGTCTGCTGTCAGAGCACCACTGATGGGGCGTAGCCAGCACCCGGCGATCCACGCTCGTGTCGCAATAGCCGGGCCTTAGAAGCTGATGGGAGATGATCATCCAATGTAGCGTAGGGGGTAGATGATCTGATATGAAATACTGATCAGATCACGTAGGTGGTGTTCATACAGGCAATCCTCCCATGTTTTGCGTCACTTTTTTGGTAACAGACAATCGAGATCTGGGTGGCACGTCTGGCCACATGTATGCCGCGTTCACCTGTGAATGCAAAATTCAGATGTGCCGTTCCTGTGAAATTCTGTCGGCACTCGTCTCTGAAATGCTCTGGGATATGTCACTTTCCATTTAGCATTCCTATCTTCTCTATAATGCGCCTGGCTACGCCCTTTTAATGTATCAAGCTCGACTTCGTGTGCTGAATATCAATGCTTCAACTCATTCTCCAAGTACTGAAAATGGAGATTCGCTACTCTATTTGTGTGCGAAGACCGACTCTAAAATTGTGTTGCGACACCTTTTGACGTGTTACTTGTTATCAGTTACGCACATTCGCAGTACGTGTGGCACCTATCCTGCTCTCTTGTTATTCATTTTATGCCCAATTAATTGTGGTTGTACGTAAAGTATTGTAATTGTGGCTTACGTCGCTCGACGCGTGAAAGTTGTATCCATTTCAGGATTTAAATCTTCCTATGTGCAAATCCATCCGTCTGTGACATGAATGTCTGGTCACGATATACTCCGTTGACGTGAGTTTAATTATATCCAATAATGTCGGCTATAAGAGTGGTCTAGGGGTAAGATGCTCGTCTCACATTCGAAAGGTTGTGGGTTCGAGTCTCACCTGTCGCTACTCTTCGCCCGCGACCAATCGGCGTGAGAGATTGGCGACTCAACGGTCGACGTGTCGTAAAACCAATAACCAACCAGTGTCGGCTATAGGCCGATTCACACGGGAAATTTTGTTGCTTTTTAGAAATGGAACGTAAGTGGAACGTAACGTAATCGGAATGTTCTGAAAATATAAAATGAACGAAATGGTTTTGTTTT
This sequence comes from Ashinkailepas kermadecensis, assembly GCA_034440615.1. NCBI lineage: Eukaryota > Metazoa > Arthropoda > Thecostraca > Neolepadidae > Ashinkailepas > Ashinkailepas kermadecensis. The sequence goes on from JAOTOM010004168.1 coordinate 79,718, forward strand.
CGTTACGTTCGTTTTACGTTTGCTTTACGCACGCCTGACTAGGCGTTTTACGGCGAGTGTGGCGTAATTTAGTCTGAATACAACTTTTTAAGTACTTCTCTCTTTTTTTTGCATACATGTAGGTTTCTAAAAAAATATTGTGAGGGTACAATACAGAAGAGCAATGGGCAGGTGCAAATGGGCATACCACATCGGACCCTATGTTAAAAGTTGAAATTATTGGTAGGGGACAAAGCCATCATGGGGGAAGTACCCACCCAAAGCCATACAAAGCTACACCCCTGGCTCATTGCGTCAGTACGAACATGTGTTAGCGTCATCGTCCGCACGCGATGAAGGACGCAGGCTTTTGTTATTTTGGCCCTTGGATCTAACCCAGAACCGCCTATTCGTAGGCCTTGGGTGAGATAGTCACTTAGAGAGAGAGAGAGAAAGAGGGATGATCGTGGCAAATATGTCACCCTTATGCAAGAGGTCATAAGTACCCCCGGTGGCAGCCCCCCCCCCTCGGTGGCACTAATGTCCATGGGACACCAGAATTCTGCATGCTCTATGGCCAACTTCTGAATCCGTTACTGGCCAGTCCATAGCTGGCTGCGGGTAAAAATGTATCTCCGCTGCCAGCTGTTCAATTCGAAGTTCGCGCGGCACGAGGCGACATTGTTGAGCGATCTTAAACCAAAGTCAACGCGCGGGAAAACACCGACGCTCAGTTATAAGCATGTGATGGTGCGGTGGGTGGGTTGTGCGCGACTATGTGTCTAGTTCAAGTTCTGTGCATTCATGCATTACGTTTGCTTTTTATGGGAATGTGAATTGCCGAACATTGTAAGAAATTGGGCGCCAAATGACCGAGTTGTCGGCGCGCCCTTAAGCCCAAATAATCAGTCAATCAATCACATTGTAAGTAATGCACTGAAGTGGCCGGTCGAGGGGCAAGGATAGCCGAGTGGTTAAGGTGTTGAGCTCTGGGTACCAAAGGCCCCAGGTTCAACACTCACATCGCTCGGGGCACTTCCCAATCCCGCGGCCCGCCGGCGAGACAGTGTGGGCGGCGCCATTAGCCGTGACCGTGCATAAAGTGCGTCGAGAACCACCCAATAAACAAACAAACAACGAAGTGGCCAGCCGTGCTCAAAATTGAATATGCCAATCATCGGTTCCCACAGGACACATCATCATGGTACGAACCTTCTACCGCACCTCCTACCTGGCATAGGTGTGCCCAGTTTCATATATCTTTGGTCCACGCGACCAATTAATTCGATGATCGCGAATGATCAATCCTAGTCGAAGCGCCCTAAAGCCAAAATAACTAACTAACTAACTAACCAATGCACTCGAAGTAAACAAAACATTGGAGACCAGGGTCCCGTCAGAAATACCTATATAGGAAAGTCAAATTCGCGGTGACCTGCTCCAAGGTATCCTAAAGTAACCTCACTGTAAGGATTTATAGAGATTAATAAAAATATACTTTTTTTAAATCCACGCTAACTCTTGCTTGTGTGTAGATCTTCAGTTGCGCCCCAGCGATATCTACTTTTGCCGACCTGTATTTCTGAAATAAATCTTTGAAAACGCAAAAAAACGCTTCGTTTACGTTGGGTGACCGTAAGAAGATAACTTGAGTTGATCATTCCAACGATATGTTCCGTTCTGAAAGCGATCGTTTTACGAGCTTTATATGCGGGTCAAAATTGCGCCCGTTCACGCTACGCTTCGATCGAACATCGCAAAATTGTTCGGTACCGTTACGCTCGGCTTCCGAAATCATTAGTTCTTCTTACGTTCCGTTCCCAAAACGCTAACAGTTCGCCGGTGTGAACCGGCCATAAGTCGGCTTACAGCATGCTTGATTATGACCACGTCGGATTCCTGTCACGTTCGAGGCCATCGTCGGACTCTGACCTTCGTCTCTGGTCGTCATCCCTGCCGCAGGTGATGTGAAGCGCGCCGAGAGCATGAAGTCCGAGAGTAAGAAGGCGAAGCGGACGCCGTCGTTCACCACTCGGCGACGCACTCAGAGCTTCCGTAAGGTGAGATGATCCGGGGGCGTCGGACAACCGGAGTTTCGCTTCAAATGCCATTCGCTACGGCACTGTCTGTCGTAGTCGACCGAACATGGTCGACTACAAGTATATGAAGGAGAGAGCAAAACAGATGCCTTATCTCGCCCTCTCTCTCGCCACAGAAAGGTGGGAATTGCCAGAATATGGCGCAATAAGTATCCAACATGACTTCTGCGTGGGGCGCGCTTCTCAGGCATCTGGAATAATCTTGTTGCAATTTTATCTTCGGTTGCTGAAGTGACAGGGTCTGTTTATTTGGCGACATAAGATTTACGCACACCATCCCTAAGCAGACTTTCGACAGGACAGCACACGATAAGCACGCACAGATGCCTAGCCAAACTCCGCTACCGCAGCATAGACTATTGCAAAATATATTCTGCTGCCGAAGCATGCCAATACGGCTGTGTTCTTGTCTGACATCAGGTGAAGAAACTGGAGGAGGTGCAGAACCTGCCACCGGTGGAGGTGGACGGCCTGCTGGAGAGGAAGCAGGAGCTGCAGAGCGGCGGCAAGAAAGCGACGATTCGCAGCTGGAAGACGTATTACACGGGTGAGATGTCACGGCTGTCCATCGAGCTACTGGGGCTTTGCTAGCAACGAAAGGTCTGTTGTTGTAGATTCGCTAGTGACAGATAGCAGTCAGCTAGCATGCTTAGTTTTCATAGCCATTTATAGCTACGCTATATATACCTAGGTTCGGTGATAGTCTATTCCAAGCGATGTATCACAGAACGCGGGAAGGTTGTTGGTGTGATGTGCATTTTGTTCTGCTTTCTGCGGTACAGTCGCCGCCAAAAACGTGTAAGGTATGTATTTATGTAGAACTGAATGCTCTGCCTGTATTGGTGGGTAGGCAGTCTGGTCTGGCGGGTAGACAGTCCTGTCTGACGGGTAGACAGACTGTACTGGCGGGAAGGAAGTCTGGTCTGGAGGGTAGGCAGTCTGGTCTGGCAGGTGGGCAGTCTGGTCTGGTGGGTAGGCAGTCTGGTCTGGTGGGTAGGCAGTCTGATCTGATGGGTAGGCAGTCTGGTCTGACGGGAAGACAGTCTGGTCTGGTGGGTAGGCAGTCTGGTCTGGCGGGTAGGCAGTCTGGTCTGACGGGAAGGCAGTCTGGTCTGGCAGTCAATTCTGCATGCTGCTGCAATCGTGTTAACTAGTAAACATCTGTTGATCGTCACTCGCATGCCGGATGGTAGTAAACATCTGTTGATCGTTAATCGCATACCTGGTAAAAGTAACATCTGATGGTAGTAAACATCCGTTGATTATCACTCGCATGCCTGGTGGTAGTAAGCATCTATTGATCGTCACTCCCATGCTTGGTGGTAGTATGCTACTGTGCGTTTCTGCGGCATCGTTAAAATAATAGTTTTTCGTTAGGTGTGAGATGTCGAAACGAGTTCAGTAAGATGTCCAACGTTGGAAACGAATGGAAACGACGTCGTTTAAGTTCTTCAAACTCAATTTTGAGCCCGTAACGTGCTTCTATGTGCATCTTTTCGTATATTTTAGGAGACACCTAATATAAGGATACCAATGATGTGGATAGGAATGCCATACAATCAACAAATTGTATTGAACGGCAAACCACATCATAGGTAATCTCTTTACCTGAAATAACGTTAGGCACGAAATGTTCATGTTCACAATATGTAATGGTGAGCATGAGCATGATACTTACACCCAAGACACTGTTAGACACAAGGCATGGATACTTTATAAATGTACATGAAGAAGCACGATGTCGATACTTCTTTGGGAAGGATGTGTCTTCGGTGTTCAGTAGGTGGTATATTCCACCCGATTTCAAGGATAATTTATCGCTGTTCTGCGGAATGGCGTGATTTGCTTTGATGTGTACCGTTCCGAGCGTACGATGTGTGATCTCCGAATGCTCTTTGTTTTTCGATGCTACTATCGGTGACCTCACCTGACCGGACGTGACATTGCTTCCGTAGTTTTGTGCGGTCAGCTGCTCTGCTTCTTCAAGGACGTGGACGACTTTTCCAGCAGTAAGGCGGCTGCATCGCCGCTGATACTCTACCAGGCACGCTGCGAGCGGGCCAGCAACTACACCAAAAAGAAGAACGTCTTCCGGTGCGTTGCGTAGTCTTAGCCCTCGTCAGTGGGGAGGGGAGGGCTGATGCAACCTCCATCCAGGGTTAGATTTGTGCTTTGTTATACTATATGTGGAGATAAAATTGTGTGGTAATCGAATTTGGAGGGGATGTTTTTTTTTCGAACCTGTGACACGAGCATCTCAGTTTACATTTTCCAGTGAGTCTTGACCACTTTATCCCAGAGTAGTTCGTTGTCAAACAGCAACATTTACCTCAAAATGCGAAAATTGAGGATGGTGTTCCGGATGCAAAAAAAAATCCAGGAACAGCTTATTTTTCCGCCCGTGCCCACACTCCCTATGGTTTTTCGTGGATGGCTTCCTAACCACTCACCAGATCCTAGTTAAATATTCCGTACCCTCCGGGGCGACTTTTTTCGGAGCCTTCGGTTAACATTCTTTGTTAGGTCGTTTCAGGTCACGGAGTTGTGACGTCATAAAAGAGAACACCTCCGACCAATTCTTAATGAAATCATAGATTATCGAATCTTGACATGCTATTATAACCTAAAGTGGCACATTTTGTTTGGCTTATGCTAATTGATGACTAGATGATATTCGGACATTTTCCATGTACCGTTGCAGTCATACAAGGTCATTTACCAAAGTTGCCCTAGGATGACATTTTGTTGTGGATTTATGGCTATCAAAATGCCGATTTATTTTCATTTTATGTCGTGGAATAATGATCAAAACTGTCCTTGGACTGTCTTCGCCACCTTGAAGTTGTTTGGTCAGTTCTCGCGGAATGTCGAGCCTGAATTTTGCGGATTCAGACTTCGGCGGAATAATTATCATAGTTTGAGCTTAGCTGGTCTGAGAAACGCATCGTCTATCTGAATTGCGCATTGTAAAGAAATTCGTAATTCTGGACCGTTCAAACTAGATGGCATGGTTACTTTTTAAGTACAAGGACAAAAGCAATCATAGCAGTTGAGTGAGGCGCATCACAGTAGTTCAGCTCTACTGTGATGCTCTCACTACTGCACAAATCGAAATTGAGCATACAGTAAATGAAAAAGTGCAGCATAGAACGTCATCGTTGTTGTTGGACTGCGCGATTGGTTAATACTAGGGTGTATTATCTCCCTCACGGCAGAAGGTGAGTGCATGATTGATCAGTACTTGGTGACTCCAGTCTTGATGCATTTGTGATGGAAGAGATTCAATCCTGCCATCACATGCAGTGGCAGGTTCTCTAGAACAGTAATGCGTCCTGACGGTGGATGCAGCTGTTCACCATGTTCATGTTATCAACCCGTTCACGATGTTTATGTTGTCAACCTGTTCGCAATGTTCATATTATCAACCTGTTCACCATGTTCATGTTATCAACCTGTTCACCATGTTCATGTTATCAACCTGTTCACAAGGGTAAGAGTGGTTAGAGGTAAGATGCTCGTCTCACAATCGAAAGATTGTGGGTTCGAGTCTCACCTGTCGCTACTCTTCGCCCGCGATCAATCGGCGTGAGTGATTGGCGACGCTATATGACTCAACGGTGGACGTGTCGTAAAACCAATAACCAAACAACCTGTTCACAATGTTCATATCATCAACATGTTCACGAGGGCGCTGCATGACTTCTGCAGTCTATGCGCCTCTGAACCCCAATAACCAACCAACCAACCAACCTGTTCACGATGTTCATGTTATCAATCTGTTCACGGCTCGTCGAACACAGAACGCGGTGCAGCAGCTAAGCAAAGCTATGGCTGTTTACCAATGAAGGGTCGGACGGCCGGTGCAGGTAGCATGGAGCGCGGTGCTGACGAGACCCGTCTGCTTCAGGGTCTCGCCGACAGACGGCTCTGAGTACCTGTTCGCCACCGAGAGCGAGGAGCAGCTGCGCGAGTGGATCAACAAGATCGACTTCCACGCCCAGCTGCCGCCCTCCAAGCAGCTGCTCAGCTACGACCAGCAGTCGGTGGGTGTGGACCGGGTGCGCTGCTCTGGGGCACGGCCGCCCCACCGGAGACTGGGCTGCTCGGCCACATGTCTTGCCTTGCTTTGCTGCCTGATGTGAAGTGATAGTGCGTGGCATGCTGTTTTACCGTTCACCACGGGTTGCCTGTTGTGTTGCTGCCTGATAACGGGGCTCAATTGAGATGTGAATAATTTGACTGCCTGATGGACTGGACTGAGGACTGGGCAATCTTCTTAAGGTTATAGTCATGATGACTTGGGTGGTTGCGAAGTTCGGTGTCACGTTAACTGACTGCTTCCTCGTGAGAAAATCGTGACAACTCTTGCACAGGTTTCGGTGTGTTTCACTTTCTCGTGGCTTGAGCTGAATCCATCTAAACCTCTCAAAGCTTCTCAATGTGATCGACACTGACTGGACTCGGGACTCTGTACTGAATGTCGGCCAGTACATCACCGCTGACGGTCGTCTGTACTGAATGCCGGCCCGTCCAGCACCGCAGTTGGGTGCACCGTCCGGGCGGCAGCTGGCGCCACCTGACGCATGACGCCCGTGACCGCGCATGCGCAGACCGCAGCCGAGCGTGCGGTAGGCTGTGGTCTGTCTCACCCTGGTACGGCACCGCCGGCCGCCCGCTCCCACCGTATCCGACCCCCGCTGCAGCTGACCAGACAAAGCAAAGCCTCTCAGACTGGCAGCTGTCTGTATTTTTATAACCGTTGAATAGATACGTCGAAAAATCCCTTGAGAATGACAAGAAAACTGGCAACATCCGTATTGCATCATTGTTGAATGGATACATCGGAAGATTCACTAAGAGTGAAAAGAAAACTGCACATCGCCTTTCGGCTGTAAATCTTTTTTGGGGGTGTCTGTATATATGGGGAAAATTCCGACAACTTCGATGACAAACGAAGGACGAATTGCTTCAGCTGGAAACAGTCTACAGTGGATACTTCTTCTGTAGCGATCGTACCATCAGTTATGCAATCACTCGAAGCTGGTGCATTCCAAATAATCTGCCGTCACTGCTGTGAAGTTTCGGCTGTTTGTGGCGAAGGCCGGGCTCGCTGGCTGCGGTTATTGATGCTGTCGGTGGGACATTCTGTCGGGCCCGGGTGCATGAAGCAGCGGGACGGGCGGCCGGCGGTACCCCTGCATGTGTGGTGGATTGCCGTGGCCGACCTCTGACCCGAGCATGGCGACGCGACGTTCAGAGCGGCGCGGCGCCGGCCGATGTCGACTTCGACTCGAGCCGCTCGCCGTCGCCCGAGCCGGCCGGCCGGCGCCAGCTGCTGCAGGAGCCCGTCTATGCCAACCTGCCGCCGCCCCAGCTGCGGCAGACACAGGTGAGGTCTCAGCTGTGGCTCCCAGCTGCTGCAGGAGGGGTACACCGACCGGTGGGTCACGGTCGCGCCTGTGGTGGCACCGAGTTTTACACCAATCGGTGAAAAGGGGATACTTTGGGCTGCCGCCGAGTGGTACACCAGCCACCGGCCGGTCGGAAGTGCTGCAGCGAATACTGCCGAGCAGAACACCAGCAGAGCAGAACACCAGCAGCGGCGGAACGCAGGTTATTGGCACAGTCGCCATGGCATGGCGGGTCAGTACGGAGCCCGTCTGACGTGTCGTGCGTTGTGTTTCACTGCTAGCGACCCGATCGAATCCCATAATGGATGGACACTAGCCATGCTGAGCTTCAGTAGGTTTGGGAGTGTCATTCGTGGGGTGTAATGGTAGTTTTGTGCCACTACATGTGCGTTGGTGTGTGATAGCTGGATGGGTTGTGCATGCCTAGACTGGCAGCACTGGCTAGTGGTAAGGTGGCGCTATCCATCTCACATAGTTGTAGCGATATATTGAACAACTGAATGACGTGAGATCCGTTGTTTCATATCTACCCTCATGATGCTTTGGCTGTAATGGGAGCAAATATGGATATCAGGAACAAAAGGAGATGTTCCATTAAATACCTAATGGGGAAAAGACAGCAAGTCGCATTTGGATAATGAACATGTTTTTGGTAAGATGATTTATCAGGATGTTCTGAAAGCATTCGTCAACCCAGGAAGCCACCCATCGCATGCACTGAAACGAGGTTTCGCGTGAGTGTGTTTACGCAAAGCTGTTCGTGTGACCAGGCCATGCGGTGTGACCTGCAGGATGACTCGACCCGACCTTCGGCGCCTCCGATACCGCCGCGGGGCTCGGTCAGCCCTCCAGCGGACCGCGCCGCCTCCGGCGAGCCGCCCATCTATCAGAACCGAGTGTCCGTCATACCTTCGATCGGTGAGCCGACCTGACCTGACCGCGCCGGTCGTCAGTAGCCCCTGAGTGGTGGGCTGTCCAGACTTCAGGTCATCGTTCAAGTGGGGTCCGTCCGTAGAATGTACTAGGGATTAAAATCATTCGAGAGGGATTTGGGTGTGTCGCACAGAGATTGATTGAGCACAGCTATCTCATCAGGAATGCTTACAATGGAGGCGTGTTGCGATCGGTGCAGAGCAGGGACTTAGTGGATAAATGCAGATGTCTCTGGAAGGAAGGTGGTCTTAGTGGCTGGATGTTTCCCAGTAACAATTGCATTCCATTCAGGGTATTCTTTATACGACGTACTAAGACCCGATTCCTTTCTACCGTGGTGCGGCGTTTGGTGTCACGTGCTGTTTCAGAAGAAGAGTCAAACGGGCGAGAGGAGCGGAACGGGATCAGCCGCCGTCATTCTTCGCTAGACGGTAAATTACTCAACTTTCGGATGGTGAAGGTGGCGCCTCCCACATGCGGTACACTTGCCGGACGACACACTTTGCGGACGGCATATGTCGTACTTTTTCCCTAGGTGTAACAAGTTTAATCACGCACCGAGTCTGTTTGCACTACTTAACTTCAGCGTTGTGTATCTTCCGTGACTTTTGTTTTCGTATGTTTCGTCGTGTTTCGATTTGCCTTACGAGTTCATTTAAGAAGAACATACTTTTCTATTTTGCTTCCTCTATGTAATTTTCTCGAGCACATCGTGTTGTTTTAGTTAGTTATTTTTTTATTTTCTGAATATCAAGACAAGTTCAGGCTGTCGAAGAATATGACTTGGCGGTACTCTTAGTTAGTTTTGTTCTGTTTGGTTGGGCAGGTGTTTTCCACTTAGTAGTGCCATAATTCGTTTTTTTCATGACGTGCTGTACTGCTGTTTTGTGGCCTAACCTGGCCACTCTGGCCGTGCTAGTAGTCTGTTATAGCGCCCTGTCGTAGTACTGCAGCTCGCCAACTGCAGTGATGTAGTGTTCTGGCTGTAGTAATGTAGAGCTTTCCCCTGGTACCGTAGAGTTCTCCTCGGTACTGTAGAATTACTCCGGTGCTGAAGCGCTCTGTGTAGTGTAGCGTTCCGCTGTTGCGTTGTAGAACCCTCTAGTACCGTATAGCTCGTTTGTGATACACTGTAGATGCTTCCCCGCGACGGTATTGTAGCGCTCTGCTGTTGTCCTGTATCGCTCCGTGTAGCAGTCTGTTGTAGCTCTCTGCTGTGGTCGTGGTGCGGGGTAGTGACGCTCTATACGTGCCTCGCTAGAGTCGGCGCCGCCGCCGTTGCCCAGCTCTGCGCCACCGCCCTCGGCCGTCCATAGACTTCACGGCGAGTCGACTGTTGACGGAGGTGGGTCACTGACCTCTGACCTGACCTGGTCTCGGTTAGCCCGAGCCGAGCCGACCCAGTTACTGTGTGTACGGCGTGGAGGCCGTGGGTGCGTGATGGTGCCAACCACTGCCTCGACAACCTGAGCTTGGTGGCTGCCTACCGGTCCTGACCGGGTGTAGTTTCGTTAACCTCGAGTATCAGCCGACTGCATGGCGCCTGCCTAGCTTTATGGAAGTGGTTAGCATTGCCGTCGAATCGAAGGCAAGACAATATGCATTTCACCAGAATAACACTGTGCAGAGTATGACCGGGAATTCCTTGTTGGACTTCGGCACGGCCTGGCATGTTCCACGCAGGCTCTTCCACCAGATCACCGAGCATGCTGTATCCTCGCGACACCATGTGCATGTCGGTTTGTTATGGATCATCTCCCAGTACCCTGGAAACTGTCTCGTGTTGCTCGCCTCTGCCGTGGTGAATGCCCCGTCCCTCCGCGCGGATAGTAGTGTAGCTGTTGTGGGTACCGCCTGTCCGTAAGCTCTGTTGCTCGCCTCCGTCGTGTCGAGTGCCCCCCCCCCCCCCGCGGCGGATAGTAGTGTAGCTGTTGTGGGTACCGCCTGTCCGTAGCTCTGTTGTCGCCTCCCCCCACGCACGGGTAGTAGTGTAGCTGTGGTGGGTGCCGTCTGTCTAGACACTAAGTTCTGTTGCTCGCCTCCGCCGTGTCGTGCCCAGTCCCCCGCGCGGACAGTTGTGTAGCTGTGGTGGGTACCGACTGTCCAGATCCCAAGCTCTGATGCTCGTCTCCGCCGTGCACCGAGATCCACACATCGTGTATGTTGTGTGCTTGGTGGTGGTCGACTGCTGCGATGTTGGCTTTGAGTGGCTCTGTGCATTCTATCGAATTAGTCGTTATGTATGTGGTTAAATTGGCCTCTTATGCATTCCTTAAAGCGACCCACGTGCGAACCGACCTGACCAGACAGGAGTGGACGTGAATCGCAACAGGTGCTCAGTGGATTATACCAGCCTTTGCATTTACCTGACCCGATCCTACCTAAACCTGACTGACTCGCCAGGAGGAAGCGTGATATTGCGGCACTGTTCAGTGATATTTCACTAATTTGTAGCTATCCTGATCCATTTGGAGAGGACATCAGGTCGTGGAAAATCCTCAGCGACATCAAGTCAAGCGTCTGACCCTGTCTGACCCGAAAGGATTGGACGTAATGTCACGGAAGGTCCTGGATGAGTTCTTAATCTTGGCTAGTCCTACTTGACCTGTCTTGGCCCGAGAAGAGGGGACGTGCGATCGCGGCAGATGCTGAGTGTAAAAAAGGTTCAGGTCCATCCCTGAAGGGGCAAACCTTCTGGCACGTTGATAGCTAGTCAGACCTCGACGTTTGCGATATTTAAAACCCCGGTTATAAATTCAATGGTTCGAATCCTTCATCTCCGAGCTCGTATCTCCACACCTCTTGACACGCACTTCCAAAGTCAGCACTTCTATATTGCGCTTATTAGTCAACAGATAAATGCAACGAAGATCAGACATTAATGCGCAGCGTGATATAGCGTTAACAATGTAGCTTCATTTTTGATAGACAGGTGCAACAGTTTCTATCAGAGAACTACATCTCGACAGACAGCGACTCTCAGGCAGAGTCCAGGCGTACCTTAGTGATGAGCCAGGGCGGCTGACCAGGCGGCGGCGAGCCGCCTGAGGGGCGACCGCCCACGACGACCGTTCCTCCAAGAGAGCCCCCCTGTTTCGCGGTACCGTCGCTAGATACTCGCAGACGACACGTCACTGGTCACGTGATCAACCCGCACACGTCACATGACTACTGCGCCGCATGGCCAGTGGGGTTACTCATCCCCGCTGGAGAACAAAGCTCGCTCTGAACTGGCGTCTAGAGAGCACAATGGCTCTCTCTCTCTGAACCCCGTGCACTGTACTGCAGACAGGCGCGACATCGCTCTGAGATATCAGAGACAGACTCTGATCTCAGCACAACGGTCCCTCCGTGGGAAACGGTGCTGTGTGTGCACATCGGCAGCCTCGCTCGGTCTGGCGTCGCACACGTGGGCTGTATCAGCATTTCACCGGACGCTGGCGAACCACAACAGTCGGCTGACTGGCAGAGGCTCGGTACTGCAGCCTCTGATCTGGCGACACGGCGCCCGACACACTAGCGACACACGACGTTCAATTCACCGCAGCCCATTGACAGCTGGCATAGACATCATAGACACGCCTGTCCATAGGGTTCCCACAATATAATCACTTGCCCTACATCGCCCACTGACGACGGCGGCGCGGCGCGCGCCGGGGAGGGGACTGAATGGCTGGGATTTAGATGCCCCAAAACCAACTTTGTTACATGAGTGATAGTCGCGCTAACCCTAACCTGATCTTGCAGGAGGGGACGTGAGGTCGTGGTAGGTGTTTAGTGAGAGTCGAGCTAACCCTGACCTGATCTTGCAGGAGGGGATGTGAGTTGGCAGATGTTGAGTGATAGTCGCGCTAACCCTGGCCTAATCTTGTAGGAGGGCATGTGAAGTCACGGGGCAGATGTTGGGTGAGAGTCGCGCTAATCCTGACCGTGTCTTGCAGGAGAGCATGTGAGATCGAGGAAAATGTGGAGTGATAGTCGCGCTAACCCTGACCTGATCTTGCAGGAGGGCATGTGGGTTGGCAGATGTTGAGTGAGAGTCGCGCTAACCCTGACCTGACCGGGTCTGGCAGGAGGGGACGTCAGGTCGCGACAGGTGTTGAGCGAGATCACGGTGACGGCGGGCGCTGGACCGGCCCAGTACGCCGGTCGGACCTCCTCGCTGCCGTACGGCCAGCAGCCGTCGCCTTCTGATAGCCACAAGTCGGCCACTATGGACCAGAGGTGATACCGAGACTGCACCGGCGCAGGGGCACGGCTGGGATCGGGGCAGGGACAAGAGGTGATATCGGGACTGCAGCGGTGCAGGGGCACGGCTGAGATCGGGCTGGACTGGGGCAGGGACCAGAGGTGATGCCGAGACTGCACCGGCGCAGGGGCACGGCTGAGATCGGGCTGGACTGGGGCAGGGACCCGAGGTGATATCGGGACTGCACCGGCGCAGGGGCACGGCTGAGATCGGGCTGGACTGGGGCAGGGATCAAAGGTGATACCGGGACTGCAGCGGCGCAGGTACACGGCTGGGATCGGGGCAGGGACAAGAGGTGATGCCGAGACTGTACCGGCGCAGGGGCACGGCTGAGATCGGGCTGGACTGGGGCAGGGATCAAAGGTGATACCGGGACTGCAGCGGCGCAGGTACACGGCGGGGATCGGGGCAGGGACAAGAGGTGATGCCGAGACTGTACCGGCGCAGGGGCACGGCTGAGATCGGGCTGGACTGGGGCAGGGATCAAAGGTGATACCGGGACTGCAGCGGCGCAGGTACACGGCGGGGATCGGGGCAGGGACAAGAGGTGATGCCGAGACTGTACCGGCGCAGGGGCACGGCTGAGATCGGGCTGGACTGGGGCAGGGACCCGAGGTGATATCGGGACTGCACCGGCGCGGGGGCACGGCTGAGATCGGGCTGACCGGGGCAGGGACAAGAGGTGATGCCGGGACTACACCGAAGCAGGGACACGGTTGATACCGGGGCTTGACTGGGGAAGGGACCGAACTGAGCAAGGCACTGGCTGAGGCGAGTTCGATCTAAAAAGGACGCTGGGTTGAAACAGGGACAAGGTAAACCGGGAAGCAGGAATCACACTGGAGCACAGATGAGACGGACACCGGACTTGGCGGAGTTGAAGCTGTTTGGCTGAGGAAGGGGTTGGGTAGCGACCGGAGGTGTTCCTGGTCTCATGCTGTTCAATGCTGATTACCTGCTTTGTGCATTCTGTTACTTTCCGTCAGTCGCTGTTGCCCACTGACCTCACCTGTATCCTAGCCCTTTGTCTACTGTCCTAGTTGCTCTTGGTTGGGCATTATATGTAGATAGCAGCCGGCCTGCATTGGTCTTTCCTGTCTTGGCATGACAGGGTTCGAGTCGCTTTATGCGCTCGCATAGCCACCGGCTGGGGGAATGTTCAGTTGGCAACTGGCCCGATAAGGCCAGGGGTCCGACACCGGGGTGGTCGTGACAACACATTAAGCTTCTGGTCAAAATTATGCCATTTAACTGAAATTCCCAGATCGGGTGGTGAGGCCAGGATTCACGCGGGAAGCTCTTAGTGTATGATTTTGTTCCATAAGGCCACCCCGGAAAGCATGCAGACTGAATTTCCGTAAAATATCGCTATCAAGGCAGCGATAAGGATGCTAGCATTGTGTTTATGCGAATTGTTCACAATTTTAAAAGACTGGTTCAGCTCTGTATGGCACCCCAACTTCCCCACACAGACCTAAAGCTAAATGAAAGTAATGGTAGACGCATCGTATATGACGTATATTTCCAGAACACAAATGATTGAGAACAGGGTTGGCAGTGTTTATCACAAATCCTGTTTTTATTGGTTTTTAACGCTAGTAAAATCATACATGTGAAAACTGTTTTTACATTTTTTTACCGGTAAGGGTCCTGCAAGTGCTTCCCTGTATCTTTCCAGATATACCAGATGTACTGTTTATATGTCAAGAACATTATCACGTATCATGAATGTGCATACTACATAAACATGGGCCAAAATGGAGCTGAAAGTTTTTCCAGGAAGTGTAAACATGGCGCCAATATTTTCCCTTACCAGTTTCCTACCAGTTTTTACCGGTGAAAACTAGTTGTCATGACAGAAACTAGTTTTTCCATGTACAAACCCCAACCATGATACGTGAATCAAGTATTTACAGTAAATGCATATCGAACTAGAATATTTAATGAAGAATACACGAAGTTGACATGGTATGTGAACAGTGTTACTTTTGTTTATCGATTACCATAAAATATCAATTTGGGTGCCCTGTGCCTACAGACCATCCTACCTACATCCGGAACTATCCACCCGCTTTTGCCCACGGACTCTGTGGTATGTTGAGCCTTGCTGGACACGATAGGCGCGATAGCCGCGGTGCTGACCGTGAGAGCTGTGTGGCGGCAGGAACGGCAGCGAGAGCGGCAGTGAACAGGACGACCGACGGCCCAGCAAGCGCGGCTCTGTGTTCGGCTTCCTGCGCAGGAACAGAAAGGACAAAAACCCGGCGCAGGTGTAGTGCACAGCGCCGCCCGCCACACGTGTATTCGACAGTGCAAATCAACGCCGCGGAGGAACTGATTGTCCTCAATGCTTAGTTACTCAGCCGCCGAGGCAGACTTGCGAGGTGAACTCACTATTTAAATGTTACGCGCCGGCTTGTGTGCGTTCAGCTATGTTTTATTGCTGTTTCCGGTTTAAATAAGCTTGTATCTATAGGCGGATTATTTTTGGGTTTCAACTGCGGACGCGTGATTCGCGTTGGATGTTGATGACAGTGGATCAAATGCTATTGTATCAGCTGTGGTTGGCGTTTGTCAGCAATGTTAATGAATACCAAATACCTGAAGATTGCTAGAGGTATGTAGATATTTAATTTCAGTTATTCCGTCTTGCACAGTGCCTTCAACTTTGTACAATATGATTAGTCAATTTTCATTCTGCCTTCCACAATACATGACTATTTACCGTTGTGACGTGTTTGGTGGCGCTTGGAGCGGCTGGCTGGCCGCGTCAGAGTCAGAGTCACGGCTGGCTCCGACAACGCTGGCATGTGATGGCCACGAGCTGAACACGTCGATGCGGAAAATCAACGATTAGGAATGTGTGCCGGACTCGTGCGGCTCCATAGCTGCATGATATTTAACGGTTGATACGGCCTTGCTGGGATGATGAGTGGATCACTACAGAGTTCACCGCTGTCTGACAAGAACGCCTGCCGACATCGATAAGCTCTCGTGTTCCCTACATGAGTGGCAATGGCATGTGGGAAATTTTGTGGATTACGGCCAGCAGACGGCGCACAGTATCTTTTCACCAACACAATGGCCGTTTAAACGGTCATGTCATCAAACGACGCGTAATGAAGGGATTAAGCCGGTGTTCGGAATATGAATGACAAATTATGCTAGCGTAGCTAAGCTGCCAGATATTTTTCAAATATCACTCGCCGCAGATGAACACCATGTCGTCCGCTTTCCTCTGAAGGTGGTGACCTGAATTTCTGATAAATCTGGCCATGGTTAAGCACGGCGGGGAGAATTTAGTATGGTCATCACGCGTTTGTGCTCTATATTTCCTTTTTCAGACTAGCGCAGGTTCTATGCCTTGTGTGCGATATTGTTCCTTTATTATTTTTGAAGATGTAACCTACGTGTGGTGAAACGTTGAATGTGTCGCTAGCAATAGACGTTATTTGTAACATGTGCATCCATTTGGGCAAGAAGAGGACAGCCATGCGGATACCTAAGTATATATATATATATATATAGCATATTCACCAGTTAAAGTATCCAAAAGACTTGCTTATCAAACTCAAGAAATAGAGAACAGATGTAAAGAACGGCGACTAAAGGAAGAAAAACACGAAATTTATAACAATTCCATGCTTAAAGCGGGCTATTACTACCGCCGAACACCTACAAGCCGTTGTGGTACAGGTGTCCGTAAATTCCGGAACTAAAGTGGGCGACATTGTCATTAGACATGCGGAAACTGGTAGATTCTCAACCAACAGTGTAGTATACTAAATTTCATGTTCCGGTTGTTCGAATCACATGTCTGGGAAGCCGTAAGAGGAATTAAAGCACCAGTGAGTGAATACAAACGCGGTGTGGGATATCGCGGGCGGTGTAGTGCCGTTGTCCACATTGACGAATGTGAAATACTACCGAATTGGGATGACGCAAGAGAGTTAGAGGCGAATATAAAAACGAATGAGAAAAATATGCGCACGCGACACGCTTAATTCGAGAGGCGGTTTTCTTATTTGGGCAGGACTTGCAGCGAGATTATCTATTGCAGAATGCCAAAAACAAATTAGTATTTTATTTCTACGGCAGAAAATGTGATTTGTTACCTGCTTGATATTGTCTGCATTTGTGCGCGTCTGTTCATCTGTATTGGACTACCTCTAAGTCCCCTGTGTTCATCGCTATGGGATGGCTTTCATCCATGCAACTGGTGGGTGACGATGACGTGAGTCAGATGGTGCTGTGTGCCGGAATGGCCAGGTCCCGAGCCTGCGCCCAGCGATTAAAATTATATCGAAGGGCATCGCCCACCTAGCGGACAATGCAGGAACTACTGACATCTTTGCTGCTGGCATGTAGGGACGTTTGTGGTTGACCGAAATGGTCAAACATGACATTTTCTAGACCACCTTGAGCAGAGGATCCTAATCGTTGCACTTAAAAATAACTTCGGATGAAAATATACTTCCAAGTTGTTTTAGTCTTATGCTGTCACTACGAAACCAACTCGTGTATGCGTGAATGTATTCCACACACTACCATCGTTGTACACTTAAAATACGTGGAGCCAGCTAATTACTTCGAGACTAAGTCTTGCTTTGTTCCGCGCTGAGACACTAGACGACGGTGCTTCAACCTGGCGCAGACGAAGCCATGCCTGGCGCTCTCTCCGACGATAGCGTTGGCTGTCTCGGGGACGACTTTTACCGAACGTTCAACAGATAATATTCCCACATTCAACTGAGACTGAATGACGTTGATTATATCACTTTCTGACGGGTTTCTGACGGGTTTTTGTCAGTGACGGCTCACTGATAACCTCACTGCCCCAGTCGATGAGTTCTTCATGTTTTTCGGCAAAAAAATGACTGAGAGCAGCAAAAACAGTCACTTTCTCGATTTAATCCCGACCTTTGCTACACGCCAGTGTCCATTCCACGGCTCTCTGACAAACTCTTGGGCCTGGGTCTGCAACCATCACCAGTAGCACTGCTTCGGGGTGGCACCATTATGCGTTCCGCTGAATAACTGGCCGTACCACATCCTGAAAGTAGGGAGGGAGGCTGCGAAGATACTGCAGGCTGCTGACGGTGTTCTGAGTGCCACTGGAGCAGAACTTCAGTTCAATGCTCACGAGAATCGCCAAATTTGGCATGTTTAAAGCGGCGTGTAAGGATTTTGGTGATGTGTATACTGGGAACATCTCTAGCTGTCAGAACTCGCAACCTAGGTAGAAGCCCAACGGCTCTGTTTAGAAATTATTCAAAAACACCATCATCTGAGGACATATCAGGTCACCGGATAAACTCGGTCACACACACACATAAATTGTTCCATTGTTATTCTCCTACGATCGTCATTGCAACACTATGCTTACAATGAAGTTACTGTGCTGCTAAACTACGTGTATACTATGCGATGCAATCGCTGTGTTAGCTATGTTTATGCTCCGCGATGCAGTTATTTGGGGTTACGTTTATATTTTGCGATGCAGTTACTGTGAAGGTATGTTTCTAATCTGCCACGCAGTCTCCACGAATTCGTGAAATCGCAAAATTTGTTTGGATTCAGCCGTGAGTGTATTCGGGCGTTTTGGTTTCTCCTGTTGTTCCCCAGCCGTGCGTCATGACATTTGTCGGCTAGTGCGAATTCTGTAAATAATTCACGATTGGGCGATTGTAAGTGATAGTTGGTTGGTTATTAGGGCCTAGGGGTGCATCGACTGCATTTGTTAAACAGCGCCCGGTGGCAAGTTATAATTGATTTCAGTTGGTTACCACCCTCGCCATGTGCATGTAACTAAGCACAATCATACCTATGTCTTCAGAATATTCCACAAAAGGGATGAGACAAAATGTGAGGCAAACAGATTGTGACACGCCATGGCACCTACTCTACACTTCGGCGAAGTGCAATTCAGTTTCTGATCCACACGGCCAGAATTTTGCATTAGTATTGCCAATGACAGGTGCGACGCAATTCATATTAAACGTGTTTTGTTGGGAAAGGCGGTAATTTAAAACTAAGCTGTACATTCTATCATGTTATATCATTTTGTTGTTATGTAAAGGAATTTTAATTACTTTTATTATATTTGATAACCACACAATAGCCAACTAACCATATAATTCAGCGGATGTGTCGTGCTCATAAGGCTTATCCGTCATCACTGGTTGCCAATGATCACTGATTTGGGCTTCTCTTAGGTTCATATTTTCACTCGTTATCTCCTCTCTGGTAGTTAAGCGGCGCTGATAAACTACTTGGTAATTGTTCAAATTATTATCACGTAGACTCCTGCATGATAATAATTTTGACATCTGCCGGATTTCCGATAAATAAGCAACGCACTAAAACGCGCAGCATGCGTATGTGGATCCTCCAACCTCTTTGGCTAGGTCTGGGTCTCTCCGACGTTCAGTCAAGTCCCTTCGACAATCGCATATCTTAACACGGGACCCGATTGCGAAGCTCGGCCAGTGCATTTTGAGTTAATCAGCTTTCGCACTGCTGGACCCTCCCAACGAGTTCCGTCAAGCCCCTGGCTGGATGATGCCAGTACCCACGAGCTATTCAATACACAGCAAAGATTAGCTGGGATGAAGGTTCAAAGCTATCCCAAGTTATGCAATATAATATGGTAGATTATCAATAGCTTTAGGCATACACGTATCCAAACTAACAGTGGTTTCAAGCTTTGGCTATCCTTGATAACCCTGCTATACCAGAAGATGTAGGTCCTAGGAGCCTATCACTTTTATTTCCTCTTGTTCTTCCAGATAACTCAACAATATTTTGAATGGTACATAATTTTACATATTTTGAGGAAACCGAGTCTAGTTGATACACGGGATGGTTGATACAACATCGTTTTCTCAAAAAGCCGGTTGTCATGTCTACCACACATCTTGCTACTGGCACTTTCTTCTCTCGGCAAAGACAAGCGTAAGTTCTTTCGACGAGTGGCTACTGATTGGTGACGATGTGGCACATTTTTGGAGCGAAATTTAAATGTCTGTGCTTCACCATTAAATTATAATTTGTCGCACACCTGCTAACTTTTTAGGCGTCTGTTATCAGTACAATGGTCTCTCAGCTTTGCAACGGTGAAATGTTTTATTCTTTGCCGCAATACTGCACTCGCAATGTTGCATAACATGTTGCAGCCTGCACCAGAATACCTGCGTAGTAAATTGATACCGCCTGTATCAACTTAATCAGCTTGCATCAACATAAGCCAGTATCAAAAATTTTGTGGACTGGTAATTAAATAAAATAGCCACAGAATTGCCTATTTTCATTAAGGTGTTTGCCAAAAACCGTTTCAAGATGACTATATTCAATATTTATATGGCCATTTCTCACCCGAGGGAAAAGGCGCAGTTACGGAATGCACGTAAATGGCCTTCCATAAATGGCGTAAACCGTGAGCTATGGCCAGCCGGGACTCAAATCAGTTTTAAGCATATGACACTATCAGCATCACAGCACTACTAGAACACTTACGCAACATAGACATACAGGGCAGACTTATACACTACCTTCATTTCTATCTACTGAACCGCTCTTTCCAAGTAAAAATAGGAGAACACACTTCAGACACTAAATTCCCCACAACCGGCCTAATGCAAGGTTCGGTTCTTAGCCCCCTTCTCTTTATTTTAGGTCTAAATTCAGTCATCACCGACAACCTTCCGGCCAAAATTGCAATCTACGCAGACGACATCGTAATCTGGACTTCACAAAATTACCAAACCACGCACTAGCAATACTACAGAACACACTAACAGAACTACACAACAAACTCGCCCTACTAAATCTACACATCGCACCACACAAATCTAAATGTATGTTTTTCGGTTACCACAAACACACAGATGAACAACCACTAAAAATAGACCAGACACCCATACCATTTGTCACCAGTGCAAAGTTCCTCGGCATCACATTTGATCGCCTACTCACCTTTCGGTTACACATCTTAGACATTCACAAACGCGCATCAAAAGAATCAACCTACTACGAGCACTTTCTGGCACACACTGGGGATCCGATAGAAACACACTTCTCACCCTCTACAAATCACTCATTCGGCCAATTTTGGAATACGGATCCCCACTCTTCGAAAACGCTGCTAAAACAAACCTCAAACGTCTAGATAGCCTCCAACGCCAATGCATAACTATAGCCACAGGAGCATATATCACCTCACCATACCTTGCACTACATATATACAACCACATACCAGAACTACAGCACAGACGCACACAAGCACTATTAAGATACCACTACAAAACGCAACTCATGCCACAACACCCATGTACACAGGCCCTCAAACTTCGCACCACACGTGTCCATCAACTCATGACAACATCACGACTCAAAACCACAATAGGCTGCCGCATCCACCAACACACAAACAGACTACACATTACCCTACCCACAGCCAAACCATTACCAACACCCACAGCATGGTGGAAACACGAAACACTCGCAACACACTTCCTCATAGACCATCCAAAACACACATACACCGACGCAGAAATACACCAACTCTTCTTCCAATTCACAGCACAACATGCAAATTACAACATCATATACACTGACGGCTCGAAATCACATACACAGCAGACGGGCACAGCGGCGGTGCTGTACCACAATGCAGCACCGCCGCGGGTTATCCTTCGTGCCCGTCTGCACGACACAGCATCAACCTACACAGCAGAATTATACGCAATCTTCTCGGCTTACTCTACCATTTATAACACCAAAATTGAACACAACATCATAGCTACTGACGCCAAATCAGCATTACAAAGCATCACACCATACACCAAACACAAACACCCACTCATCCCGAAAATACTCAACATACACCGAAACCTCACCGCACGACAAAGACCACTTCTTCTATGGATGCCAAGTCACACAAACATACACGGCAACGAACACGCAGACACGGAAGCGAACATAGCCACAACACTACCACAAATCACACCATGCCCACTCTCACAATCTGACTACTATCCCACAATACAACAGGCACTTAACAAACACATACAACAAACATGGGACACAGCACTAACGCAACTTCATGAAATACACCCCATATACAAACCTTGGCACACCATCAACCAACACACCAGACTCAAGGAACGCACTCTGACACGATTACGCCTCGGACACACAGCACTTACACACTCCTACCTCTTACTACAACGCCCACGACCACAATGCACGACATGTCAACGAACACTCACTATCAAACACATACTCATCTATTGCACCAAATACAACACCGACAGGCAACACATCACAGATTACTGCAACACACACAACATTCCACTAAACATCACTACACTTCTCAACGACGACTATCCAGCATTACACGAACTTCTCTTCCACTTTCTTTCTACGACACGCCTAATCGATCAACTGTGAAAAAAGTATATATATATATAGCCCGGGCAAAAGACTGAAAATCGGGCAATCGAAAATCGAGCAAAAAGAAAAAAAGAAACAAACAAAACAAACATAACTACAAAACAAAAAACAAAACAAAACAACGTGTTCTTGCAATGTTCATTTATGGCGAGGACCCAACCCCACCCACCCACTACACCCCATACCCCAATCTAGCACCGTCCGGACTGACAGCTTCTTTCGACTACTTCATCTCCGGCTCTCAAACGACTCTTCTCTGCCATCTCTACCTCTTCAAACTCCAAGATCAACTCATCTCAACTCTTCAAGACGACTCCGACTCTACTCGAAAATCTATCCACCACCCGGTAACTAATCCTCCTATCATTCCCCACTCAACCACAGGAAACAGCCGATATCACCCACAGGTGGCAGGCTGGCCAAACACAACGTCACTCACTCACTCACAAATCAGTTTTATTACTGTAAGTGTGAAATGTGCATCTTTCAGACGGCGAAAGCTAATAACACCAATATATAATATTTTTTTATTTACCTTACCCTTTATCAACTTACCCCATCGTCAGTAATAACTTGCCCCCATAGCGGGGTAAGTTAATATAGTTGATGTAGGTAGTTGCGCGATGTTTTGCTCTCTGGTGGAAAGCCCAGATGATGCCACGAAATAATAATTATCGGGGATGATACTAGAAGATTTAGGCTTGGCGCAGGTTGGCTATCACCTCGCTACCCTTCCAAAGAAGTGAGTTTTTTAGTTTCGCCAAAATTATATCAACTAGACCCGGTCGCCCCTACCAAAGTTATCAAGATATCGAGCTTACTTATTTCGTATTTGCCTTGCATATGAATCGTCTAACTTCAGCTCCATCGCCCCACGGGCATGGGAGATGGAATAACGAAGAACTATGTACCATGCACAGACGACGGGATGTAAATTTAATGGGGGGGGGCATGCCGGATAAACGGATGACAACTGACGGGTGAACAGCGCAAACTGTGGCGCAATGAGAGAGTCACGGAGAGGAAAAGGGAGAGAGAGAGAGAGAGAGAGAGAGAGAGAGAGAGAGAGAGAGAGAGAGAGAGAGGAGAGAGAGTCACACAGTCAGTTGGTGCAATTCTGGGCACTATGCGGAACACAGGGCCGGAAAAGCATCACGTAATGGAGAGGAGAGACGGGTCTGCTTTTTGTCCCTCCCGCGTGACACCGCACCGTACATCAGCGGATGCCGCAGCCATTTTTACTCGGATAGTAAGTAGCTGGCTCGTCGGTCTGCGGGATGCAAATAGCATCGATTGCATACAGCATGAGCGCTTTACATAAAGAGCCGGAAACCCTTTCACATGGCCCATTGGCAATTGCGTTAGCCTGGTGATTCGGTCGGAACCGTGGTCCAGGAGTGAACCGACCCGATATCTCACCGATGCCGAACATAGGCTGCATAATTATATCTGAACTGACGTACAGATCGAAACTAGCGACCGCTTCACCAGTTTCTTCAACGACGACGTGGAAAGATCCGAGTCACTAACAGAAGGTAAGCTTGCATTTATATGCCAACGAAAGCTGCATCATTTGGATCCACGCACACGGTCTCTGAACCAGACTGGACTGTTGCTGGATCCAGAAGTGGATACCTGGGATAGGGTACTGGATCTTACAATGCAGTGCTCCACAGATCTTGTAGAACAATTGTATGGAAAGGTACGTCCGAACTTAGGATCTATCTACCTATTATCGAGGATCAACAAGCAATCACAGTAGCTAGGATATCCCCTTAAGTTTTCAATGGGATCCTACAGGATGGAAGATCTGCCTTTTGGTCAAGATGTGACTCACGGCTTGCCTGCATTTAGTTCAGAAGTAAAGCTTGGAGTGTGTCTTCCACATTTATATAAGGCACATAATTCATATGACCACAAATCATGCTAATTTGGCTGACATAGCAAACCTATAATTATTTTTAATCGTCCTTGATCTAATAACGCACGTAAACGACTCTCTTGGTTTAATTTTCCTAGCTATTCGGCATTGTTGCTAGCTTTTGGTATTGTTTAATGCTTGATGCCAATATGTGTTAATTTCGTTGATAGATATTCTGGAACCAAGATTTGAATAGGTGATACTGCCGAGATATCTGTTTTAATGAAGTAGGCATTCGTGTCAATATTGCGTCATCCTCCAACTGCCACGTGGTAGCAAACTGTGAAAACTTACCTGACCTTGAAGTGAAACGATATTCCATCAAGGTCCAGGTGCCCAAAGGGCTATAATTACTGAGGTGGAACCTGCGAACCCCCAAAAAGTGGATGCAGTCTGATGTACTGATGTGCTCAGAATCCATGCCACGCATGATTTCATGGCTGGCATTTTGATGATTAGCATCGAGCTCCCAGTGGCTGGGCTTCACACTAATTTGAGACGAGATAACGTGTTTACGCCTGCCCCTAACATGCAAATATGACAACAATGCTGTCCAAATCGATAACGAATATCATTGGCAGGATTTCTAACCCATCGCCAGCTACCATCAGCTGACAAACTCTACCTTGGCTTCGTCGCTGGCGCCGATCTGCTGCCTCCACCGATGCGCCGCCTGGGCCGGCGTGACAGTCCACCACCACGGCGACCTTGACCCTCGGCCCGACCCGTTCCCCGTGACCTGAATGACCGACACGTTGGCCTTGCACTGACAGCAGGCTGCGACTTGCGTGTCGGCCGGCCGCCGACTGCTGGTGAGTGCGCTGAGCCGGCCGGCCGCCGACTACTGGTGAGTGCGCTGAGCCGGCCGGGCGCCGACTGCTGGTGAGTGCGCTGAGCCGGCCGGGCGCCGACTGCTGGTGAGTGCGCTGAGCCGGCCGGCCGCCGACTGCTGGTGAGTGCGCTGAGCCGGCCGGGCGCCGACTGCTGGTGAGTGCGCTGAGCCGGCCGGGCGCCGACTGCTGGTGAGTGCGCTGAGCCGGCCGGGCGCCGACTGCTGGTGAGTGCGCTGAGCCGGCCGGCCGCCGACTGCTGGTGAGTGCGCTGAGCCGGCCGGCCGCCGACTGCTGGTGAGTGCGCTGAGCCGGCCGGGCGCCGACTGCTGGTGAGTGCGATGAGCCGGCCGGCCGCCGCTGCGCCTGAGCCTGCCGCTGGCGAAAGTGGACCTGCCACACGTGAGGAACACATCCGTCGCCATGGTGTTCCGGATCACCAGCGCAGTGGCAAGAGACGGCTGATTGCCCAAGTGTGGCTACGGATGTGGAACACTGAGCTATACAAAGGGCTATTGTCTATCGTATTTGAGCAGCGCTATGGAGCACCATCGGTGAGACGCAGAGTAATTGGCTACTATGATAAGACTGGTCACCTGAATGTGACCAGTCACCGATGGAACCAGATGGAAAACAGGGGATTACATTTTAATACATGGCAGTTATTAAGAGCCGGCTATCAAGACGCCTATACAGAGTCAGGCATATAGGCCTGCTGGATCCCTAAGTGTGCCCGAAGAGGCATGGTATGCGGAAAAGGTGCTTCTCTCATTTTCTTGTCAACTGATTGATCGCGAATGTGACTATTTTCGTTGACTTGCGAATTTCGTGACATATGCATACTAAAAAAGCAAGAGCAGCTCAGCATAGAATGGTAGGAATATGCATATGTATATATATATATATGTATATATGTATGTGAATGCACTTCTCCCAGTGCATTCACGTTGTTCCATATGTTCTACACACTCGATAATCGAGCAAAGTATGCAAAGCTGGAAATCGGGTGTCAATAAAGGCTGCGTAGAACGCCATCTTTCTGAGGTGTTCTAGACATCTTGCTGCATGCTAATGCATGTGGTGAATGTGAGCACTGGCTGTTCTTCAGCTGTGTTCTTCAACTGCTCCAGGTGCGTCACGTTATTGACGTCGACAAACATGGCATCGACATGTCTGCAGGATACGCTCGTGTGACTTTAGTGACTTTAGTAGTAACAAGGTGACTTTAGTGACACGATTTTCAAGTGAGCACATGTGCATGTTGGCCAACAGGCATCAGGACCGAACCCATGGCTACACTGAACCCATGGCTACACTGACCGAACCCATGGCTACACTGTCCACACTTCTCCGTATAATTTTCCTGCCGGTCCGCGCAAAGGCTTCTTTGGATTTCAATGATGGCGTGGCTGGATAGTGGTACATGTTGTCCAGTATTACTTCGATGGCTTGAGTCACATGATTTTCTTGAGTCACTTGGATGCATGTTGTGTTGCTATCCATTTTGCGTAGATAGTCGTCCTTACTCATTATGACAAAGATGTTAATATAAGGTGCCCTTCCAGTAATGACGCTTACAGTGTTTTCAGATCGTGGGCATTTCCGTAAAAGTTTGATGTTAGAACCATACTCTTGGTGATGTTACTAATACGTGCTTTTTATCAGCGAACTGATCCTTTAATTGCTGCCACTCTTCTTGATGCTTTTTTCTTCTTCACTGTTACTTTGGTATATTTTTGTAGTTTCAGTATGTCTTGGCACAGCAGCTCGAATGCAGCCTTTTTCGCAATAGGATCCACTTAGATTTTACGTGACATTTTAACCATACTTTTAGCAGCTCTTCTGGTCTTCAGCAAGTTAGATAGACGAGAAGTTTATCAGGTCATCTTTTGCCTCTGGGGAAAAACCAGGCTATTTCGTGATCATTCCGTCAGTTTCTTGCCCATTCTAACTTCGGTAGCATGTTTTGTCCTATCGGTTATTTGTTTCAATTTCCCACTGATGTTCTTCAGAGGAGTTGGCTCGGTTTCTCAGCTGGATAGCTGTCTTGTTAGCCCCTCTAGTTCGTCTTGGAGGGGTTTTGCGTGATGCTTACTTGGTGCTAAATTGGTACCCCACAGGCATTTTCCGGCATGTCTTAGCAAAAGGCATACTGCTGTGTCGTGCATTTTTGCATCTGATTGTTTCGGCAGATTAGTTCTTGTATGCATGTCGGTCCACATGAAGACCGTCTGCTTCATCATGCTGGCGATTATATCGGCATGGCTGCCACGTCACGTCACCGTCCCGAAGATTGATAATGCACATACAAGGAGCCCTGAGCCGGCACATGATGAAGAGACACCTGCGATAACTTACCCCTAGAAGTCCTCACATAGAACGCCAGCATCTTATGGATAGTAAACGCCAGACGCCGACTTACAATCATTGAAACGGTGCTGATCAGAGAGCATCAGCCAGCCCTGAACAAGCAGATGCAGTCGTGTGTCACCACAGACCTGAACAAGCAGATGAAGTCGTTTGTCGTTATAGACCTGCTTCAGTCAACAACAATGTATTGTGTCACCATATACATGCTTCAGTCAACAATAACATGTCGTGTGTCAGCATAGACCTGCTTCAGTCAACAATAACATGAAGCGTATTCACCAGAAGATAAGATGAATGAATAATTGCATGAATCAATGAATTAATGAACGAATGAAAGCAGGCGAATGAATGGAACCACGACTAATGTTTGCGTTATTATGTAAGATCTTCGAGTCAGCATGCAAACAATTGAGGCCAAACTACAAGGCGACAGCATGCTGTAAACCAAAGCGAGATTATTCGGTCATAAATATTTCAAATATGTATTATTCGTGATGATAAAGCCGGGCAGCTCTTACGTCTTCGAGAATAGGTAGTATCTATCAAAAACGCTAAGTGGTCACACGTATGAGCATTGGAACATTGGAGCAAGTTTGACTTTGACTCGCATCAACAGAAGAATTGACAACATGAAGAGGAACTGACCGGGTACAGCTTCGTTGCCAGGTTTACGTGCAACACAAGTTATGGAGTTCGAGCATGGTGTCGTCAGCCACCACTTAGCGAGATGTCTTCCTGGTAGCCTGCTCCACGGACTGGCTGGCTATGAGCGGACGCAGACTGAACGTAGTGCAATTGGCATTTGGCGACGTGAACTGTGCTTTGTGTGCTACCAACGTCACAATGCCAGGAAGGACAGCAGCCATATCTCGGTGCTTCCCCAGTTTATGGATACTTGTTGGTTTTATTAGATCCGATGTGCCCGTGAAGTGTTGTGTCGATGCTTGTCAGCGACGATAATCCAGCTGTTAGGCAAGCGGCGGCCTGGCTGCACTCAGCGTCGTAGCCGATCTGACACTTCGCCGGCCCATTCGGTAGAGCGTCCGCCCGCGTCGGTCTCCCTGTCCTGGCAAGACCGAGTTCGACCCGCTTCACGCGCTCGTGCTTAGCATCCTCGTGGAAAGGTCAGCTGACAGCTGGTTCGATAAGGTCAAAATGCGACGACGGGACGGCCTGTCAGACCATTGGCAGCACGTTAAGGTCAACTGCCAGCTGGTCCGATAAGGTCAGAATGCGATGACGGGACGGCCTGTCAGGCCATTTACAGCACGTTAAGCTCCTGGCCTGAAATTACCCCGTTGTAGTTGTAATCGTAATGGGATTCACAATTAAGTGCGTTCGGCGTGTACACAACGAAGTCTTTTCGTCACGTGACCATGTTTGGTAAAGGAAACAAATACGCATTCAGATTAAATTCATTGAGAAAGGACGGAGCAGTGCTTGGTCTCTGTCCACAACAGCTGCCCAATGGTACATTGGAGCTAGATATTTACATCGGAAATGCAGCCTTGAAGTGCCTGAGACTTGCAGATGTGTCCTAGTTCTTCGTCTGGGTCGGGCGAGTTTATAATGAAAGAACCCCCACTTCACATATCAAAGACTAATTCATTTGCATTTACCTCAAGAAGTCCAGAAGCTCTTGGTTGTAAAACTGAAGGTGGGAGATTTCTTTACATTCGTTTCAATTTGAATCCACCGTTAATTTTACCTCAACTCGGTGTACTCATTGATTTCATTCACCAGAATGCAAGCCATATTCTTATAATTCATCAGATATTATGATATGACGGGAATGGGCCAATGGACTGAATGTTATGTTTAGTGATGCCATCGAGTCATTGACAGTTCACTTCCTGCCGACATTCCGAGGCATTACAGAACTTAGCCAAAGAGGCTTTCTGTACTCATTTGTTTGCTTAATCGAGTCGTATTTCATGTGTTGAACATTTATCATACACCGATTACGCACATGGGCGTTTGGAGCATTGCGTGCTACGCTGTCCCATAAACGGTAAGATTCAGTATCAATTCTCAGCGTTCACTGGAAACTACTTCAAGCCTCCCTTAAGTTGGAGAGTTGCGCCGACAATGCTTGCCAATGTTTTGCGATTGTACATGGAGTAACGCAAAAAGGGCTGCACGTCTGGTACAGTACAACAGATGGCCGCGTCGCACTCAATCGCTAGAAAGGTAACTGGCACAGGGTCAAGGTCGTCTTGAAAAATGGCCCACCTGGTTACCTGCACGCGGTTCTGACAGTCTTGAAGCTGACCTGGTCACTGGTGTATCAGCTGGCGCTCGGACCCCGCTGTGTGTGAACCATAACTGGAGCGCGCGCCGATGTTGTGCTGGACAGTGCCACAGTGTATCTTCATCATCCCAGCTGGAGCCGAATCAAGCGAGAGGTTGTCGTTCTTATGAGCACATCTGCGTGATAGCGAGCAGTTTGTATTGTTTAGTATTGTTACTGTAACAATTGCACCTGCTTCTAAAGCGCCGCAACAATCAAAAACATATCAGCTGCACCACATAGCATGGGTATGTAGTGACTGTGAAAAACTATTCACTAGTTTTTGTAATGATCTTCTCTAAGCTACGCACTTTCGCATTGTTTTCTTGGCATAAATTGGATATGAGGTTTAAAAAACGCATGCACCGAAGGAATATTAGTGAGTAAAGCACATTGCTCATCGTCAGAATGAATGGAAATACACTTGCACAAATTAAATGAAAGACATAACCTTTGCTACTTGTTGGACGAATCCCTCTAATAAGGTCAAAAAGACCCCTATGTTTTAAGTTATTGGAGGCTTTCTTCCAGCAATGAGCAATGGTTATATCTTTCCATTAAGTTATGTAATAATGCTCATCTCAGCCATAAATTCGATTCGTCAAAAAGAAAACGACATTACTTGCACAACATTCAGTTTTGACTCTATCACATGAAAATAGTACCTGATCATCACTGTGCGGAAATATGTGTGACTGGTGTCATCAATTAATGAGCCAATTTGTCGGTGCATTTACACACACAGCCACAATCAACGTTGCAATAATCAGTTGAGTGATGACCTCCACAATCGTGCTGTAGTGGTCCCCAGACTTCATTCCCCTTCCCAGAGATCTAATGTGCCCGGGAGCGCATTCCTGTGCCCATAAGGCTTCAAGAATCGGAAGGTGCTTATGGTCGTTGCATGTCCTGAGCATTGCTGTTTTGCCAGTCAGCTGTTGTGTAGTCAATGCTTCTTTGTGAACTTGTAGCAAGTGTTATTTTGGTGCACCTTCCTGTAAGTGCGTGGTCAAACGTCAGGATAGTGTAGCTTTGGTGACACCCATGTAGTGTGTTTGACGAAGCTTGCACCCTTCGTGTCGGTATGTGAATCGGTAAACTACCGTGGTACACGTGAGCTCGTCTAGTCGGCCAAGTGAGTTGTTTTAAGGAGTGAATTGAAAGTTTTCCTGGTGTAGTAAATAACGAAATCCAGTTCACTTTGTTCTTTAGTGAAGCACATTTACGAATAATGCTTCGCATTACTGGTTGATCAGCTCGGTAGGCAGTAGTCATTTGCATTTTGTTGCATAGCACCGTGAAGGAAAAAGGAAATAGTTAAAGAAGCGCGCAATTTCATCGTTACTGCAGATGTTTGAGCGTCCACTGAAACGTATCTCACTCTCCATAGCAGTGTCCAGAGTTTCCCAGTGAGAGCGATGGCTAACTGCACGACTAACGAAGCCCTAATCACGCTTACTTTGTCACGTTTATTTAGTCACACTTTAATCACGCTTACCTAGTCACACTTTAATCACCCTTACTTTTAGTCACGCTTTAATCACGTTCAATTAGTCACGCTTTAATCATGCTTACGGAGTCCCGTTTTGAGTACGCTTACTTAGTCACGCTTTAATCACGCTTACTTGCTACCGATGAGTACATTCTCGGACCCAATTTAAGCATTGCCCTGATCGGTGTCTTTTCGACACACAGTTGTTCCTAAGCTTCAACCGTGTTCAGCTATTTGCGCATAGAAAAATGGTGTTATGCTACCCACACTGAATCTTGCGAAAATGATTGAGTGAAAACTGATTTTCTTGGAACTTTTGTGTTAGTCTTATAAGATGGTCATCGCTCTGATCGTGAACACAAATTTCGTGTGATTATTTACACCAAACATTCACTGTATATACGTAGACATCTTTGTTGGCGTCAGGGACGATGACCATCTTATGAGACTGAGACACAACTTGGAAGAAAAATTAGTGTGCAAGCTTACTCGGAGCTCGGTGCAGGTTCCGTAATACAATTTTTTTTTCGATATGCACACATATGACGTAGTGGAATCTTCAAGACTATTGTGTACCGAAAAGGGAAGGACCAGAGGCCATGCTTAAATTTTGCAAGCGACTGTCCTCATCAGCACCAAGTAAGCATGAATAGGTCATTCGCCAGGCGTGCATTTATTCATCGCTCCTACTGAGCGACTCTGTATTCTGAATTATGGAGGGTAGGCAAATTTCAGTGAACAACGGCTACTCGAAAGCCAATATTTACGATGACATAAAGTAATTTTGCAACTTCTTTCTTGAGAAGCAAACAAAGCTGGAACAAAATGAAGATAATTATATTGCACAAAATAACATAACGTCGGCCTATCGATGTATATCGAAGTAATGAAACAGCCACGCGAGCCATTATTTGTAAAAATGACGCACCAAAAAAAAACAGCAATGAACTGTGTTTCATTATTTCCTACGAAGTCAGGAAAACCAAAGACTTTCCCATGAAAAACAATTCCCTTGGCTAACTAGACAAACTGAAGTGCACCACTGTTGTATCCCAATTTACATACAGACGCGAGGGGTGCAAGCTTCGTCCAACACACTACATTGGTGTCACCAAAGCTACACTATCCTGACGTTTGACCACGCACTTACAGGAAGGTGCACAAAACAATACTTGCTACAAGTTCACAAAGAAGCATTGACTACACAACAGCTGACTGGCTAAACAGCAATGCTCAGGACATGCAACGACCATAAGCACCTTCTGATTCTTGAAGCCTAATGGGCACAGGAATGCTCCCCAACACTTAATAATCAAATTATGTCTGGTGTATTGCACTAGATCACTGAGCAGGGGAATGAAGTCTGGGGAACACTACAGTACGATGGTGGAGGTTATCACTCAACTGATCATTTGATCCTTGTTTGTGGCTGTGTGTGTAATTGTGCCGCAAAAAATTGACTCCTTAATTGATCACACCAGTCAGTTGTACTTTCGCGTTGTGATGGCATTCACATAGTATTTGCATGTAATATTGTGGAAGCTGAATCTTGTGGATATATGCTCTGATTCATTCTAGCGATAACCAATATACTTCAAACCTTAATATAATTTTTGTGCATGCGTGTTTTTATAGAGCTCATATCCGACATAAGGTATGGCAATTTAATGAATGTGTGAACCTTAGAAAAGAGAATTAAAAATTAAGGAATGATGACAACGCATTCGCTGTCAACAAACCTTGTGCAAGCGTATATCGGTACAAAATACAGACATGTATATGTATATATATATGCATGTGTGTATGTATGTGTGTGTGTATGTGACCGCCATATCGTCTTCTCGGTTTGCTCTGACTGCGATGTGATTAATAGCTCTGATACGTATGCCATGCGAGTGCTCGAGAGCTTTTACGTGTACGGTGGGCTAGAAAAGGCAAAGACGTTTCGCCAACGGGTTCTGCAGTGGCAGCTGATGCTCACCACAATCTGCCCTACAACAAAAACGGTGACGATAAAAACCAGCTGACCTGACAGTGGATGCGAAGAAAGCTTCATTTGGGGCGTGAAGTAAAATATATTGAGCCCATGTCAACTGATTCGCACTGCAATTGTGGACATACCACGACCGTGATAGTAAGAAAGGTCCAATATTGATGCGACCGTGTACTTTTAGCACTGCAACTCCCTTGGTGCCGAGCGGCCGATCGCCTGTGAGCTATCTCAAGGCTTCACAAGAGAAAGCGGATCGTCATTTGGTGGCGAGTCATGAATCCGAGAGTCCTCTTTATCTTCTGCATTCTCACGCAAGTCAGCTGTGCAAAGGGAAGATATGGTGATTTGTTCCAAACGGTGGTAAGTAATTCGGGCCTGGATCAAGCACCTTCTCAAAACATGGCAACGTTGTGAAGATTTGTATATGCTTATGGGTACGATATATGTATTTTTCTCATTTTTGAGAAGCCATTCACTGCCACCCACACTCCTCCGATTGTTTGCTTCTCGAATGCTTCTAGATGGAACATGAGTTACTAAGCGGCATCCCCCATCCACCCCCAATTTCAGTCACGGTGAAGTTCATAGTATTCCCAGCGTTGGAAATATTTTTGGATGCATGTTTGAGTTCAGTAGGACAAATTTCACACCTTTTGTAATATTTCTTGCTCCTTTTTTCCATGCAGCTGATATTTTGCAATACATTGCAAGCTATTTTCCACGAAATCAGTTCAGCTGTGCAAGAAAAGCATTAAGTTCTCATAAATGAACAGTGAATATCCCCCCAAGGTTCTCTCAAATGTATGTCAGAAAATGTCATGAAAACAGGAAAGCAGATGGCAATAACCGTACTAGCGCTTGTCTACAAAAGGCGTTTTGTCTCGATATTCACTTCTCAGTGGGTCTTGACTCCCAGTTGGCCTTCAGCCGGAGATAATATCGGCTCACGGCTACCCGGTGGAGGTGCATCACGTGCGCACAGCAGACGGCTACATCCTGGAGCTGCACAGGATACCGCACCGTCGGGACCGGCCTTACAGGCACAGCCTCGGCAGTCCCGTGCTGGTGATGCACGGTCTGCTAGACAGCTCCGCCAGCTGGGTCATCAACCCTCGACAGTCACTAGGTCAGTGGCTGAGTCATCAACCCTCGACAATCACTAGGTCAGTGGCTGGGTCATCAACCCTCGACAGTTACTAGGTCAGTGGCTGGGTCATCAACCCTGGACAGTCACTAGGTCAGTTGCTGGGTCATCAACCCTCGACAGTCACTAGGTCAGTGGCTGGGTCATCAAACCTCGACAGTCACTAGGTCAGTAGTCAAGTCAACAACCCTCGACAGTCACTAGGTCAGTGGCTGGGTCATCAACCCTCGACAGTCACTAGGTCAGTGGTCAAGTCAACAACCCTCGACAGTCACTAGGTCAGTGGCTGGGTCATCAACCCTCGACAGTCACTAGGTCAGTGGTCGGGTCATCAACCCTCGACAGTCACTATGTCAGTGGCTGGGTCATCAAACCTCGACAGTCACTAGGTCAGTGGCTGGATCATCAACCCTCGACAGTCACTAGGTCAGTGGTCGGGTTATCAACCCTCGACAATCACTAGGTCAGTGGCTGGGTCATCAACCCTCGACAGTCACTAGGTCAGTGGTCGAGTCATCAACCCTGGACAGTCACTAGGTCAGTGGTCAAGTCATCAACCCTCGACAGTCACTAGGTCAGTGGCTGGGTCATCAGCCCTCGGCAGTCACTAAATCAGTGGCTGTGTCATCAATCCTTGACAGTCACTAGGTCAGTGGCTGGGTCATCAAACCCGGCATTCACTAGGTCAGTGGCTGGGTCATCAGCCCTCGACAGTCACTAGGCCAGTGGCCAGGACATCAAACCCGGCAGTCATTAGGTCAGTGGCTGGGTCATTAGCTCTCGGCAGTCACTAAGTCAGTATCTGGGTCATCAACACTCTACAGTCACTAGGGCAGTTGCTGGGTCCTCAAAACCCGACAGTCACTAGGTCAGTGGCTTAGTCATCAGCCTTCGAAAGTCATTAGGCCAGTGGCCGGGACATCAATCCTCGACACTCACTAGGTCAATGTCGGTTCATCAAACCCGGCGGTCACTATGTCAATGACTGGGGGTCACTAGATTAGTAGCTAGACCATCAACCCACGGAAACTACGAGGCCAGTGGTAGGGTCACCAACTTTCGGATGTCACCAGATCATTGCTTGATCATCAGTCTACATTTGCTAGGATCGTACCTACATTTACTATGATCGTATCTACACTTACTGGAATCTTATCGATATTTACTAGGATCGTACCTACGTACGATCCTGGTGTCTACGTACTACGATAAGGAGTATTTACAATTTTAGACTCGTTGTGGTCTGCGCCAATACGCTAATGATTGGGCTCAAGTGTATTGTTGTGGTCAGAGTCGCGCGTTTTATATGACGTGTGGCACCGATATCGATGGGTCGGACTTTAACTGAATATTTAGACAACTTGGTCAGGATGCTTTAATAAAGATGATTAGCAGTGATCAAGCAGTTGAATGTACTCAATTTCATTGCATTATTGCGAGAGGACCAGTGTGCTTTTTGGAGGGGAGAACTGGACAGCTTTGCTGTTTTTCCAAAGAAGCGAGTCTACTCCAACATTATTGAGGGGCGCCATCGTACTTGTGAGAAATTCATGGAGATGATGTTTAATTTCATGACTATTATGTAAAATTAGTATTATTGGTAGTACTCGGGCAGCTATCGAGAGTAAAACGCAATCATCGGTAGTGTCCGAGGACAAGCACAATCAAAAGTATGTCAAAACACACGTGCTATTTCATAAACATGGCGAGACTGGTTGCCACCTGGATGCAATCATCAGTTACAATCACCCGATTGTGTGGTGTCTACAGGATTCGCACTAGCCGACGAGGGATACGACGTATGGCTGGGGAACAACAGGGGAAACCGATACTCCCGAAGACACGCCTGGCTGAACCCCAACAAACGCCGCTTCTGGGATTTCACGTGAGTGCGGAGACTGCATAGAAGGGAAGAAGCATAACCACTCGGCAACTTCACCGCAATGTAGGAGCATAGCACAAGGGAGCTGAATCGCAGAGTATAAATATGACCTAACCGACATCATTACCAGCTCCGCCTCAACTGAGCTTACCATCATTATACAGACATCAGTTCATCGGTGTCCGTGGGCGTGCTGCGATGAGAACTGTGACTGACTGGCGATGGGCTCTGCCTTACTCAGGGTGTTGACATACAATGTGTGTGCCGTGTTTTGACTTCCGTCAGCGAACGCGGGGCAACTTGCGCCCAGTCGAAGGTCACGCACGGCGATAGCGACACTAGCGGCATCTCGGCGTGGCCAATGCAAGCTAAGATCCTTCGGGCCGCCACCACTCTGGTGTTGCTGGTGTCACCGTTCGGCCTGGTCGGAACGGATGTCACGTCCGTCCACCGGGCAGATTACGGTGCCACGTCCGTCCACCGGCAGATTACGGTGAACGGATGTCACGTCCGTCCACCGGGCAGATTACGGTGAACGGATGCCACGTCCGTCCACCGGGCAGATTACGGTGCGCCCATTCAGGTCCCGTGTCCCCCGCACAGCAAACACGGTGGCAGCAGTTCAGCTGGGTCGCTCGTGCTATCGTGAACTGCTGGTGCTCGCTGGTGACATCGAACTAAATCCAGGGTCAGGAGCTGCCCGGGAAGCGATACTGTGTTTCGACTTCACCGTCTACCACGTCAACGTGTGTAGCATCAAGAACAAGCCCGGTGACCTGCGAGCCTGACCCCGTAGAGGGATACGTACTATTCGTACACATCTTGCCGAAGCTCAGTGATTTCTCCTCCGTACCAGTTTTGGCCCGACTGACTTCTGGTTCCGCAGTTTTTTTTTATATTCTTCATTTTCTGGGGCGACACCAGCTGCTCTTTTCCAGGTTTAGTTTCTAATTGCATGATAATCGTCACCCCACGTAGTTTTCGTCTTCGTCGTACTTTTGTTCCCTGTGTCTTTGTTCTTCGCGCTTTAGATTTCGTTAGGTAGGGCTTTTCCCACGATGGGGGTGGGAAAAAAGTGTACTCGTCATATAGTATCATATAGTCTAAGCAGTCTCCTACGTATTTGTCAATCCTATCGAGGAAACCGTTTCCTCCCCTCGAATCAACGTTTTCTGGACGATTAAGCAACTCCTCACCATCTGCTCCTTAGCTGATCCTGATATTGAAGCCCCTGCCAACGGAATCCTCGTCATCAAAGCTCAAACCCGAGCCCAGACCAAAGCCCTTCTCCGCACCACCACATTTTGTGGTAATCCCGTCACAATCACTCTTCATTTCAACTGCAACACCACCAAGGGCACCATCTTCGTGCCGGAGCTCCGCTTCATGCCTTGGGAAGATATTCAGGCGGAGCTCAGGACGGAGGGGGTGACCCACGTCCGCCACATCACATCCTTTAAAGACGGCCAGAAATGTGATTCGAGTCGGCAGATGAAAATTCGATTCGAGTCAGAAATGTGAGTCGACTCTACCACTTTTCCGAAGACCCTAACCGCCGGCACCTTCGCTACCAAGTCCGCATTTTCATCTCAAACCCTCTCCATTGTTTTAACTGCCAGCGCTTCGGCCATGGCAGTAAAACATGCCGCCAACCAGCCCGCTGCCCAAAGTGCGGTGAGCCACCTAATCCTGATTCCACATGCTCCAAGCCAGCCCACTGCCTTAACTGCAACACCTCCGACCACCTGGCCACATCACCACTCTGTCCGGTTTGGCGCAAAGAGAAAGAGGTTTGTGCCGTCAAGGCAACGACAGAGGTCCCCTACCCCCAGGCCCGACGGAACGTTGATGCCACCTCCCCCTATTCAAAAACTTACGCCCAAGGGGCCACCATTGCTCCATCCACCCCTCGCGTCAAAACTCCTTCCACTTCTAAACAAACAGTACTTATACCTGGCCTGGCAACACTCGCCAAACTAAAACCAATCACCATCACGACACGGCTCCCAACACGCAGACCACTCCCGTGCGGAGTTGCAGGCCCCGCAGCCATTCCGCCGTGAACCCTTCCCGTTCACCATCAGCAAGCCACCGGAAAAGTCCGGCGCCCACGTGACCCGACCGACTCCTCCCAGTCGGCGAGATTCCCGGCGGCTGGGATCGGCCGCCGTGACATTTCCAAGGTCACCGGTCGGCCGGACGGCTTGGGCGGGTCTACCGCGGCCGTCCGCACCCAGCCTACATGCCCGCCTGAACTGCACTCTTGGCTCCACCATGCACCGAAAGTTGCCATGCACCATGCACCATGCACCATGCCGACAAATATTATGTTGTTTTCAATTGTCGGTATTTCTGCAATGAAATTGCTATAGTTTAATCCCCAAATGAGCCGAAATGACTTTTTTAAGCGACGTTCCGAGTAATTCATTCATTTAATCCACTTCTAGCATTTAGCGCTCATGCTGCCAACCGTATATACGGTGAGAGAACGTTCCTTTTCATCCATACCCGTTGGAAGTACCATTTCATTGCCCTTTTTCGTGTAATACAATGGTTCAGTATACATGCAGCCCATTGATCATTGTTCTCAGGCATGTTTTTCATTTTTGCATTGTCTTATATTTCCATAAGATATTGCAATTATGTCTGCATGTGCATTTGATGCCGTGGGAAATATACGCACGTGCACCCTTGGTTACTCTGGAAACGTCAATCTAACTGACATCATTCCTTTCAGGTCGGACGCGTACGCTCAGCATGACAACCCTGCAATGATAGATTACATCTTGCAAGTTACCCGATACCGCGATTTGTTCTACATTGGTCACTCAATGGGTCAGTATAAACTTCAGCTGCTGCGTTGTTGGAGGTAAAAAAATTGCTTTTAAAAAGCCTGACAATTAAGCTTGCTCACTTCCTTTGAACTACTTGGTTAAAGTAGACCTGCTTTGCAAAACAAAAACAAACAAATCTCTCCAAATAACCCTGTTTCAAATGACCCTGTCAGACTTCAACGTAGATTATAAATACAGCCAAAATATCCTCCATATATATATATATTCACAGATATGTCATGCATGGGCAACGGGTGTGATGTAGTACTAGGATTAATCATAGGTAAGATTACCAGATCATGTCGCATGTCGCATCGCAAGTTGCATACCATGTCGCACTATCATTACACTGTCTGTACCATATCGCACTGTCGAGCAATACTTCCAACTGGTACGCATCCAAGATTTCATCTACCACTGCCATATCATCTACATTTATAACTTTCTCAACTATTTTAGGTCATTTGTGACTTCGACCGCCCAAAACGCAGCCGTCACACCACGTCGCACCATGTCGCAGAAAATTCACGCTTTTGGCCATTGCCAAGGCGTGATAATACGCATGCGCAGTCCTGCTTACTGTCCTCGGTTTCTGGCGGAACCTGATTAGCCAATGAGAAGCGTTCTGGTGCGACGAGTTTTTGTTGTTGGTGGTGGTGGTGAGCCAATCAGGCGGCTTGTTCAATAAGTATTTGTATCATTGTTGCAGTTAAACTTCGCTATAAGCGATGCGCGAACTGTTGTAACACACAATACTGCCTGTTACGATTTACTCACCAAAACATCCCACTTCCGCCCGGTGTCCTCAAATGAGGACGGGCTGGGAAATACACTGAGGATAGAAGGAGGCGTATACAACTTTCAGGATACCTTCGCAGCGATGACATTAGGTATGTCAATAAGTTTCAGCATTCCTATTAAAATATGTATACTACCGGACATTAATGGGTTAAAGTGCGACATGTGGGTCGACCATGTCGCATGTTTTGACGCATACTCGATTTCGATACGCCCAGGCAAAACATTTGAAGATTGATGGCTGAAATTTTATGACGACGTAGATAAGTGTTCAAGAATGCCCTGCGCCACGTTAACCATCGTGTGCAACGAGCAATTAACTCGTGGCAAGTGTCTGAAAACAGGTCAGAACGAGTTTTAGACTCATTGGATTAGCATCGGAGCGGCAAAACAGTGAGACGGAAATCACTGGAAGCTGCTCCCGCTATAACGTGGATAACTAGGAAATCCCGGGTCCGATTTACTTACGTACACACAATTTACGCACCTTTGTAAAGAAATGATAGCCCAATCGTCTAAGTGCAAACGTTTTCACAGGCACATCCCACATGCCACGTGCATGTATGAAAAACAAATCTGAAATTAGCCGTTTAGGCCATTTTAAAGGCTTTGCATCGCAAGTCACGAGCCGAGTACAGTAACGACACGCAATGAACCGATCGACGTAGGTAAACTTGCCAGCTGCACGTCTTACGTCGAACACAGGGCTGTCCCTCCCATAGCGCCGTCACTGATATGAATACATTCTCCACACGTGGCAATACATTCTCCACACGTGGCAATACATTCTCCACACGTGGCAATACATTATCCACACGTGGCATTTTTTGCGCATCATTCGGGATACCGAGCGATGGCGGGCGAACTACTGAAAATTACGTATTAAAACTTGCACATACGTGAAGCCCTTTGCATTATTACTCTGAAAGTATTTCCATATTTACATTGGTGACTACATACTTTCGTTGCCATCAAGCTTGCATAAGCTTTACGGTCACTCGCCGTCGCACTGCTTCAGAATCTTCCTCAGACTCTCATAAAGAACTTCTGTACAGGTCTGTCGAAAAAGTAACCTTTGGTCCTGATAGCGATCGGTTATAGCGCTCATCTTCAAACTTCTTCACGACGATGATCAGGCATCCCTGTAATGTTTGCCGTCTTTGGCACCCAATTCCCCTTAGTTCAATAAATCAATTGCTTTCCGCGCCGGAGTTTTCTGAGCTCAGTTTATTAAGAACGATGTTGCACCCACTCACACGGAGGACAATGAAGTGCACAAAGGCGATGACGGGTGGTAACATTGTGGAATATACTCCTACCAGAATGTTTACGTCCAGAACGCAGGTACACAACTTGTAATTCGTTCACTTTATTCACCTCAAAATAATTCTTCACCTACATTGTACAGGCTGTATCTTCAGGTTTTCCACGTAAGCAATGATCCCTGTCATTAACCAAGCCGCTTTAAATGCAAAGCAATGATTGAGCACACATGCTGACGCCAGTACGCCCACCGACGGCTGTTTCAGCCGCCATCGACACGAAATACGCCACTCAGCCGATGACGATAAAGATGAAGATGATGACGGATGATGATGATGATGAAATTAATGAAACCCCAGGGAAATCAGTTCGCATGATTAGTATCAAAATATGCTGCAGTTAGAGCTACGTTAGCAAACTACTGAAAACTAATGCAGACTAAACTACTTCCTTCGAAAAAAACCTGATCGCACTGAAGCCCACCAAGAGCGTGTTCAGAAGCGGTGCCCCAAATTGTGCCGAGGACCATGCAGTGCTGCGAAAGATAAAGTCATCGTGATGGACGATGAGGCGCATTTCGGTTGCGAAGGATCTGAGTATTCCAGAAACAAAGGATAAGCTGATAGAAGAAAATATATATATAGAAGAAAACCTGAAGCATATCGACGTGGAGGTTGTGCGGAAGACGTTACAGCGCGCGGACTCCGCTCCGTCTAGGGGGTCGCTAGCGGTTTTTTTTTATAATGAAATTGAACCCGAATTCTTGCTGGATGGTTTTATG
Organism: Ashinkailepas kermadecensis; assembly: GCA_034440615.1. Classification (NCBI taxonomy): domain Eukaryota; kingdom Metazoa; phylum Arthropoda; class Thecostraca; family Neolepadidae; genus Ashinkailepas; species Ashinkailepas kermadecensis. The sequence continues at coordinate 121,440 of JAOTOM010004168.1, forward strand.
GACCAGGATTATATTGCTAAGCAGAGATTGTTGCGTGAGCCCTGGCCCAACCACCCGATCCATGCATTTCAGTTGAATATGAATGCACTGAACTGAACTGACGAGAAAGATGTGATGGTTTGCATACAAAATTACGTGTGCATACCTGGATTAGTTCCGGAGATATCACCGGTCAAAACTTGTCCAGTTCTACATGTATATATATATATATATATATATATATATATATATATATATATATATATATGTGTGTGTGTGTGTGTGTGTGTTTTATATACATATGGTCTATGGATATGCAATATACATGCATGTGTACTACAAGTGTTTGTTTGCAAAGCTCAGTTGCTTTAGTCCATGTGTGTCCGGGTTCAGTTAAAAATATAACTATATGATACTCACTTGTGGCGGGCGAACATTCATGAAGTTGGCATGAGCCAAGATTTATGAAATCGGCTAAGTCGGTCATATGTTAAAGTTTTTGGCTACATCGATTGCATCTTTCTCAATAATTTTAAAGTGACCGTATTAAAATAAAATAATCTGGATATGCTTCCATTGTAATATTGTACGAATACACATTGTATTGAAACTATTAGTATGAGCTAAGATGAAGACCAAACATCTCTACGTCGAAACACGCCAGAAACGTTTCCGGAGACTTTATTTAATTTTTAGGCATGGCACAACTACACAATTCACTCACTCCTTCAGGTACGTGGTCATTCTGGGCTATGATGAACTTCTACCCATGGTACAACGACCGTATTCGTCTGATGGTGGCATTGGCTCCAGTATCTACGAGAATATACGGCCGAAGCATCACCCGTCTGCTGGTACCATTCAGAAGACAGCTAAGTGTGAGCAAGTAAAACCAAGATTTGTTCAATGTGCAGCCAGTGATAAATGGCATGAGTTTACAATATTGTGTCATCAAGCGAATTGCCTTATTCCGTGTGCTGCAAAACAAGCTGACGTTACACAATATTTGTCACCAGCTTACCCTTACCTTTCCGTTGTAAAAGTATGCATCGTGCCGACCCTACCTCACTGTTCATAGCTCCTACTGCATGGTCTACAGACATTCCGGGAATGTTTCATTGTTGCAAATTTTGCGCCATCACCTGGCACCCGGCCGAAAGCCACCCTCTGCACTGCAGCTTGAACTTCCTTTTGACAGTCGCTTCGCCTGTGCATCTCCATTTGCCTGCAGTTATCTGACACGTAGTCCTCTACTGAGTTGACCCTTACCACACTAGCTAAACTGCAGCCTTGATGTTGCTCGATGATCCAGCCATCGTTTTTTTGCATTCTTTTTAGCGCAGACAATGTGTCCGCACTCGGCCATATATATTCGAATGATAATAAAATGATCGAATATAATTTGAATGATTATTGGCCATTTTCAGCATTGTTTAAGCCACTGTCATTCTTCTGCACAGTATTCGTTTTACTGAAGCTTCCTCGTTCTCCGTGGCATTGCATGAATCTAGCACTCAGCATAGCATAACAACCGTAGTTGCATACGTACATAACACTGTGATTGTTGTATTGCCTTCAGAGCCTTATCCTCGTGAGTCGTATTCTTACGAGGTTGCCTCCTCTTGGACCATCACGGATTAACCCGCAATGGTGCCGTTTTCTCCGCAGAAAACCTCCAACACATTGGGAGTTGGAGAAACGCTTCGGTACCGGCAAGTGAATAGCCTGTTGGGGAAAATGTTCTGCGGCAAGCATTCGCTGACGGCTCCCATGTGTGCGCTTGTGCTCTTCATGCTGGCCGGCTGGGATCCCAAACAGCTGGACAAGGTAATCCAACAGCGGCGTCTGCTGGACAGCTGGTCATGGTAATCCAACAGCGGTGTGTGCTGGGTAGCTGGACATCATGGTAATCCAACAGCGGTGTCTGCTGGACAGCTGGACAAGGTAATCCAACAGCGGCGTCTGCTGGACAGCTGGACATCATGGTAATCCAACAGCGGTGTCTGCTGGACAGCTGAGCAAGGTAATCCGACAGCGGCGTCTGCTGGACAGCTGGACATGGTAATCCGACAGCGGTGTCTGCTGGACAACTGGACAAGGTAATCCAACAGTGGCATCTGCTGGACAGCTGGACATGGTAATCCAACAAAGGCGTCTGCTCTTTGTGAGTTGAAAGCATTTTGATCGTCATATTTGAAGAAGTGCATTCAGTTAACTTGGTTGACTTCAGCTACATTCGGTAATGCACAAAACGGTAGGAGTTTTTGCAAGTTTATTTCAGCTATGCAACTTATCCAAACAACATATTTATTCCGTGTTGTTCATTTTATTGAAAACAGTGTTAATCGAATAAATTCGGGATTCTACATTCCAGAAAATAGTCGTATGTGAGATAACTGGGTGGTAAATCAAGCACAGAAGCAATTCCTGATGTTTTTGTAAGGAAACAATCAGTCGCCTTTGTAATGGCGTGGGACATATTTGCGGTCATCTGTCTGATTTGAACGAGAGACGAGAGACGAGAGACAGGCGAGAGACGGGCAAGAGACGAGGGACGGGCGAGAGACGAGAGACGAGAGACAAGATAGAGGGGTAGAGGTAGGTTAGAGAAATAGTAAGAGGTATTCATGTATGAGCGTGACCCAACCGTTTTATTTCTCTACACCAGAGTCGTCGCCACGGTACTATTTCTTTGAGAACACATTCTTTAGAGACTCTTCTTTTCGTGACTTTCAGGGGGAGGGGGGGAGGATAAGGGATGGAGTGAGTGCTGAAAATAGTGGCAACACGGCATATTGTGTACTTAATTATTTTGCGTTTTCTGTTTTGAGGGATTGTTTGTGGTGTGGGAATGATAATTGAGTTCTTTTTTTAAGCGAAAAGGAAATTGCTTCAACAGAACGGTAAGACCTACTGAAATATTTTGTCCAACTATTTACGTGGTCATGAAAGTCTTCATACGCCCGACAGTACTTGATATGCTAGATAATGCCGGGCAAAAGCCACTTCGATATCGCAATTGGTTAGAGCGCAAATCTGTATTGGCAAGTCCCCTGACCCTGTCTTGCCCAAACAGGGCAACGGCTCTCGGTCTTGGGACAGGCAGGGGACGAGACACTGGGGCGGACGTGACACTGCATTGATGGCACGACTCTGTCAGGGGACAGGCAGGGGACGAGACACCGGGGCGGACGTGACACTGCATTGATGGCACGACTCTGTCAGGGGACAGGCAGGGGACGAGACACCGGGGCGGACGTGACACTGCATTGATGGCACGACTCTGTCAGGGGACAGGCAGGGGACGAGACACTGGGGCGGACGTGACACTGCATTGATGGCACGACTCTGTCAGGGGACGAGACACCGGGGCGGACGTGACACTGCATTGATGGCACGACTCTGTCAGGGGACAGGCAGGGGACGGGACACCGGGGCGGACGTGACACTGCATTGATGGCACGACTCTGTCAGGGGACAGGCAGGGGACGAGACACCGGGGCGGACGTGACACTGCATTGATGGCACGACTCTGTCAGGGGACAGGCAGGGACGAGACACTGGGGCGGACGTGACACTGCATTGATGGCACGACTCTGTCAGGGACGAGACACCGGGGCGGACGTGACACTGCATTGATGGCACGACTCTGTCAGGGACAGGCAGGGACGGGACACCGGGGCGGACGTGACACTGCATTGATGGCACGACTCTGTCAGGGGACAGGCAGGGGACGAGACACCGGGGCGGACGTGACACTGCATTGATGGCACGACTCTGTCAGGGGACAGGCAGGGGACGAGACACTGGGGCGGACGTGACACTGCATTGATGGCACGACTCTGTCAGGGGACGAGACACCGGGGCGGACGTGACACTGCATTGATGGCACGACTCTGTCAGGGGACAGGCAGGGGACGGGACACCGGGGCGGACGTGACACTGCATTGATGGCACGACTCTGTCAGGGGACAGGCAGGGGACGAGACACCGGGGCGGACGTGACACTGCATTGATGGCACGACTCTGTCAGGGGACAGGCAGGGGACGAGACACTGGGGCGGACGTGACACTGCATTGATGGCACGACTCTGTCAGGGGACGAGACACCGGGGCGGACGTGACACTGCATTGATGGCACGACTCTGTCAGGGGACAGGCAGGGGACGAGACACCGGGGCGGACGTGACACTGCATTGATGGCACGACTCTGTCAGGGGACAGGCAGGGGACGAGACACCGGGGCGGACGTGACACTGCATTGATGGCACGACTCTGTCAGGAGACAGGCAGGGGACGAGACACCGGGGCGGACGTGACACTGCATTGATGGCACGACGCTGTCAGGAGACAGGCAGGGACGAGACACCGGGGCGGACGTGACACTGCATTGATGGCACGACTCTGGGGACGAGACACCGGGGCGGACGTGACACTGCATTGATGGCACGACTCTGTCAGGGGACAGGCAGGGGACCAGACACCGGGGCGGACGTGACACTGCATTGATGGCACGACTCTGTCAGGAGACAGGCAGGGGACGAGACACCGGGGCGGACGTGACACTGCATTGACAGTACGGCTTTCGGTCAAAATATATATTTCTAGCTAACGTGGTCTGGTAGGCTTTCATTTAGCAAGGTGTCTCACAAAGATCCTGGTATCTTTGAACAAGGAAAATAAATAGACAAAGTAAGTTGGCACTCTAAATTTGGGCATTACCTTAATACCACTATTTCGCAATCGGTGTTTTATATGTGTAATAAAATAACCAACCTTTGAGATGGTTGATTTCTGAAGTGGGCTCGTTTGGTCTGACTGTAATTTCTTATTTATCTCCATTTCAGGCGAGCTTACCGCGAATATTTGCGCACGTGCCAGCGGGCGCGGGTACCAAAGTCTTGAAGCAGACAGCGCAGCAAATCGCCTCTGGTTCGTATCAGTGAAGACACCCGAATGAGAGATTACCAAAACAAGTTGATCCCAAAGTAGTAATAACGAGGCTGGCCATCAACTTTAGTGAACACTAAACATCAGACGTTCCATTTCTATTGTGGACACCTTTTGCTGTTTGTGGCGCAAATGCATGCACTGAAATTGGATAATCGGCACCTTCACTCTCACGTCTGTCAAAACAGTGCCAATCAAGCGCCAAAACAGCACCACTGGGAACGAAAAGGGCAGTAGTGCCTAGAGGGTGAGATGTGCCCCCCCCCCCAAAGTACATATGCACAACACGCCTGCTAATCGGCAAGAACGTGACTTACAAGGGCATATGAAACCTAAGCTGACCTACCCTAAACTCTAGACCATGACTCTAATCACCTCACTCGGACACAGCTCATTGTGTGTGCGTTAGCAAGCACACACTGGCAGGAGCTATGCAGCAAGTTTAGTAGCGACACGAACATTTGAGGGCCCCCGAGCCTTGAACGGGCCCTCAGCCAGCACGCTTTTTGATCCAGTGCAGCGATTTCTGAAACAGCAATGCAATTGTTCGAAGTCCGGCTTAATATTTCGAGATCCTCTGGGTTTATATTGGCCTAGACTGAGCTATTCTGGACTCCGGTGAAATTTTTGATGCCACGGTGCTTCTTTTCAGGTCCCGGTGCGGTTCTTATACCCTGGTACGGTTTGTGGAGGCCCTGGTATAATTTGTTGTGGGCCCAAGCACTGGTTGTTCGGGGCCCTATCGCAGTTGTAAGGTCCGGCACGATTTTGTTTGGAGACCCAGTGTGGTTTTGGGATCATAGCACGATTTTTTTAGGGATTGACCAGATTTGTTGTGGTAAATGTGAGATACCAGCTAGGACATGAATGGTTCGCTCAACCTAACCACAATATACTGTTCCAGTATCAGGAAGACCCAGCCCTACATCTCTTCCTGTATTGCCATACCTTTTCCTCTTCGCTGTTTTTGGAACGCAAAATATGATGTCCATAATTGTGCCAGAACTTATCTCAATTTCCTACGAACGCTACGACCCAGAGCTTATGGGTATCCAAAATGACACAGGCGGAGGTGTTACAAAGTCATAAAGTCACAAAGTCATAAAGTGATCAGACTTAATAAGAGCCACAAGGGCCAATCCAGGTTAAGCCTGTAAAGGGAAGATACCATAACCTTGGCAAAAAGACACTCAGACCCCAACCAACACCACATCCATAATTTCAAAGAATCCATCCACCAACATCCCAAACACTCATCAATGTCTATCTATCTTACCTATCCAGCCCTATTCACTCGATCCCATGTAACACATGTGGCTTGAGTGCCCTACCAATAATCTTCAGACTCCATCCATGCCTGCTTAAAGGGGCTTGTACATTGCACACCTACTTAGCATAAATATCACCCATCCACCACTACTTAGAACTCATGCACAAGATGTTGCAGCCTAAAAATGTTGTCCACACTATTTCTTAAATACATTCAATGAGTGACTCCCCACAACATCAGCCGGCAGCCTATTCCATTGATCAACAATCCTCTGACTGAAGACCTGCTGTCGCTTAACTGTCCTACACCTTGATTTGTCTAACCTGAATTGATGACCCCTATGTGATAGTCTAAATAGAAGGGCATCATTCAGATTGACCAGATCTAAGCCTTTAATGATTTTACACATTTCAATCATATCACCCCTTAATCTCCTATACTTGAGTGAGTACATATCTAATACCATAAGTCTTGCCCCATATTCTAAACTACCTTGTCCACTGATGAGTCTAGTGGCTTTGCGCTGCACTCTTTCTAGCATATCTATATATTTTTATAAATATATACAACATATTCTAAGTGGGGTCGCACATAGGCCAAGAGTATGTAAGTGTTGTCTGATATACTCTTGAGGGTGCAAGTTCCCCTCAATGTTGGCTTTTCCCCAATAATTTGAACTTTTAACATGGGGCGCTATGGAGTGTGCCTCCTTCCCCAATCCATTTGTATCCGCCCATTGTCTTTATGTATTATGCCCCGACCAATAATATTCAGAAATCAACGCCCGTGGGCACAGAATGTGTGTCACGTGATGACAATTCCATGGAAACACGCTAAACAACAATGACAACAGCAGTAGCCAATGATGGCAACAATGAAGTCATTGAAGTTTGCTTCACCTCGGGCTCAACACTTCCTATTGAAGACAAATGGGTCTTCAGTATGTGAGGACAGAGAAACACAAGCTTACCATGTGACAGATGACTACAGTAGATGCAATGCCAAAGTATGCCCACCCCTAACACTTAACCGGGCTTACCATGTGACAGATGACTACAGTAGATGCAATGCCAAAGTATGCCCACCACTAACACTTAACCGGGCTTACCATGTGACAGATGACTACAGTAGATGCAATGCCAAAGTATGCCCACCCCTAACACTTAACCGGGCTTACCATGTGACAGATGACTACAGTAGATGCAATGCCAAAGTATGCCCACCACTAACACTTAACCGGGCTTACCATGTGACAGATGACTACAGTAGATGCAATGCCAAAGTATGCCCACCCCTAACACTTAACCGGGCTTACCATGTGACAGATGACTACAGTAGATGCAATGCCAAAGTATGCCCACCACTAACACTTAACCGGGCTTACCATGTGACAGATGACTACAGTAGATGCAATGCCAAAGTATGCCCACCACTAACACTTAACCGGGCTTACCATGTGACAGATGACTACAGTAGATGCAATGCCAAAGTATGCCCACCCCTAACACTTAACCGGGCTTACCATGTGACAGATGACTACAGTAGATGCAATGCCAAAGTATGCCCACCCCTAACACTTAACCGGGCTTACCATGTGACAGATGACTACAGTAGATGCAATGCCAAAGTATGCCCACCACTAACACTTAACCGGGCTTACCATGTGACAGATGACTACAGTAGATGCAATGCCAAAGTATGCCCACCACTAACACTTAACCGGGCTTACCATGTGACAGATGACTACAGTAGATGCAATGCCAAAGTATGCCCACCACTAACACTTAACCGGGCTTACCATGTGACAGATGACTACAGTAGATGCAATGCCAAAGTATGCCCACCACTAACACTTAACCGGGCTTACCATGTGACAGATGACTACAGTAGATGCAATGCCAAAGTATGCCCACCACTAACACTTAACCGGGCTTACCATGTGACAGATGACTACAGTAGATGCAATGCCAAAGTATGCCCACCACTAACACTTAACCGGGCTTACCATGTGACAGATGACTACAGTAGATGCAATGCCAAAGTATGCCCACCACTAACACTTAACCGGGCTTACCATGTGACAGATGACTACAGTAGATGCAATGCCAAAGTATGCCCACCACTAACACTTAACCGGGCTTACCATGTGACAGATGACTACAGTAGATGCAATGCCAGAGTATGCCCACCACTAACACTTAACCGGGCTTACCATGTGACAGATGACTACAGTAGATGCAATGCCAGAGTATGCCCACCACTAACACTTAACCGGGCTTACCATGTGACAGATGACTACAGTAGATGCAATGCCAAAGTATGCCCACCACTAACACTTAACCGGGCTTACCATGTGACAGATGACTACAGTAGATGCAATGCCAAAGTATGCCCACCCCTAACACTTAACCGGGCTTACCATGTGACAGATGACTACAGTAGATGCAATGCCAAAGTATGCCCACCACTAACACTTAACCGGGCTTACCATGTGACAGATGACTACAGTAGATGCAATGCCAAAGTATGCCCACCACTAACACTTAACCGGGCTTACCATGTGACAGATGACTACAGTAGATGCAATGCCAAAGTATGCCCACCACTAACACTTAACCGGGCTTACCATGTGACAGATGACTACAGTAGATGCAATGCCAAAGTATGCCCACCACTAACACTTAACCGGGCTTACCATGTGACAGATGACTACAGTAGATGCAATGCCAAAGTATGCCCACCACTAACACTTAACCGGGCTTACCATGTGACAGATGACTACAGTAGATGCAATGCCAAAGTATGCCCACCACTAACACTTAACCGGGCTTACCATGTGACAGATGACTACAGTAGATGCAATGCCAAAGTATGCCCACCACTAACACTTAACCGGGCTTCGACAGCTTTATGCTTAGACATAAAATATTTTGAAAATGTGCTTACCAGCCGTAAAAATTAAGCATGTGCCTACTGAAGGGGGGAGTCACTGCTCCGCCAACTTTTAAGTTCGAGGGGCAGTTTCCCTTACTGCCCCGCGGTATCTACACCCATGGTCCCCATTCTGTAATATACGTTTTTGTTAATAACACCCAACATTTTAAGAACTTTTCTCCTAGCCTCTTGACATTGTTTACCAAAAATGAGGATCAGCCACCTCCCCATCTTGACGTGTTCAAAACAGGAAAATCAGATGAAAATATTAGAGTTATACGATGAAAAAAAAAATACTCCCCGTTCCATGCCTTTGGTCTAGATGTGTCATTAGGAGGACGTGACAGTTATAACGGTTTATCATTAGTGACAATTCAATAAATACAACGGTGTCGCATACCGTGCAACATCTGCCAACTTTACCATGAAGTTTCATGGCATCCGTTGAACATTGTGTGTGTGTGTGTGTGCAAGTAGTTAACAAGCATCACCAGTGGCTGCTTTTTGTCTTGCAGGTGAATTTGAGCATTATAACTACGGTAAGAAGAGAAATATGGCGATATATGGACAATGGAAACCTCCACGATATTACCCCGAGATGGTCAAAGCTCCAGTGGTCCTGATCTGGGGTGCTAATGACAAGCTGGCCGACGAAAGAGTAAGACATCTACCATTTTAAGGCAGGCGCCACCAGGGGCGATGGACAAACAAGCATCATTCCGCGACAGGAAACTTTGCACTGACCACATGCATTGGCATTTGGAACGTGTGCTTAATACTCGGTAGAGGAATCCGATTGCGGAAATGTTCCTTTCAATCTCGGTATGTGCATTAGGAAACGAATAATCAGCTTCAACTGAAATTGGTTGCAATCCTGTCGAATTCGGCTCTCTTGCAGGATATAGTGTACGCATCTCAAATGCAAATGCACTATGTTGAACTGTCGAATTAGCATATGTGTCACGCTGTATCACGGTATTTTTTGCTCTCCCACTCAGTTTATGTCACATTCAATCGTTCAGCACGGCACTCTCCATCGGACTGACAACAGCCACGCGGTCGCCCAGCCTCGGGACATGTAGGTCGCCCCCGCGTAGCATGACATGAGCACGTGGTAGGCGGCTGGCTGGCTGACCCTCATCTGGTGCCGACCGGACCGGGTCAAAATACGTTCCGCCATCACATCTTTCCTTTGGACAAGAAAAATACGCATACTTCAAAGAAAATATTTAGGAAATTGCTTAAAAAAAACAACATGAGAAGACCAGGTCTCATTCTGAGTAAAGGAATGAGATTTGAACCACAAACAAAAACAATATATAGCAAGGGTTCAAAAGCGCGACGGCCGGGCCACGCCGGCACGCTCAGATGAGCGTCTCTCGCATGTACACGAAGGCAAATTCGCTCGAGCTTCGGCGTCGCTCGCAGCCAACGTCTTGGAACACATCGGCATTTCTTGATTTGCCAATACATGCAAGATATACGTATCCTACAAAGCACACAAAAAGCAAATTTAATGGGTTTGTAGCGTAAGCATGGTGACATTGCCTCTAGTAATTCCTCTAGTAGCTTGGCCTTTCAGATCACCACTGCGCTGCCCTGCCAACAGGACGTTGCCATGCTGGAGCAGCGACTGCCCAACCTGGTGGCCAGCGAGCCGGTGCGGTGGCCTCTCTGGTCACATTTTGACTTCCTGTGGGGAATCGACGCCGGTCCTCTTGTGTACCGGCGCGTGCTCTTCCACATGGGCCGGTTCGGTGGCCCCCACCACCATAAATACCCGGCACACGGCGGAGGGCACAGTCACAACAACGATAACAAACACCACGGGCCGTCCCACCGCGAGGGTGGCGCCACCTACCACACACCAACTGTGAGCGACCTCAGCGCCGCCTACCTCGCGGCAAACGCAACTTCGGAGGATGCTGACGCGGACTGTTTCGGCTGCGTCGCTTTCGACGATGTTTATTCCCTAGTCGAGTTTGTGACAAACGTGGCTGAAGCAAGCATATCAAAAGTGTGTCCCGAGTGTCAGACAGTCGTCCGAAAGAAGCCAACTGTGCTGAACCAGAGCGTCACGTTGTCATGAGTGTCAGCAATCGATGTCACCAGCTAATGTCAGCTGGGATATGTCAGCAGATAATGCCAGCAGTTGATGTTAGTGGTGGATATGTCTTCAGAAATGTGCATCACTAGGTAGTGGCAGCACAGTTAATTGTGTATGTTAACTGTGTATATCATCTAATGATGTCGTAATTGAACATGCCAATGGTAGATACTCATCAGAGCAATAGCACAGTGCATGTCAGTCGTCAATTTCAGACGACATTCATTCACTGCTGTGAGAGTCAACCGATATGAACTGGCAGCTATGTGAACGAATGGAAACCTAAAGAACGGTGAAAGCCTTTTGTACAGGACAAGTATCCTAATTACAATGCATGCATCGTTCAATGATTGAAATGCCCAACAGCAGAAAAATACAAACTGAGGAAACTATCACATGTTTCGACGCCACCGATTGCCTACGTCATGTCTTTGTGGAAACAGGTGTCACTTTGCGTATGCTAAGGGGCCCCTCAGTAATTAGCTTGGCCTCCTCAATCATCGATTCTTCAGTAGTTCCGTAGCCCCCCCCCCAGCGATTCCCCGTAGCCGTAGCTCATCCCCCCACCCCAAACAGGCTGAAGCTTAACAATTGGGCCTATGAGCGCACACTAGATACATACGGTTTTAGGGGAAGCTTTGGCCATCGAAAAGGTCATCCCGCCAGCCAACTTCAGAAAGTGACACCCATGTTCGTGTTAGTTTAATTATAATACAAACATGTGACAGGCAAACTGTTATCATGCAATGGTTCCATAAGTAGTCGCCTCAGATTTCATGTTGACGTTGGGGCCGATGGACAGTGATGTGAACTGCTGAGACGGACGGTGTGGCGGAAACGTCGTCGGTCAACAGCAGGCTGGTCGGGCATCGCCAGAATGCGTCGGGCGTCGTCTTCGCCTCACAGATGTGTGCGGAAATGTGAGAATACAGGGTGCGGTAAGCGAGGCTACCGTTGATCTGTTATTCATGGGGAAACTGCTCGTCAAAAACCGATGGTGTACGGCTTACTGGTCAAAAATATCTAAGCAACTATAAGACGTAGTTGTTTATATATTTTTGTAAGACGTAGTGAATGTACTACGTCCTACGTCTTGAGTAAGTTATAAGACGTAGTGAGTAAGACACCACATGGAGTTCACCACTATAATAACGTAGGCTTGGAGGAAATGGTTACATGTCCTTAACATTGGCGGATGCGAATATTATTGTTGACGCCCTAGTAATAATAATAATGCAAAAGGCGTGTTTTAACGTTATATTGGTAATGCACACCAAACCCAGACGTTCCAGTTATACTCATAGGCGTAACCTTTTCGTCGGTACTGTTGACATGGTTTCGCCTCAACGTGTGCTCGGTACGCCTATCATTAAAGTGATCCCTACCAATCCGCTAGCTTTTGTGGGCGAAAGTCGATAAGTCAGTAAGCAGTCAAAGTATGCTAATAGGCTGGCAGCTCAAACGGCAGTTTGATATCCAACAGCTGGCAAAGAAGTGCTCCTTGGAGTTCGCCTTAGCGGACCTGTCCTGCCTAAATAGCCAGCGGGCACTGGCGTCGTCTACTCCTTCATTTGCCATTACCCATGTTCAGTGTAAAAGGCACCCTCGTCTTCCAGGGGTGAACGGTTTGCAATTGACCTTAAAATCGCAAGTCAGTATTTGGCGGCGCTCGAAATTTCAATTTCAATTTCTGAAATTTCGCTAAGCTTAGTGCGGAGTAATTTTTGTGAGGCTAACTCGGGCTTCATTGACCTATTTTTGGCTCATGGCTCCCACAGTAGGTGGCGGTCCCAAAATATGCCCATATCACCTTATTCGGTGAAACTACGACGCCGTTCCAGCGGCCTTTTTAAGATGTCAGTTAATGTATTCCACCGCAGTGAAGCGAGCATGCATTGTGTGCTCTGTTCACCAGATTGTAGCGGAAACATGCCCGACCTAAAGTGGGTAAAGGCAATCCTTTGACGTACGGACGTCGCTAGGGTGGGGTACAAGGCGGACTCTTTTCCCCAACTTTGTGAAATTAACCATTAAGCCCATAGCGTTGCATGGGAAAAAATCGACCAAGAACCCTCTCGTCCACCCCACCATTCAATCAAGAGTCCGTGGATACGCTAATTCGAAGCCACCTGCTCGGAAGCAATGGCATAAGAAAAACAACTTATCTTCAGAATTATCGCATCGGGCACTATGGACAGACAGACAGATATCCATCAATCTCGTAAAAGAAAAAGAACCCCGTCGTAAAGGAACCCCAGGTGGCTTTTCTAGGAGCCATACAACCCTCCTTTTCAACGTTTCTCAGGCAGCCCACAAGAGTAGCCGTTCCCAGTGGGAGAGTCCATTCTTAGCAGCGAACGTCTTTTAACATGTAGGACATTTCTGTCTCAGTTATCACAGACAAAACACGCCGACTTATGGCGGACACCAATTACCTTGCACTCAAAATGATGTGTGGGCGGAACCACGCCTCTCACTGTTCCGGAACCTTCGCTATTAACACTATGGGAGATGCATGGAACACAAACTTTAAAATGGCATTGCTCCAAATCCATCAGGACCACGAACACAGGTCAGCAGCTAGTGAGGGATATAATGCCTCCAGAGGATGGATGCCGGGCAGACACATGCAAAGGAGAGCCAAACCACCAAAAGTAGTAGATAGTTTAGGCTATTTGTCATCCTAGCTGACATAATATGGATCCAGCAGTGTCCAAACACGGCCTAATCTTTCTGCTAGTGACTTTTCGAGGCACCCTCGGCCGCGTTGACTTATTATGGGGGTGGGGACATATGCTATTGTTTATAACCATGATTTATGCTGGCTGATTTGACTGGTAAATCAGCTTATCCTCGTCTCTTCTCAGCCTCGAACTTCCATACATAGTATGTGACCGGTGTGTATCGAAATGAAACCAAGGGCCGGTGGGACAGGTATATTGCATGAATAAATAGTAGTAATAAACATACATGTGGTAACTGTTGGACGATCCCTATCAGGTAGCAAGGTGCAGGGCTTCCTGTGTCGTGACGTGCTTATAATGCAACAAGAAATTCGGTACCAGTTGACTGACGGCTGACCACCCATGAGTATTACAGACGGTCTTGCATGCCGCTGATTTCTATCCGTGACACAACAATAATCAAACACCAATCACAGCGCAACACACAGTTGTGACCAACGAATACCCATTACTACACACGTGACTTTGGTAACTCCAACCCTGTCGTTCCGGCGGCAGCTCCTGAAAGCATTCCACCTTCCTATCCATGCACAGCATAGCTGTAGTACAAAGGTGCACTTCTCGATGTTTTCATTGCCCATTAAATGCGTAGAATGCGCAGTACATACCGCCATGCACCGACGCCAATCTTAAGTAGAACCCGAATTTAGATACATAAATACTTCCACGCGGTAACCACCATAGGGGCGATACTCAGTGCTAGAAACGCGACTGCTGGTGCAACTTCCACCAGCTATATTTATATTTCGTCTGCCATGTTGTAACTGAGACCAGGTTCAATTGCTTGCTTTCAGTCTGTTTTACAGCGGTAGAATCGATCGAATGCACAGGTCACAGACGCGTGCAAACGGTTGAACTCGCTGCTGTTAGCTAAGACGAATACTGCATTCTTTCTGCCAAGGTGAGACGAGACGATAGGAACAGACCATCCGCCTGCGACAACATATCCTAAACCAGCCACATCAGCGGCCAAGTCTCTAGTCGGCGCACCGCATCAGCTGGCGAAATTCTCACGCTCCAGAATCAACTGGATCGCATCGCGCACATCGAGGCAGTCGAAGTCCGGCTCCAGCAGTCGCTGCTCCACGGGCAGGAAGTCGCGCGGCGAGTGGTCGCTCTTCCACTTCTTCTCGCCGTCGGGTCCGGGGTGCACGCCCGTCTGCACGAGCACGCTGAAGCAGCGCTCGGCGCGGCTGTGGTGCTTCTTGAGCGTGCCGTCGCTGTTGAGGAGGCTGTAGTTGCGCTGTCGCGGCACCGGCTCGGCCGTGGCCTGGTTCCCCAGGAATCGGTTGTAGAGATTGGCGCCGAACACGTCGGCGTTGACGTTGTCGCCGATGCAGTAGATGTGCCGAATGGCGGACGAGTTGCCCGCCTTGGTCGCCTGCGCCTCCACCTTGCTGACGGCGTAGTGGTAGGTGATCTCGCACGGCTTGCCGACCAGCGCCGAGTAGGTGAGCGTGTGGCCGGCGATCTTGCGGAACAGCGCCTCCAGACAGGTGAGGAAGGCGCCGTGGCCGAACCGCGGCATCGGCGCGCCGGCCATCCACTGCAGGTCCATGTTGCACGCCAGCACCGGCAGGTGCGGCAGCGGCGGCTTGTGCACACGGTACAGCGGCAGGCCGCCCGACATCAGCACGTCCACCAGCAGCTGCAGCGACGTCTCCCAGCGCACCGGCTCGCCCAGCAACACCACAGCGTCGATCGGAGGAAAGCTGGCGTTCGACGGCACCGTCATCCAGGTGCGCCTCGAGTGGTCCACCACGTCCAGAGCAGGAAATTGACGCCGAAAGGCGTCAATGGTGCAGACGTTGGTGAAGCCCAGGTTCTGAGCTATGGCTTCCACTGGGCCCTGTCCCGACACCAGCACATGCTTGCTATGGTACTGAGTGAACCATTTCAGGGGAGAGTGTGCCATCACTACCTGATCAGACGATATCGGCAGGCCGAGCCACTCAGACAGCTGCTCGGCCTTGTGATACTTGAGGGTGTTGCTGGCATTGGTTACGAATGTCGTTGGGACTCGGAAGTTTCCATTACTATCAACCAGCATGTGGAAACCTTGCACAGCTGCAGGTATCACATCCCGTCCTCTTGCAATCACCCCATCAATATCAAAAACGAGACCAAAGTTTGGGTGATTCACATTGGGTCTTGGGAATAAAACATCATTGCGAATGTTTGATGAGGTACTCCACAACCTTGCAGCCAGGCAATTGCTTTGGCTGCTGGCAGGACGAAATATCCTTACACTGTTCCACATTGCCCGAGAGCAGCAAGTTCGCCACTTGGGGGCAGTTTGAAGCCGAATCTTCCTCAGCATAAAATCACGAAATAGTCAGCACGGTCAATTGCTCTGTATTGCATCCATCACAAATGGAAAAACAATCTGACGAACTGCCATAATCCTGAAAGAAGAACAAATCAGTTTGTACCAGCTGGGTAAACAGGGGCTCAATTTTCTTACTTGCAGATATCTTCCATGCAAGAAAACATCATGAATTAAAGAAGCATACTACCTTCAAAGTCTTATAGAAAAAGAAAAGAGCCACAGTTCATTGACATATAGTCCTTGGCATTTCCAGGAACAATGGTGTAGCCATAAACTTATTTCTTAGAGGCCGAAGTATGGCGCAAAACAAAAAGATATGGACAGCATCAAGGCACGCAATGCATGCAATACTGATTGAAAACTAAACCATGACATAGTTTGCTATGTATTTATATAAAACGCCTACCTAAAAGTAAGCCAGTCGGGCAGTGAGGAATTTGCAAGATGCACCAGGAGTGGATATTTTACTCGCTCACCATGTTCTAGCTGAGTGTCTTGACATTAACATGACACAGAAATCGATACAAAGGGTAGGGGTGAATTGACTAATTACGATTTCATTTCACGGCATTTATCTCATGTATTTAGATGATAGTCAACGGGCATGCCCCACAATACACAAATTCATGGAACTGAAGCCTGGCTACACAAGCATACTCGTACACACATCTACACAATATACTAAAGAAACTACTCAGAAAGCAGACAAGATCATGCACAAGTGCGTACTTTGTACATTCGTACCTAGTTCGTACTACAATAAATATAATGCAGTCACATGCTTAAAAATACTCTGTCAGGAGATATCAAAATGTGTCACATTACAAATCAGAATAGTTACATTTTCTTAAGAATATATTCACTTTCCGGAGGATACTCAGGGACAAACTGTCCCCAGACTGTATTTGCACAAGCATAAGGAACGTGGAACATGGGCAGATGTAGACCAAGTCGCACGCGTGAGCAAGATGGGAAGGAGCATACAGGAAATAGGGAATCAATCCTGTCCATGAGAATATTGGGCAAAACATTATATAGCATTGTGTGTGCCTTTAACGAACTCAGTTTAAAGTAATCCAGTAAATATTGGTATGCAACAGAGACAGCCACAGTGTGGTCAAAGACTGAGAGTTGACTCGCACCCAAAACTGTTCTGCACTCTCCCGACCCTATCCATGCAGACTGTGGCTGCTCTTGCCCAAACTATGTTGCAATACTGCCGATAATCGACCGGGCGTGAGGGTAGTACGATGCGCGTACAGATGGTTGGCTGAAACATCTGCTGGGTCCTAGTCCTTGAAATGATCGAATTAAAAGCCCAAGTGTTTTATTTATTTGCCTTTGTATGTTTCGATCGATAAGATCCCCCACTGCTAATGAACAAATACACAACACATGGTATGGTCCAACTCAACTAAATCCACATGTGAAGTCATATGTTTCCAGGCATACTACAGGTAATTGCATTTCTAATGTGGAAAATGTGAAACTTTTGGATCAGAACATCCACTCTGCTGTGCCATACTTAATTCCAAGGTTTGCAATGCAATAACAAAAACAGCCAAATCAATATATAAGCATTTTATGTAAAAACACGGCTTGCACCGATCCTGATAACAAAAAAAAACTTACAAAACAGTACATCATTATAGTATAGTTAGGCGTCAGACGCAATGTTACTGCGGACATCGAGGGATCTCCAGTAAAGAAAGAAAACAGGTGGCATTCAAGAACTCTGAAACATGCGCCCCCTACAAGCGGTCCCGGATGCTCACTAGTGTGTGCGCGAAGAATATAGTTACAACTTGTGAGACTGTCTCCACAAAATATGATGCGAAGTGCATTTATGAAAGTTAGCTTGCCTTCAGACGTCAATTTTATAGCCACTTGCAGTGACCTATTGCGCATATTGTTACTTTCCGTACTTGCTTTTTTATAACTATTTTCCACCATAGACGGCCGGCCGCCGGCCGCCTCCGGCCCGTCACCAACCGCCCGCCATTCTAACATGGCGGGGCGCGGGATTCCTATTCCCTGAATGTTAATGGGCCCCAACGCCAAAGTTACAGGCAGATTTTCATATTTGAAACGATAGACGATGTGCCTGGCGTGAGTTCCGCCACCATTAGAGTTGAGGCCGACATATTTTGGCGAAGTTGTTTAAGAACATTACGCTTACGGGCGTTGAAGGGAAAGAATGCATCTACAACCGTGAATTTCTCCTACACCATTTTGGCGTGGCAGAGCCGATGTTGCTTAGTATTGTTGAAGGGCGGAACTTTACTTTCTATCGTGCCACCGCTCGGCGGCCCTACGGATCCTCTAGGCAGCAACCGTCGGCGCTTGACATGCATCGAGCCATGCCAGAAAGTCAATAATGTCGCAAAGCGTCATGTCAAAAGGTAAAAAGTGACAGGGTTAGACATCTATAAAAGTAGTCGAGTATGGCATCAGAAGGCAGCTGATTTTATGCCGGTTTATTTGAGACCATTGGAAATTAATTCGCTAATGTAGAACATCTGATATACAATTAAAAGTAATACAATGTGATAATTTGAGACACAAATCCTGGAATTGAGTGCAAAAATACCAGGGGTAGACATCTATAAAAGTAGTCGAGTATGGCATCAGAAGGCAGCGGATTTTATGCCGGTTTATTTAAGACCATTGGAAATTAATTCGGTAATGTAGAACATCTGATATGCAATTTAAAGGAATATAATGCAATAATTCGATATGGAAATCCTGGAATTGAGTGCAAAAATGACAGGGTTAGAAAACTATAAAAGTAGTCAAGTATGGCATCATAAGACAGCGGATTTTATGCCTGTTTATTTAAGACCATTGGAAATTAATTCGGTAATGTAGAACATCTGAAATACAATATAAAGTGATCCAATGTGATAATTTGGGACACAAATTCTGGAATTGAGTGCAAAAGTGACAGGGTTAAACCTACATGGAAGTTATTCAAGATGATATAAAAATGTAGCACGTTCGATTTTCGTTTAGTTAAGAACATTGGAAATTGTCAGGACGTCACACAGAAGATGTATGACACGTGTTTATCACAAGATGTTGAGTGGCCAATTGCTCCCATTTCACTTTAAGGGCAAAGTGACAGGGTGAAATGATTTGATAATAAAACGAACTACACATCATAAGAGAGCTTGTTTCAATGTTGTTCAAATTGGACCATTGGAAATCACTTGCACCTCGTCTAGAAACCAGAATATAGCATTAATAAAAGCAAGCCCACTCTGGTGGTGTTCCTTCACAAACCGACCACCAGGCGGCGCCACCGGTATTATGTCCGCTTATGACGCCTAACGTATCATTCACACATAACAGAATTATGGGTAAAGAAAACCGTCGCGTCGTTTTTAAGAGGAATGGTGAAATGTATAGTAATCACTAAATAACAACCACACAAGCTTCAATGGAACCAATGGAACCAAAAACATGGTAACAAATTGCACCATACCTGCCGCAATTAGGATTGTGCATGTTTTTAATCCACAAATCAATGGTCAATGCATTTGTGCACAAGTACTTTGGTGATCCTTACCACACTGTCTGGTATAATACACCTCACATGAATCTAGCATAAAGCACATTGCCAGAAATAACACTTTTTTTATAGAATATATGGAGAAGATAAAATGGCATGAACACATTTTTCAAACAATGGGAGCTTCAATGAGAATATTGTGCTATAAATTTGCAAACATCAAAATTTAAGCACAGTGGACCGTAAATAAACCGAATGTGAAATACTGCAACCAAAGAAGAAGTCATTACAGCTTCAAAAGCCTGACGATCAGGCCCGACCAGGTCGAGCAACTCAGACGAGCCTTTGTATTATATATACATATACATACATATATATATATATATATATATATATATATATATATATATATATATACATATATATATATATATATATATATATATATATATATATATATATATATATATATAGGAGCACATTTGCTCCGGCTTAGTCCTCGCTCGCAATCACTGGAGATCCATAGCCCGCCTCCTGTCATCGGTCGTCCAGCGCCATCAATGGCGCCTGATACTGAGTACTCTTGCTTTTGCTTTGCCTTTGTTGGGTTGGGCACTTCGGCCTCCTCAGGCCATTTCGTGCCATAATGAGAAAGTATGTATTATGTTATGCTAAATAATTAAGTCTATAAATCTTGGAACAGGTTTGTATTGCGGAGAAAATTGAAAAGTAGTTTGATGAGAATTGGATGTTCATTTCCTAATAGTGTAGGCAGAGTAAAAGGAATTTTGTGTGCATGGAAAAAATCCGTCAGTGTTTTTCGTGGGCCTTGGTACTTCTGACAATGAAGGAGAATATGTGGAACTGTAAGATATGTGTTGCATGATGGGCATGAAGGTCGAGGTGAAGCCGTGTATATATATCGATGGGTAAGAAAAGTATGGCCGATGATATAACGTGATATAACTTTTTCTTCGTGTCGGTTTTTTTTATATGATGTGATCCAGGTATCGACAGCAGTTTTGATGAAACGTAATTGTGCATGATTTGTGTTTTGTGTCCAGTTTTGGTTCCAAAAATGTCGAATGCTCTGTTGTATGGATGATTTAATGCCTTCAAAATGTGGTGGAATTTCTGTGATGTTTTGGATGTGTAATGATGCTTTGGCTAATTTGTCGGCTTCTTCGTTTCCTGGGATGCCGCAGTGGCTGGGCACCCACAGGAAACGGACCTTCACGCCCATCAGATTAAAGTATTTCAAGGGTATCGTAAATGGAGATATGGCAATGGTGCGAAAAAGAAAGTGAAGAAAGTGATTGAAGAGCAGACTTGGAGTCGGAACAAATAACAACAGTGCGCATGGGGTGACAAATTGAACGGTTGCGGACATAGCGAAGAGCAATGAGGATGGCGTGCAATTCTGCGATGAAAATGGAGGTTCCGTTTGGCAAGCGATGCTGTTTTGTGTGTGTATCCGAAACTATGGCATTTCCAGTGAGGTTGGCGTCTTTTGATCCGTCGGTAAAAACAAAAGGAACATGACGATAACGAGAACGAAATTGGTGAAATTTTTGTTTTGCATATTCCGGACAAAATTGTGATTTTGGGGTGGTGGTCAGATAAAGAATGTGTCGTTCGGCCATCTGCCACGGTGGTGTAGTTGGTGGAGAAAGAGAAGTAATGCGTGGAATAGTGAAATGAAGTTGTTCAGAAATTGTTTTGACTCGAGAAGCTATAGTGAGACCAGTTCGTTTTTCGGCTGGACCTAAATAATCATGATGTAAATTTGGGAGAATTTGTAATGACGCGTGTGTGGGATGGTTTGTGTGAAATATAATTTTGGAGGCGTACCTAAGTGTTTGCTGCATTCTGCGGAGAGCTAGTGGAGGAATTCCCGATTCGGCTTCTAAAGAAATGATGGGTGAAGTAGTCATTGCACCGAGTGCGATACGGATAAATTTATTTTGAATGGTGTCTAAAATGTGTTAGGAGGATGTGCTAGCACCGCTATATACTACGGACCCATATTCAGTTATGGGTAGAACTAAAGATTTGTAAAGTAGTAGAAGTGTATGACGGTCGGCTCCAAGTGATGAAGAAGTGATGCATCGAAATAAATTAAGTCGGTGAAAACATTTGTGCTGGATGTGTTTCATGTGTTTACGCATTGAAAGCCTTCGGTCAAAAATAATACCAAGAAATTTAAACGAAGTTACAAAAGGTGTATCATTGTTTCCGAGGTGAAGCGGTGTGTCTGGGTTTGGGCAGGGTGTTGATTTACTAAATATCAGTGTTGCAGATTTTGGGGCCGAAAAAATGAAACCATACTTCAGGGACCATTCGTGCATTCTGTCCAGTGTGTTTTGTAAGCGAATTAAACAATGTTCATAATTTGTCCCGGATCACCAAATTGCGCTGTCGTCTGCAAATAGTGAATATGATATATTGATAGGCATGTCATCAAAAAGATAATTAATGATAATGTTAAATAATAATGGTGAGAGACAACTTCCCTGTGGTAGGCCGTTCTGAAGAAAATGGGGAACGGAAATGGCTGAACGGCACCTAATGTGGAATCGACGAGAACCAGATAAAAAACCTACTAAATAATGTGCTAAATGTCCTTTTATACCGAGTTGTTGAATTCTGAAGAGTAATGCGGGCTTGAACACCATGTCGTACGCTTTGCTGATGTCTAAAAATACTGTGACTGTGTGCTCATGTTTTTTTTGTATAGCCTTGACGGATGTCTGTCTCTAACCGAATAAGATTATCTATGGTGCTGCGTCCTTGTCGAAAACCACATTGAAAGGGAGATATAAGAGAATTTGTTTCCAGGTGCCAGGTTAGTCTTTTTATAACCATGCGTTCGAAAAGTTTTCCTAAACAACTGGTGAGTGCAATTGGTCGAAAATTACTGGGGTTACTATGATCCTTGCCAGGTTTTGGGATGGGTATAATGAAAGATTCTTTCCAACTTTCGGGGAAGACACGAGTTGTCCATAGTGAATTAAAGGTTTGCAAAATACTATGTTTGGTGTGATCCGGTAAATGTCTGAAAACAGAATAATGTATGTTGTCGGGCCCTACTGAAGTATTGCCGGCGGAGGAAATGGCTGCATCAAGTTCTGAAATTTGAAAAGGATAATTATATATTTCTGTTATCAGGATCAAATTGTGCGGGATCGAGGTAAAAAGTTTGTAGTGCATTTTCTATGAAACCCGGTCTGTAGTTGTCGTCGGAGCTATGGTGGGAAATGGTATCCGCTATGGTGTTTACTATTGCTTGGGGTTCGGTAATGGTGGTATTGTGAAGTTTGAGGGCCGGTAGTGATCTGAATGGGGATCGTCCGCTCAAACGGCGGATTAATCCCCATATTATGCTTAAAGGTGTGTCGAAAGTGAGTTGCTGAAGGTAATTTGCCCATGAACGGCGCCTAGCATTACGTATAATGCAGCGTGTTCTTGCCCGTTCATGGTTCCTGTTGATTAAATTTTGTTGGTCGGGATGGCGTAAATATTTTATAAATGCTCGTTTTCTAGTGGCTATTGCTTGGGAAACTTCTATGGACCACCAGGGGACTGGGGTTCGTTTTGTGAGTGGAATTGTTGCAGACGCTGCCTGTAAAAGCGTGTTGGTAATTAAATGAATGTTTTGTACTGGATAAATGTCCGGGTTGTATTGTAACGACGAAAGCTCCTCAAATTTGGTCCAGTCGGCCCTCGAAAGTTTCCAGCGAGGAATGAAACTTGGTGTGGTATCGGCAGTTGTTGAAATGGTCGGTACTAATTTAATGGGGTAGTGATCGCTATCATGAATGTCTGTATATTGTCCAATCAAATTCGTTGGCCAGGGGTGGAGAACAAATTATTAAATCAATGGCAGTTTCTGTATTGTGACCGAGGTGGAAAAAAGTTGGTTCACCGGTGTTGAGTAATACTAAATTGTGTCTGTCTAAGATGTGTTCAACTATGCGTCCGCGGGTGTCTGGAAGTGTGCGTGTTCTATCCCACGCTGGGCTATGAGCGTTAAAATCGCCAAGTAAAATGAAAGGGTTTTTGAAATGTGTGATGAGGTTTTCTAATTGTGTCAAAATGTTTGTGTTGTCTGTGTGTGGCGGAATATATAGCGAACATACATCTATATTCCTACCATGGAAACGCAATGTACAAGCTACGGCTTGTAAAGATGAATTCAGTGTAATTTGTGTATGTGTAAAATCATTGTTGATGTAAAGTGCTGTACCGCCACTGCGGTGTGGTCCATTGACCTCGTCGTGACGGCATAGCGAATAATTGTAAAGATTGAAATTACATGTATCTGTGGGTAAGAACCAGGTTTCCTGAAGTGCGATGAGAATAGGTGTGAGAATACTGAAAAATGCTTTCATTTCGGCCCATTTGGACATTAAACTACGGCAATTCCATTGTAAAAATGCAGATATTGGGAGAATAAATATTGTTGTTTGTGTGCACCTTTCGGTGCGTGCCTCATCCATGCGTGGAGGTCAGGCGGGCGTGTGGTTTGAGGTCGGACGGCTGCACCTGAGCCGTCCGGCTGGTCGGTGACCTTGGCGGCCGTCTCATGGCGGCCTGCCACTGCCGCGGGGGATGCCCGCCGGTTGGGAGTCGGTCGGGTCACGTGGTCGCCGGTTTGCACCGGGCGCCCCGGGTTCGGTCGGTGCGCCACCGAAGTGGCTCGCGTTTCCCCGGCAGCCGAATGGCTGCGGGGTCTGGAATTCCTTGCGGAATTTGTTGGCGTTTGTTTGGTCGGAATGGTCTGTGTGTTTTGAGCCAGGGTGGTTTGTGTAGGTGTGGTGAGTGGTTAAGTTTTTTTAGTGGAGCTAATCCGGGAATCATGTCAGTTTGGATCAAGGTAGAAGTAGTGTTGACGCGACGTGTGGGAGGAGCAACGGTGGCCGCCTGGGCGTAAGTTTTGGTGGTCGGGGAGTTGGCCTCGACGGTCCGCCGGGCCTGCGGGTAGGAGACTCCGGTCGTGGCCTTGACGGCGCAAACCTCTTTTTCCCGTCGCCAGACTGGACATTGGTTGGAAGTGGTGAGGTGATCGGATGTGTTACAGCTGAGGCAGTGGGCAGGCTTGGAGCAGGTGGAATCAGGATGGGGTGTTTCTCCGCACTTGGGGCACCGGGCGGACTGGCGACAAGTTTTACTGCCATGGCCGAAGCGCTGGCAATTAAAACAGCGGAGAGGATTTGGAATAAATACGCGGACTTGGAATCGGATGTAGCCGGCGAGGAGGGTCTTGGGAAGAGTTGTAGAGTTGAAGGTAAGGACAAGGAGGCTTGTATCGCGTTTCTGGCCGTCTTTAAATGAGGTAATGCGGTGGACGTGGGTCACCCCCTCCGGCCTGAGCTCCGTCTGGATATCCGCCTCAGTCATGAAGCGGAGCTCCGGCGCGAAGATGGTGCCCTTGGTGGTGTTGCGGTTGGAATGTAGGGTAATGGTGACGGATTTACCACAAAATGTGGTGGTACGGAGGAGGGCTTTGGTCTGGGCTCGGGTTTGGGTTTTGATGACAAGGGTTCCTTTGGCAGGGGCTTCGATACCAGGATTGGCTAAGGAGTAGATGGAGGTGAGTACTCTACTGTACTGAGTATAAGGAGTCATCTGGGCCGCTGGACGAGCGAGGGTAAGAGCTTAGCAGGCCATGGGATTCCCCTGCAACAAGCACAAGGTTAGACACCAAACCGCAAAGCGAGCTTGTGGATCGACGGCAACCGCGCACTCCTGACAGTCCGTGAAGACATGCATCCAACTCTCACAGAATTGTGGACATTTCAGCGATACGTAGAACATGTTTCAAAGATTCGGTAAAGTGCATTCAGGTTTGGAAATGCTTGGCACAGAAACTCAATTGTGGAAATAATACTTGCACTTTCGCACACATGCACTGAAAACCAATCGGATTCGGCCAAAATTGGCCACATTATTTTTCCCACATCGAGTCCATTTGCCGAATATGGTGCACGCACCTAACAATTATGCACCATGCTAAATTGCTGGATTATGGGGTCCCCCGACGGCCTGCAGGGGGGGACTCTCTTTCTCGACGGCGATGGCGACAAAATATGCATTAGGGGATCTTCCTAGATATCACGTCAAAATAGACCTCAACACATACTGTAAATTGAGTTCATCAAAACATAAGAAGCTGAATATGGAGCGCTCATCCAGAGCACTGCAAATCCAAAATCCCTGCCTCACCCATACTGTATTGGTCAGATGTAACATCACAGGCCTTTTTAAAATTAAGATAGTTGTAGACATAAAGACATAAAAGATCAGTGCAACTATGAGCCACAAGGGCCCTTCTTGGTTGCACTTTGTACACTGAACCAGTGCCCACCAAATCTGTCAATCAACCCTCCCTGGAATACAGAAAAACAAGCCCCCTATTCTTATAATGATTGTCTATGCCGTTTTTAAAGATGTTCAGTGTATTGCTACTGACAATTGTTCCTGGCAGCTGGTTCCAGTATTCTACTACCATGTTGGTGAAGAAAGACTGTCTTAACCTTGTCCTGCTGTGATTAACTTTAATTTTGAATTGATGACCTCTAATTGCATCATTTCTGTTAAATTCAAACATTTCCCTGAGATGTTCCTGTTCCTGACCATGAACAAATTTAAAAACCTCGATGAGATCTCCTCTCAGCCTTCTATATCTAAGTGAAAACATATTCAATTTCTTCAATCTTTCCTCATATGCCAGGTTGCCTATACCATTAACCATTTTTGTTACCCTCTTTTGTACTCTCTAAAAGCCAACAATCTTTCTCATAACTAGGGGACCAAGCTTGGACACAGTATTCCAAATGTGGCCTGACATATGCACAGTAAAGCTTCCTGACGACCTCCTCACTTTTGTATGGCACATTCCTCTGTATTGCCCCAATACAGATTGGGGCATTGGGAATTGCCCCAATAAAGAAGAAGGCATTCTTAGTGCCTTCTTCCTGGCTTCTTTGGTCTGTTCTGATGCCCCCAATTTTGTGTTCAAAATAACACCTAAGTCCTTCTCCTGCTGAGTCACAGATAGTACTTGGCCATCCATCAAGTATGGAGCCTGCATATGCTGCCTACCTACATGCATGACTTTGCACTTATCAAAATTAAACTTCATTTGCCATTTTTCGACCACTTCACAAGCTCGTCTAAGTCTTTCTGCAGCAAAACCTGCTCATTGTGCCCTGTTATTGCCCTAAAGATCTTCAAATCATCCGCAAATTTCAAAACCTTACTGCTTAGGCCACATTCAATGCTATTCACAAATATAATGAACAATAGTGGCCCCAGTACCAAACCCTGGGGGACTCAACTAAGAACATTTTGCCATGATGACTTTGTACCATTTAGCATCACTCTCTGCTGTCTATCTGAAAGCCACAACTCTATCCATTTTAGGATGCTACCTGCAATACCATGGACCTGAAGCTGCATCATTAACCGTTTATGGGGTACCTTGTCAAAGGCCTTACTAAAGTCAAGATATGCTACATCAACCTGATTTCCCTGATCAAATTGTTCTGTAGCAAAATTCAAAAAGTCCAAGAGATTTGTGAGACACGATCTCCCTTTTCTAAACTCATGTTGAGTATCTTGAATCAATCTGTTTCCTTCCAGAAAACTAACTATTCTATCTTTGATAATTGATTCGAGTACCTTGCAGACTAGGGATGTGAGGCTTACTGGCCTATAGTTTTCAACTTTCCCTCTTTCTCCTTTCTTGAAAATAGGAACTACATTTGCCCTTTTCCAATCTGTTGGAATTTCATTTTGTGAAACTGATCTACAAAATATTATACTAAGTGGAATTGCCCGTTCCTTTTCAGCTTCCCGCAATACCCTAGCATAAATTCCATCAGGTCCTGCTGCCTTGTTTGGCTTTATTTTTCTGATATAATTGAAAACAACATCACTATCAATGAAATCAACATCGTGTATCTGATCACCTGTCACTGAACTGTGGTTCACGGTTGGCAAATTTGTCACATCCTCCACTGTAAACACTGATTTAAACTGCTTGCTGAGCTCCTCAACCATCTCACCATCCTCACTCAATATAGTGCCATTTACTTCCAGTGGACCAATTGTGCTTGAAACTTTACTTAGCTTGTAGAAACTAAATAACTTTTTACTGTCCCCATTACAGTTCCTAGCCAAATCCAATTATTTTGCCCGCCTTGCTGCTCTGGTTTTCTGCTTCACAGCATCTCTAGCTTTTTGATATGACCTTAGATTTACGATATTTGAAGCTTCCTTAAATACTCTAAATACATCTTTCTTAGCCTTAATTGATCTCCTCAAATCTGGTGTAAGCCATGCTGGCTTTCCTACCCTTCTTTTGCGCCTTTGCTTTTGGGGGACATGTCTAATCTGAATTTCCCTCAAGTAAGATTTGAACTTTTCCCACATTTCACAGGCATTTAAATCAAAAAATTATTCTTCCCATTTTATGGCACTTAAAGCCATTCTCATGAAGTCAAAGTCTGCCCTGTTAAAATTTGGAATCTTTGCCAAGTTATCCTTGATTGTCCCTGCTATTTGTACCTTAAATCTCACTATGTTATGGTCACTTCTTCCTAGAGTTTCTCCTACAGTCAAGTCTTGAACTAAATCACTTAAATCTGAGAAGACAAGGTGCAAGAATGAGCCCTGCCTGGTTGGTTCCATTACAAACTGGTGTAAGAACAAGTCCTCTTCAAGGCATTTCCTAAACAGTTTACATGATGGGGAGCCAACACCAACATTTTCATATCCTTTTAGATTAAAGTCACCAAGAATAAGGCATTTCCTCTGAAAGTTTCTACTGATTTCCTCACAAATCACCTTATCGAGCTCCAGTTGCTGAGAATGTGGCAAGGTTCCTGATCGATACAAAGCTCCAATCCTCAGTGTATTGCTGTTGGCTCTTCCCACAGCAACATCAAGCCAAATGGACTCCACAGACACATTTTTTACCCCATCTGCTACTTTCTGAGAACTGTATAAGCTATTCACATAGAGCATTACACCACCCCCTTTCACTGCTGGACCCCTATTGCATGAAAACATATTGTATCCCTGGATCTCATAGTCCTGCAAGTTATCCCCAAAATATCCCTCACTGACCCATGCCTCAGTAATGCAAACAAAATCTGGTTTCTCCTCAGCAACATAACACTTGAACTCATCAAATTTGGATCGAATGCTCTGAGCATTAAACATCATACACTTAACAAAAGTTCCATAACCCTCTTTGGCTTTTTCATGTTGAGTAGCTCTATCATCTCTGGATGAGCTACCACTCTGCCCCCTTGATCTACTGCTACCCCTATTTGCTGACTGTGAGGTGTTTGCAAGACTTCTCTCTCTATCAGCTACATCCCCCCATGACCTGCCTAGTTTCCCTGTTTCCTAATGAGAGCCTCCTCATACCTATTGCTGAGCAATTCAACTCCTCTCTTGCTCAAATGTAACCCATCTAATGCAAACATTTCAGTCCTCCCCCAGAAATCCCCCCACAAATCCAAGAACCCCACCCCAAGTTCCTTACAAATCTTGGCCACCCTGGTATTCAGCCCAATGGCCCTCGAGTACCACTCTATGCTTGCGTTAACCATAGGGAGGATGGATGTTACCATTCCTCGTTTCCTACTCACAGCTAACCTACCTATCAAAGCCCTATACTCTTGTATTGTTTCCTCTGTTTTTGCTTTTCCTACATCATTTACACCAACCTGCACAATTACTGTTGTGCTCTCTCCACTACCCTTCATTACTCCTTCTATCCTATCACCAACATCCTTTACCTGGGCCCCTGGGTAGCAAACACGAGTCCGTTTGTTGGGGTTCCTGCTACAAAAAGTACGGTCCATGTACCTCACTCTTGAGTCCCCTATAACTAAAACTTCCCCCTCTCTATCATCAGCTGCCTGGTCGTTCCTACCTTCCTCCTTAGCAGCATTACTATCTCACTCTTGCAGTACCTCAAATCTATTATTAGTTTAAATGCCTTTGTCAATTTTCCTTAAAGCTAGTCTTGTACTCTGGCGTCTAGCTACTTTCCACTCTCTACTATCATGGTCCATACTATCTCCACCCCTATCACTCCTAGACTCCTGCACCTAGCTTGCCTGGCTGACATTTCCTATGGTGGGCCCTGCCACCAAACACTTCAGACGCTCCACCTCCCTTGCTAACATATCTACTTTCTTACTCAAGTCCGCAATGACTACCATACACTTACACTTCCCACAGTCACCTTGCATTTTTTTTTTTTTATAATAAAGTTATCCCGACTCACCAGCTACAAACTCCAACTAAACCAAACTAAAATTTAAAAAAAGCCTAGATACCTTTGCAATTACACCAGTATATTGAAAATATACCTAGTGGTAATTTAAGCTCACTATTTTAGTCCTAAGCTCTATCTTAAACTTAAACACCAAAAAGACACTGACTTATTCCTCTACACTACAGAAACCTAAGCTACGAGACCGCGCCACCCGTCTACAAAGCGTTCACGTGGCTGATCGATAATTCTAGAAGCTACCTAGTGTAATCTAAGCTCACTATTTTAATCTTAAAGTATATCTTAAACTTAAACACCAAGCGGACGCAGACTTATTCCTCTATGCTAACAGAAACCTAAGCCATGTGGCCGCTCCACCCGTCTACAAAGCGTCCACGTGGCCGATCGATAATTCTAGAAGCTAAAAATCTGCTTGTTAAAAAGAAACTTATGAGATAAAACTATGCAAATATATGCACAGAAGTAATTGCTAAATACCTACCACCAGCTGCACACTCCAACTAAACCAAACTAAACACTAATATAATCAAAACCTAGATACCTATACAATAACACCAGGACAAGAAGATATACCTAGTGTAATTTAAGCACACTATTTTAGTCTTCAACTCTATTTTAAACTTAACCACCAAAAAAACAAACTTATTCCTCTGCACTACAGAAACCTAAGCCACGAGGCCGCGCCACCCATCTACAAAGCGTCCACGTAGCCGATCGATAATTCTAGAAGCTACCTAGTGTAAGTTAAGCTCACTATTTTAATCTTCAACTAAAACACCAGGCAGACACAAACTTATTCGTCTATGCTAACAGAAACCTAAGCCACGTGGCCGCTCTACCCGTCTACAAACGTCCACGTGGCCGATCGATAATTATAGAAGCTTAGAATACCTAGGATAAGTCTAATATACTCAATTTAAACAATATAACCGCTCCTTCTTAACCTAGGCCTACAATAGAACAAATCCTCCCTCCACTAACCACCTGTGCCCAATCTTTTACTCACGGTTTTCCCTCGTCACGGGAGCGCAAAAACACGACCGGTCGCGACGAGGGCAGAGCAGTGAGTGAGGAGTATCAGGCATAGATGAATAAGCTTGGTTGACATCAATGAAGTGTGCTTTTGCACTCATTTCATCTACTGTTGCCCTAGAAATTGCTTATGATCACACCCTTCCCTAATTTAACAATTGCACAAAATTTTTATCTGGCAGTGAAATGTCACCTGCCATAACTCACAGAGCTGATTGCAGTCTCCACATAAATCAGAAAGCAAATTGTTATGTTCTGACATTTGCAAGTTTAATTCAACTTACCACAGCTGTATCACCAGCAAAACTTGCATTGTTATTGAAACTGTTGTGATAATTACAACTAAAATCATCAAGTCATTAAGTGTTCAAACTAAATAAGAGCCACAGGGACTATCTGGGCTAAGCTCATAAAGGGAAGATGCCATAAGCCTGGACAAAAAGTTACTCAACACCAAACCATAAATTCAAAAGAAACTATCAGCCCAATTAACTTGATACAGCTTAACACCTTGTGGATTGAGTGCCCCACAGTGTTAAAAGAATCGTTTTTCGTTAGGTGTGAGATGTCGAAACGAGCACAGTAGGATGTCAAAATTTGTCATGGAATTAGTGTCATTTCAAATACCTTTGATGTCTTTCAGACTCAACTTTGAACCAATGGTGTGCTTATGACTGTACCTTCATCAGTTGTTTTGATATTCAGAATTTAGGAAGATATATCTTCAGGATAGGAAGAAAAAAATACCTATGCTATACAATGACACTGCATGCCATATCGCATTATGAATAATCCCTTTGCCTAAAATTGCATTGCAAAATGTTAGTGTATCACCATCCCTTATCAAGAGCATTATCATGATACTTATAAACTAAGTACTGTTAGAAAGGAGACACTAGAACTCATAAGCATGCATCGAGAAGCAGGATGTCTATACTTCATGGAGAAGGATGTCGATTGAGTGTTCAGAAGGTGGTATATTCCACCCCATTTCACAAATAATTTAACAGTGGTGCCCCATCAATAATTTTCCAACTCCATCAATACCTACCTAAAGGGGCCTGCACCATGCACACCTACTAAGCATAAATCTCACTTCATCCACCATGAACTAGAACTCAAAAACAAGATTCTCCACAAAATGTTGGCATTATTGCACTTTAAGGTATCTATGTGACAAGCTTTACACACATTTGACCTCCATGAAATGAACAATGTGGTTATATTTGGTTAGGTTGGGTTACGTTAGGCCTTTTTCTTAAAGTAGAGGTTTAATTTTTTTGTATGCACAATTTTGAAACAAAAATTTGATTTTCCTTCAAAAACAGATTTGGCTAAGTTAGGTTAAGTCAGGTTTTTTTATTTAAAAAATGTTTGAAAAAATTGTCTGAAGATTTTCATTTTATAGGCTTTTTCATTCTTCTATGGAAGGCAAGGCAGTTGTTACATTTTTGGTACATTTCTGCTTTAAGTGCACTTCACAGGCCCCTTTAGGTGGGTGTGGATGGGGTCTGGAAAATATTTTTGATCATGCTGATAAATTGAGTAGTACAATAGCTATATAGGGTATAATATACTACTAGTATGGTATTATACTATATAGGGTGTACCTAGCAGTGGATTCAGCACCAACCTTCATGTATGAATGATAATGATGATAATGATGAGATTGGCTATGGTAGCACAATGGGGCATGATTGGAGTAGTTTGGAATTGTTGAGGAGTGTGATATGCAATATCAGGTGAATGGTGCTAGATAGGCTGGGATATATAGTTCCCTTGGAACTTGGGATAATGAATTGATTGGGGTGTGAGCATGTACTTTTCTGGTATCTTTTCCCAGATGGGTCCCTGTGGCTCTTATTAAGCCTTAACACTTACTAAGGTGATTTATGAATTCTTGGAATGTATCTTTCCAATACAATGTTTATCAATATGAATAATATGATGGGGCCACTCATTTCCTGTGCAAATGCTTACCGTTCATGTTGTGAACAAAACAACATAAAAATGGGGCTTTGATTTAGGTAGCATAGAAAAAGCAACATTCCACACAAAAATGCAGCATAACCTATACTAACCTAACCTAACCTCTCTGCATAATTTCTGTACTATTTTTTTTAAACAATGCAAGTTATTGAAAGTTTCTTAATTAATAAAATATAATCCAACCTAACATAACCTGCTTTCAAAGAAAAACAATTTCCTTCTTTAATGATTTAAATTAAAAGTATAAACTAACCTAACCTAACCAATTGGATTGCTTTCTGGAGTGAAAATGTGTGCAATACTTGTCTTGTGAACACCCTAAAACACAAAAATACCCACCTTTTTCGTGGTAAATTTGTCCTAAAGTTTTTTTTGATTTTTTGGAATTTTTCTTCAGAATAAAGGTCACTAAGATGATGGGACCACTTATTATCAGTGCAAATGTTTACTTTTCAGGTTGTGAGCAAAATAATGCAAAAAGAGGATTTTAGTTAGGTAACAGCATATAAAGAAATGTTAAAAAAGCAACATAACCTAACTTACCTTTAGAGAAAAAAAAATTTAAAAAAATTGCAAAATGTAAATCAATTTGTTCCAAAAATTTAGAAAAATTAAAAAGGAAACCTAACCTAACTTAACCTAAGCTGCTTTTGAAGAGGACAAAATGAACCTTTTTGGAAAATTTGTGATTTTTTTTCTCAGTCTTATTGCACATTAAGGTGGTAGTAAGGTGTTTACACACATTTTCCTCCATAAAGCCAACACATGGGTTAGGTTTGGTTAGTTTAAGCTTTTTAGTTGGATTTTTTTTAATTGGAAAAAAATGTGCATTTGCATAAAAAATAAGTGGTCCCATCATCTTAGTCACCTTCATGAACATGGTATTCTGAAGAAAAATTAAGAAAAACATCTTTTAAGACAAACTTACAAATTTGAAAAACAAATTCCATGAATTTAAGTTTTAATGAAATTAAAAGGTCAAATGTGTGTAAAGCCTGTCTCATGGATACCTTAAAGTGCAATAATGCCAACATTTTGTGGAGAATCTTGTTTTTGAGTTCTAGGTAATTCATGGTGGATGAAGTGAGATTTCCAAATCCCACAGACCACCTGTGCAATGGTGTGGGCAGTGCCATTAGCTGTAACCATGCATAAAGTGTGTCATGAAACACCAAATAAACAAACAAGGCCATTGCAGGAGCCATGACAAAATAGGAATGAGTAGCTGTTCCTAAGATCATACATAGTAAACAAATAAATGATCATAGCAGATTTGCTGCTCTTAGGCAGTTAAAAAACAAGGCTGATCCTGAATGTTTTGTACACAGAACATTAATCCTCATCAGGAAATAATCATATCATTTTTCTGGTAATCTTTACCTTTCGGCCGACACATACTGCCAAGGTTAGTGATTTGTAAAGAGGTGTACAGTGGGGGAACTGACGTCACAGAAATCAGGGAAGTGACAAGTGCCAAACAAGTGCCAAAAAATTTGCTTCGGAGGATTCTGGTTTTCCGGTTGGGTTAGGTTAGGTTAGATTATATTATGCTATGATACATTTTGTATATTATGCTACATTATCTTAGTCTAGGTTAGGTGGTAATCTTTACAGACACCCGACTCCTGTGACGTCACTTCCCTGACTCCTGTGACGTCACTGTTCCCCACTGTACACCTCTTTACAAATCACTAACCTGGCAGTATGTGTCAGCCGAAAGGTGAGTTTTTCCGTTTTTCCGTTCGGTGAGGGATTACCGTTTTTTCTCATGTTGAGGCTGAATGGTGCTGTTTGACCATGGGTATTTTTTTCTTAAAAGGTGTTTTTGGAATTCTAGGTTTTTTTGCGGAATATGATGTTTATGAACGTGATTCGGAAGATGCGATCATTGGTTTTCTCTGTAAATGCTTAAGTCTCTGTTAATCTTAGCGACAATATCTATAATGCGCCATATATGCCACACCGCTGTTATTTGTTGCATAGTTTATCCATCCCTCACCTTGCACTTCTCAGACATGATTAAAGGGACATTCAACACTTCACACAGTTGATTCAACACTTTTTCACGTCGAAAATGCTTAATTTCCACCTCTTTGCCACATAGATAACACTCCGATACTACTCACCAGAATGCCAAAAAAACTAAGCAGAGCACGGCTTGAGGCCGTGTGTACGGATGACGTCACGATAAATATTACGCTTGTGTTTTTAAATTATAATATATGAGTTTATATTGGTTTAGATAAGAGTAGTTTGTATTACATTAGGTTAGGTTAGGTTAGGTTTTCCTATTTAATTATGAATTATCATACTATTTGTTGGAAGTCGTGAGGAAAGACGAGACCGAGCAGAAGCCGGCTGCTCTGAGCCATGCTGCATGTTTATATATCGCATTGGCCGTGCTGTGTTTAGTTTTTTCGGCGTTGTGGTGCAATAGTACAGTGTCATCTATGTGGCAAAGAGGCGGAAACGAAGCATTTTCGACGTGAAAAAAGTGTTGAATCAACTGCGTGAAGTGTTGAATGTCCCTTTAATCACGTCTGAGAAGTGCCAGGTGAGGGATGGACAAATTATGCAATAAAGAGCAGCGGTGTGGCATATATGGCGCATTATAGATATTATCGCTAAGATTAACCGAGACGTAAGCATTTACGGAGAAAACCAATGATCGCATCTTCCGAATCACGTTCATAAACATAATATTCAGCGATAAAAATAAAAAAAATCCAAGAACACCTTTTAAGAAAAATTTACCTGACAATGTAGGAGGTACTAGTAGTACTTCATACATTGTACACTCTTACAGGTACCACCTCTCCATTTTCCATTAAATCAACAATTTTCCTCCCATATTTGTGATTACAAAGCACAATTCCAACACTTCCTATTCAACAAGAAAACAAAGGATGGTTCAGAAGACAGGAAGGGCACTAAAAAAACTTCAGTTTGTGAGGAAGAAACTCATAAAACATGCAAAACGTGACCAACACTAACGATCAATCGCACAAAACCTTAATTCCGCATTCAATCGAGCCGGTACCAATCCACACCAACAAACCTGTTCAGGCTTTTCAACCATTAGTGCTTGTTAAAAGCGTCAGCCCTGGACAATAGCAATCAGCTGCTGGGGTGTCTTTTAGCTACATATGTGACGCTTCTAGGCGATTACGATCAATGCAACACATTCTCGGGAAGGTTTCGTAGGTATATTTACTAAGAGGGGCGGTGAGTTTAGTAGGAATGTTTGCTAAACTTCCGGAACTTTAGTAGGTATAAACTTGATCAATGTCATTTTTGTACATCTACGAGCGCCCAATTGACCAATCAGAGTGCAGCGTTATTGTGAAAATAGCAAGAATAGCTTTTGTCGAACGCTTCGTGTATGGGTGAGTCGCGTGCATTGTAGGTTGGATAGGTTGTGGTTGTGTTCTGGAATGGTTATTATTATCGATACGCTGCGTAGTTGGGCCGGCATGTTGTACATGGTGATTTTCGCCTCTCTGAAATAGGATTTTGTTTTGTGCCAGAATACAGCAATCAGTATGGCACAGCATGTACCTTTTCCGGTTTCCTAAAAATCCGAGGATGGCCAATGCATGCATGGAAGCTAGCTGTGTGGTATGCTGCTTTGGTATCTCCAATAATACCGCTGCTTTTAGGTCATTTACCATGAATAGGGAGGTGCCTGTTTGTTATGCATCAAGTAGTTACACACCTATGTCACCTGTCTTTTTAATGTTACTTTAAGCCAAAACTTTTTTAAATTTAATGCTATGCTTTAGCAAATGACAAGTGGCCATGGTCCAGACTGCGATGTATGGCAAAGAGCTCTCTGGTCTATGGGACAATCAGGGGTGGAGCCTTGGATATATTTTTAGGCCTCATGCTCAGATCATAACCACCATATGCCATTTCCACCACAAGCCTATGGGCATATATGTTGGCTGTGGGTATGCACCATACATATGCTGTATACCCAGACTGCAAAGTATGGCAAACAGCTCTATGGGGCCCACCAGCAGTGAAAAAATATGCATCCAAATGCACAAGGAGGAGAAATACCTGCACCAGGGATATTAAATACATTAAATACAGATAAAAAATAACTTGAATAAGAAAATTTGTGAATGTCCCGTTTGGTGTAATTTCTGATTACATTTTCAAGTTTTCACATATTTCCATGGAGGACACATGAAAACACCCATATAGTGCATGGACAAAGGTTCAATGTAATATGAGGGCATAGGTAGAGTTGCACTTGACTGCCTGAGTTGGTGTGGAATCATCTTGTGCCATTTGGCATACAAATTAAAAAAATGTACATTTCTCTAGAACTAGAACATTCCTTTTGCAGTTTTATATATCGCAGTAAGAGTGTATCTGGAACAGAAGTGGCTGCATCAGTCTTACCTGTTTGAAGTGCATAATAACTATTTCTCCAAATTTTGGAATGTATTTTGTTTCCAATGTTTGCTCAGCCATTTATGGACATCCTTTGTGGCATATGTTTGATTTGTTTTGACTGCCTGCTATTAACAAACTTAAAAGTAATTGCATTACAACAATAACATGAATAACCAAAGCAGTTAAATCTCATTTTCTTATATGTGCATTATGTGTGGCACTGTTTAGTTCATTAGTATTTTTTGACGATATTATTTTGATGTTTCAGTGCTTCTGAAAATCCTGAGCCAGCAGCAGAGCACACTGGAGACAGTTATGTTCACTAGCCTGATGATGATGTTCTGCTTGAACCTAAGGATGCTGATGCTGGTCCAAATCCCAGCTGTCCATCACCAACACAGGGTGGCATGAAGAAGCAGTTGGAGCTACTTCAGCAGGAGCTCAGCAAGTTTCATGGTGCATTGATTGTGGCAAAGGGCACTGCCGCTAGGGAGATGGTGAACATGCTCAAAATTCTCAGAAGAAAAACACCAGCCCGTCACCAGTCGAACTGCTGCATCGGTGCCGCCCCGGCCGTGTCATGCCAGACGCCGGTGCGACCGGAGGCCGAGTCGTTAGCCGATTTCCCGAGCTCGGCTCTCGACCGACCCAGCGGTACTAGCCGAGAGGCGTCGACCGGCAGCGCAGGTGACCTGCGGTGCTTCAGAAGCGGCTGTGACTCGGTCCTGGAGAGGACAGAGCTGGTCGGAGGAAAATTGGGCGGTGGACCTGAGATCGTCTATCTGCAACAGCTGGGTGCGCAGGAGACGGTCGCGACAGACCTATCTGAGGGCGAGCAGCAGGCTGCTCGATATGGCATGGCCTATGTCGCCGGCTACCACGGCGCCAAGTGCGCAAAGAGGAACCTCAAGTACCGGGCTCTATCTGCTCTACAAGAGACAGTGCAGAGGATGAGGTGCTGGTAGCCGCCGAGTGGATCAGGCCGCTGAGTGTCGGTGCACTCCACATTCCGTCGGCTCAGTGGATGGAGTGCCTCGACCAGTTCGAGGTCGTGTTTTGCGCCTTGCATGCTGGCAAAGGAGTAGTGCGTCGGACCCCTAAACAGGCGATGAATAAGCTTAGTCGGGCTCCTGGGGTTACCAAAGGCCTAGCCTAGTTGCTGCAGGAGAGGTGGCCGAGTGTCAGCACTGAGCCCCTGACGCTCTATAGCCGACTGCGCTAGCTGACGCAGCGCGCAGAACAGCTGAGGAGCGCTTGCAGAAGGCTGACATGCTCTCTGTAACTGACCCCGTCAAGACGCCAGAAACCCGACGGAGTTTTGTAAGGCGGCTGCGTATCTGCACGGACCGCTGCATACGTATAATGGTGGACTATGCGGACGACACGGTTTTTCCCCAGTGCGATGTTTATATATATATACATGTACATGTACATTATTTATTTATATATATATATATATATTTATATATATATATATTTATATATATATAAATATATATATATATATTTATATATATATATATATATATATATATATATATATATATATATATATATATATATATATATATATATTTATATATATATATATATATATATATATTTATATATATATATTTATATATCTATATTTATATATCTATATTTATATATATATATTTATATATATATATATATATTTATATATATATATATATATATATATATATATATATATATATATATATATATATATATATATATATATATATATATATATATATATATATATATATATATATATATATATATATATGTACATGTATATATATATAGCAACAAGTGCTTCCACCACCCCATTCCGTTCGGGAAGTGGCAACCTTCTAGAGCCAAATTGGCTGAAGTCTGACTAATTTGAATTTTATACTGAATATATTATAACTGAAACAAATTGTAACCCCCCCGCTTCCACGATGCGTGTTCCTCTCCATCAAAATGTATGGGTCTAAGCCAAACGTGCATCACCAGTGCGAGGGGAAGGCACGAGCAAAAAAATTGAGACCTCTGCAGCCCCCCCCCTCCACACACACACACCCTGGGCTGCCTATATTTGGCATGGGAGTCGATAAGGATCGAATGATAGCCCTCTCGCAGCCTCTACCATTTGGGAGCAAGGGTGGCAGGATCTAGTTTGGTCTTGAGGTAAGCACTCATTTTGGACTCGCTATTTAAGAGAGGAATACGCTATGCTTATGGCATCAGTCATGCATCGTCGATGCATCCACCATGGTTTGCGGAACGGCAACCATAGTGGTGGTTGCCCCCATCCCCCTCCCCGGGGTACTCTTACTTCAAACGGGAGTCAATATGGACCGCTCGATATAGCCCCTTTGAAAGCAGTTCTAGCGCCCCGCTATGCTGGCACCTACACGGATCACGGATACACGGAAAATCCACGCACTGAATACCCTCCCCCCCACACACACGGAAAATCCACGTAATAATAATATTGGAATATTCACTATCCGCGCATGCATACATACATACGTAGCTTTAAATTCCTCCACAAATTGGTTGTAAGATCACCGTTGCATGCCATGTGTGTGAATAGACTAGGGCATGCAAATAATTGTTGTGTTTGACGGCCTAGTTCAAGTAAAATAAGAGCTAATTACATGTATCTATTTCAAGACCATATCAAGAAAACACTTTTGAACAACAATCACGTAGTTCCTAGTCTCTAGCACCTTTCGTTTTAGTTCTATTAAGTTTTGTGGCACTGCATCTCGCGCATCCTGTGCTAAGGCAATGAGAGTTTTTCAAGGTCATGCTTCTTTACGCTTCGGGCCGCTCTGGAGGCTAGTCAGCTGGCGTTACAGTCAAGTCTTGAACTAAATCACTTAAATCTGAGAAGACAAGGTCCAAGAATGAGCCCTGCCTGGTTGGTTCCATTATAAACTGGTGTAAGAACAAGTCCTCTTCAAGGCATTTCCTAAACAGTTTAAATGATGGGGAGCCAACACCAACATTTTCATATCCTTTTAGATTAAAGTCGCCAAGAATAAGGCATTTCCTCTGAAAGTTTCTACTGATTTCCTCACAAATCACCTTATCGAGCTCCAGTTGCTGAGAATGTGGCAAGGTTCCTAATCGATACAAAGCTCCAATCCTCAGTTTATTGCTGTTGCCTTTTCCCACTGCAACATCAAGCCAAATGGACTCCACAGACACATTTTTTACCCCATCTGCTACTTTCTGAGAACTGCATAAGCTATTCACATAGAGCATTACACCACCCCCTTTCACTGCTGGACCCCTATTGCATGAAAACATATTGTATCCCTGGATCTCATAGTCCTGCAAGTTATCCCCAAAATATCCCTCACTGACCCATGCCTCAGTAATGCAAACAAAATCTGGTTTCTCCTCAGCAACATAACACTTGAACTCATCAAATTTGGATCGAATGCTCTGAGCATTAAGCATCATACACTTAACAAAAGTTCCATAACCCTCTTTGGCTTTTTCATGTTGAGTAGCTCTATCATCTCTGGATGAGCTACCACTCTGCCCCCTTGATCTACTGCTACCCCTATTTTCTGACTGTGAGGTGTTTGCAAGACTTCTCTCTCTATCAGCTACATCCCCCCATGACCTGCCTAGTTTCCCTGTTTCCCATTGAGAGCCTCCTAACACCTATTGCTGAGCAATTCAACTCCTCTCTTGCTCAAATGTAACCCATATAATGCAAACATTTCAGTCCTCCCCCAGAAATCCTCCCACAAATCCAAGAACCCCACCCCAAGTTCCTTACAAATCTTGGCCACCCTGGTATTCAGCCCAATGGCCCTCGAGTACCACTCTATGCTTGCGTTAACCATAGGGAGGATGGATGTTACGTTCGGGCCGGCCAGCGAGCAATAGACGACGTTGGGAGCGAGAGATAGACGGCCCGGGTGCAGCCTTCCGAGCCGGCCAGCGAGCGATAGACGGCGTCGAGAGCGAGCGATAGACGGCGTCGGGAGCAAGCGATAGACGGCGTCGGTAGCGAGCGATAGACTGCCCGGGTGCAGCCGTCCGGCTGGCCAGGGAGCGATAGACGTCGTCTGGAGCGAGCGATAGACGTCGTGGGAAACGAGCGATAGACGGCTTCGGGAGCGGGCGATAGACGGCCCGGGTGCAGCCGTCCGGGCCGACCAGCGAGCGATAGACGGCGTCGGAAGCGAGCCATAGACGGCCAGGGTGCAGCCGTTCGGGCCAGCCAGCGAGCGATAGACGGCGTCGGGAGCGAGGGATAGACAGCGTTGGGGGCAAGCGATAGACGGCGTCGGGAGCTAGAGATAGATGGCCGGGTGCAGCCGCCCGGGCCGGCGAGCGAGCGATAGGCGGCGTCGGAAACGAGCTATAGACCGCGTCGGAAGCCAGCGATCGAAGGCCCGGGTGCAGCCGTCCGGGCCGACCAGCAAGCGATACACGGCATCGGAAGCGAGCGATAGACGGCCCGGGTGCAGCCGTCCGGGCCAGTCAGCGAGCGATAGACGACGTCGGGAGCGAGCGATAGACGGCGACGGGAGCGAGCGATAGACGACAAGGTTGCAGCCGTCCATGCCGGCCAGCGAGCGATAGACGGCGTCGGGAGCGAGCGATAGACGGTGTCGGGAGCGAGCGATAGACGGCGTCGGGAGCGAGCGATAGACGGCGTCGGGAGCGAGCGATAGACGGCGTCGGGAGCAAGCGATAGACGGCGTCGGAAGCGATCGATAGACGGCCCGGGTGCAGCCGTCCAGGCCGGCCAGCGAGCGATAGACGGCATCGGGAGCGAGCGATAGAGGGCCGGGTGCAGCCGTCCGGGCCGGCCAGCGCGCGATAGACGGCGTCGTGAGCAAGCGATAGACGGCGTCAGGAGCGAGCGATGGACGGCCCACGAGGCGTGGCGAGCCAGGGCCGGATGAGTCCATCGGGAGCGGGTCGACCGATATAAGGCGTGGAAACGATAGACGGCGTCGGGAGCGAGCGCTAGACGGCCCGGATGCAGCCGTCCGGGCCAATCAGCGAGCGATAGACGGTGTCGGGAGCGAGCGATAGACGGCGTCGGGAGCAAGCGATAGACGGGGTCGGGAGCGAGAGATAGACGGCGTCTGGAGCGAGCGATAGACTGCGTCGTGAGCGAGCGATAGACGGCTCGGGTGCAGTCTTCTGGGCCGGCCAGCGAGCGATAGACGGCTTCGGGATCGAGCGATAGACGGCGTCGGGAGCGAGCGATAGACGGCCCGGGTGCAGCCGTCCGGGCCAGTCAGCGAGCGATAGCCGGCGTCGGGAGCGCGCGATAGACAGCGTAGGGAGCGAGCGATAGACGGCCCGAGTCCAGCCGTCCGGGCCGGCCAGCGAGCTATAGACGGCGTCGGGAGCGAGCGATAGACGGCGTAGGGAGCGAGCGATAGACGACCAGGGTGCTGCCATCCGTGACGGCCAGCGAGCGATAAACGGCGTCGGGAGCGAGGGATAGACAGCGTTGGGAGCGAGCGATAGACGGCGTCGTGAACGAGCGATAGACGGCCCGGGTGCTGCCGCCCGGGTCGGCCAGCGAGCAATAGACGGCGTCGGGAGAAAGCGATAGACGGCGTCGGGAGCGAGCGATAGACTGCGTCGTGAACGAGCGATAGACGGCGTCGGGAGCGAGCGATAGAAGGCCGGGGTGCAGCCGTCCGGGACGGCCAGCGAGCGATAGACGGCGTCGGGAGCGAGCGATAGGCGGCGACGGGAGCGAGCGATAGACGACCAGGGTGCAGCCGTCCGTGCCGGCCAGCGAGCGATAGACGGTGTCGGGAGCGAGCGATAGACGGCGTCGGGAGCAAGCGATAAACGGCGTCGTGAGCGAGCGTTAGACGGTTCGGGTGCAGTCGTCCGGGCCGGCCAGCGAGCGATGGACGGCG
Organism: Ashinkailepas kermadecensis; assembly: GCA_034440615.1. Classification (NCBI taxonomy): domain Eukaryota; kingdom Metazoa; phylum Arthropoda; class Thecostraca; family Neolepadidae; genus Ashinkailepas; species Ashinkailepas kermadecensis. The sequence continues at coordinate 164,916 of JAOTOM010004168.1, forward strand.
TCGGGAGCGAGCGATAGACGGTTCGGGTGCAGTCGTCCGGGCCGGCCAGCGAGCGATGGACGGCGTCGGGAGCGAGCGATAGACGGTTCGGGTGCAGCCGTCCGGGCCGGCCAGCGAGCGATGGACGGCAGACGGGAGCGCAGCGACCGACGGCCCGGGTGCCGGGTGCAGGGTGCTCGGGCCCGGCCAGCGAGCGATGGACGGCAGACGGGAGCGCAGCGACCGACGGCCCGGGTGCCTGGTGCAGGGTGCTCGGGCTCGGCCAGCGAGCGATGGACGGCAGACGGGAGCGCAGCGACCGACGGCCCGGGTGCCGGGTGCAGGGTGCTCGGGCCCGGCCAGCGAGCGATGGACGGCAGACGGGAGCGCAGCGACCGACGGCCCGGGTGCCGGGTGCAGGGGGACTTGGACTTGGACTTGCGTGAAAGTCCAAGTCCACCCGACGTGCGCCCGACTCATTAAACTCTAACTCTGTAACTGCTAGATCGATGCGCGTCGGACGCAATGGCGATGCGGACGTGGGGAGTTCTCCACTTGAGGGAAGACAAGTGGTGGATCTCTGGTGGCATTTAAGAGCCCGACAGTATTCCTTGCCAGCCGCCATGTTGTCATGAGTCTGCGCGGCGAGCGCGCCAGTTTTTTTTTCTTACGGTCCGCCACCCAAGATCAGGTGACCAGGAGTGCCCCCTCCCCTTACCCAACGACTGCAAGCACCTTACGTTAACACCATAAAATAAACAGTAAAGTCGCGGCACTCCAAGCTAAGAGATGGAAAACAAATAACCGAACATAAAGACACCCAGTGTTAGAACAATACAACTAGAAATAGAGAATGCTGTAAGTATTCTCATACCCAAAAGGAGGCATATGCTGGCCCTAGATCCATCCCAAAAAGAAGTTATGGCCTAAACTATAATGTTAGTAGCTGGTTGTGACGAGATGGTATTCGACACTCCTAATTTGAAATGCATTTTTTTACTTAGGCTCCTCCCACAACTCCATCCAGCTAAGCATAAGCTTGTTGCAGTATGGTCACTTATGTACCCGCAAGTAATACACCAACAGTTTATGCTGACGGAGAATTGCACTTCAGAGTTGCTGAGTTATATCAGATGCCCACCAGTTTTCTTTCTTTAACTGGAGATTCTCCGACGCCCGCGTTGCCATTGCGTCTTACCTTGTCGCCACTTTGTCTCCACAAATTGTAACGGGAAAATAAGTTAGTAAAGTTCGTTAGCCTTCAGATGGGCATTTCACTGTCCCTTACACCCACGTATTGCAAATAGTGGGACCTTGTAATTCCAGTTGTGTAACTCTAGCCTTGTACGCATTAGCCGTTTGGCACTTCCCCTCCGTCATTTTAGTAAAGTTTATTGATCCGCAGGGATTTCCATTGCTGGCATGGACGCCGTTAACTTCACGTGGTGCGGGCGTACTCACCTGGATTGACAGTCAGTGAATTGTTGTTCTTGTTGTTGCCAGTGAATTGTTGACAGACAGTAGCATTGTTGGTGTTCAAGTTTGCACGCGACAACCGGCGGCCACGAAGGGCGTGGTCGGCCGACCATCCGTCCGGTTCAGCGCGCGGTCGGCCGCCCGCCACCGACCATCCGGCAGGACGCGAAACCGGCCTCTCGACCCTGACGGACACCAAAGCCAAAGTCGCCGCCCGATTTTCACATTTGGAACGCTAATCGATGAATCGATAGCATGAGTCTTGCATGTCCTGTTGCCTGGCATGTTTGCATGTCGCATTTTACCATAAGACTGAACTAGGGGTCTAAGTTTGTCCATAGGCATGTCCACAGGTTTGCGCAGAGATGTATTGCACTTGATTCAGCTATCTCTGTAACATGCTGGATGACAAATGCAAACCTAAGCACGGCACCACAGGAGCGGGTCCAAAATGCTCGGAGTAAACTTGCAAAATTCCTTAAAAACTACTACAGCTAGAGCACAGCAATAGTTAAAGATAAAAATGGAAATAAAAACGAGCAATCAGAGGCGCAATCAAGGGAACCGACCTTCCCCTTGCCAAAACAATCACACTTGATGAACACAAGCTGATATTTCCACCACGCCATACCAGAAAGTTTCGAGTACCTGTACTAGTATAACCCTACGTTCAGGTCAGCTGCCATTGTGGACCGCTGCTGACGCGGGATACCACCAGCATAACTCTACGATACAGGATGGCTGTCACAGCACAGTGCACCTGGAATGCCAGGACGCCGACGGCGTACCCGGACGACATCGTCTCCAGGATGACGCTCATCCGATGGATCAGCAGTCTGTCTGCACCGGTCACCGCTGCAAACGCCTCCTCGTTCCGGAACGCTCGTCTGGCGGTGTTGATGTCATTCGACGATCCTTGGCCACCGCTGCGGGGCTGATCAACGTGCAGATGCATAATGCAAAGGATGTAAGGCTAGCGTTGTCGCTGTGCGAGTGTTCGCAGAACTCGTGCTGCCCAGTGCCCCAATCCTCCCCCCCCCCGCCCCGCCCCGACGTAACGACCAATCACAGCACGACACTTGGAACCACATTGGCCAGCACACCGGGAGAGACGCAAATGCTTTGGTCATGGGTTACGTCAAAACTCTGCCGCCCCGGTAGTTCAGTTGGTTAGAGCGCCGGCCTGCACTCGCTTTCCCCGTCCTGGCAAGACAGGGTTCGATTCGCTTCGAGCGCTCGCATTTAGCCCCCGGCTGGGAGGATCAGATGGCAGCTGGTCCGATAAGGCCGGGGACGAGCTGCCGGGCGGCTGTGTCGGTGCATTGACGGCACGTTAAACTTTCGGTCAAAATTCTGCCGTTGAACTGGAATTCATGGATCTGGTGGTGGGGCCAGGGTTCAAGCAACAAGCTCTGCTTCGCGTTATCAGCTGTGGAGGTAATGATACGCTGTCTTAGCAATAGGACCCGGGTTCATAAAGCCACCCCAGCAAGAACTCGGATTAAATTGTATTTTAAAATAAAATACAAAAAACTATCCGGGGTATGCGGGGAGTGGAGTTTGCAGCCCTTCCTCCGCAGCTGCAGCCTTTAGTCGCAGATCAGACGTATCGGCGACACCTGCTCCGAGATCAGGGCACATGTCACAACAGCGCCAGTGCTGTTGAGAAACCGCCACGAAAAAGAAGACCCATTCCGGTGCGCGTTGCAGTGCTTTACGGTGAAAACTGCTTCACAAACTGGGAACCGTACAGTGGCGATGTCATGGCTTGGTGACGGGTTAGCCACATAATTGTGCATACAAGTGGTATATACCACACTTAGCAATGTTATTCTTAAAAGAATGTCGAACGAAAACACGCTCCGTCTTCTTGAACCATTTCCGAGGATTTCAGACAATCGACTGTTGAGATCAGGCACATTCGGCAAAGCGAGGGCGAGCGTCCACATCGGCTGTTTGTCGGCATGAGCGGACATTCCCTTTTCCAGCTGACAGCAGGCCGCTGTCGGCATGTTCACTGGGGACCCTAGTTGGCCAGGATGCCGATATTCACTCTAAGCCTGGTAGCCATGTTCACATACAAAGGCATCTTAAATGTTTTCAGTTCACCGATCCACAAGCACCGGCCGGCTCAGTCGGTAAGGCCTAGCAACCTTGTGGTCTCTCGGCCAAACCTTGGGACATTTGGGCTTAGTGGCGCATCGACTACTTCGGCTTAACGCCAGTCAAATCATGGTGTTAAATGCACGTCAGTAAAACTGGCACGGAGTCGTCCCCGGATCGAGACAACCTAAAAATATTTTCGACACATTCATCGAACCGCCCAGCGATCATGTCTTAAATCAGTAAAGCACGGTGTCAGCGTGCAGTTGTGGATCCAGAAGGCTGGCGTTCGAACGGTTTGGGAAGAGCTTTTTCAAATTTCAAAATTTAGTTATAATATATTTATATATTTAATTTTCGACAAGAGCTTTTTTCAAATTTCGAATAACCAGCGGCGCAGCCAGGATTTCCCTAAGGTGAATTGTTGGCGACTGGAAAACAAATGTGATGAACCGGAGAAAGCTTCCGGCGCGCCGACCACATGTACGTCTGCCTGCTCTTGCTATCCGTTTCCCATCTTCGCACATATCTCCTTACGTGTGCGTCTCTGCCTGCTCGTATTTCTCTCTATCTTCACACATGTCTCGCTACGTGTGCATCTCTGCCTGCTCTTGCAATCCGTCTCCCCATATTCGCATGTCTCATTGTGTGTCCGTCTCCACTTACTCCTATCTTCTTCTTTTCCTCTTCTTCCTCGCTTCTTCTTCGTGGAGGTGCCATCAGGCCCCGCTGAGGGATACATCCAATAGCTCAGCGGGCGCCTACCCGCCGACATGATCACCTTTTCTTCGCTCGATGGTGGGATGTGGCTGGGGATATCGGTACATCAGTTATTGTACTGACCCATCACACCACGTGGATGGAGACAAATGAATGCGACATGCCGGCCGCCATTTCTGTGTGGAATTTGAGCTGGTGCGAGCGTTGGTGCTGAGGCCCGACTCAACGTAGGCGAGACCGGGTCTAGTTGATGCACGGGATGGTTGATACAACAGTTTGCTCCAAAAGTATAGAGCCGGCTGCCATGGCTACCACACACGTCGCCACTGGCAGTTTTCTCGCGAAAAAAATAGGCGCAGGCCCATAAGTCGCTCGTCTGTGGAATGGTGACAATGTGGCATATTTTTGGAGCGAAGTAAAATTGCAATGTTCGTGCTTCGCCCTTAATTTCTCACTTGTCGCCCACTTGCTAGCTTTTTATGTGTATGTTATCATTACCATGTTATCTTAGCTTTACAACGATGAAATGCCTTAATCGTCTGCAGCTACACCGTGCTTGCAATATTCCACATGTTGCAGCCTGAATCGGCATGCTCACCGCCATTGCTGTGGAACCTGAGCTGGCGCGAGCGCCGGCGAGGCCGACACAAAGTACGTTCATGTTTTCTCTATTACGCGGAAGTTTCGATACCATGGGTCGTATCCCGCCAACGACCCGATGACAAAGTCAATCATCCAACAACCCACCAGCAAGGGCGGCCGCTCTCTTCACGAGTCGGGCCCACCTTCCAGGCAAGCGGTCGCGCTGGGGAAAGCAGTCAGGCAAGCGGTCTCGCTGGGGCAAGTAGTCAGGCAAGCGGTCTCGCTTGGGCAAGTAGTCAGGCAAGCGGTCTCGCTGGGGCAAGTAGTCAGGCAAGCAGTCGCCTGGGCAAGCAGTCAAGCAAGCAGTCTCGCTGGGGAAAGTATTCAGGCAAGCGGTCTCACTGGGGCAAGCAGTCAGGCAAGCGGTCTCGCTGGGGCAAGTAGTCAGGCAAGCGGTCTCGCTGGGGCAAGCAGTCAGGCAAGCAGTCTCGCTGGGGCAAGTAGTCAGGCAAGCGGTCTCGCTGGGGCAGGTAGTCAGGCAAGCAGTCGCCTGGGCAAGCACTCAAGCAAGCAGTCTCGCTGGGGAAAGTATTCAGGCAAGCGGTCTCGCTGGGGCAAGTAGTCAGGCAGGCGGTCTCGCTTGGGCAAGTAGTCAGGCAAGCAGTCTCGCTGGAGCAAGTAGTCAGGCCAGCAGTCTCACTGGGGAAAGCAGTCAGGCAAGCGGTCTCGCTTGGGCAAGCAGTCAGGCAAGCGGTCTCGCTTGGGCAAGCAGCCAGGCAAGCGGTCTCGCTGGGCGCTCGGTGTGCGCCGCGTCAGGATGGCAGGACGAGTCACAGAGGGAAGAGCATGGTGACACAGTAGGCATGTTGAACCCGTTTTGTTTCCAAGCAGAGCCGTTAGCCGAACAGCATGCTGTTGTCGTTGTCGGGAGCGCAGTCGCACACTATGTCATTGCCCCACCCCATACGCGCTGTTCGGTAGTTAGCGTGCAGGGCTTTTGAGCGAATAAACTGCATTGGTTATAGAGCGTCAATAACCAATAGGCATTGTTCGCAAGCTTTTGCGTATGCAAATCGCGTCCACTCAGGGCAACAGCAGTTCATGTGCCATCGGGAACGGTTGAATTATGGAGCTTGCGTGGTTCACAACACAAGGACATCGGCATGGTCAAGGATTAGCACGGGAAAGGTCGACGCTCGTTGACCAAGAGCTTGTCAGCACCTGAGCCATTATTCATGTGAACGATGCGCGGAAATAATCCATTGAAAATGGACTTAAAATCCGTTCCCAAGCTATCACGAAGATGCTCGTCTCAGAATCGAAAGGTTGTGGGTTCGAGTCTCACCTGTCGCTACTCTTCGCCCGCGACCAATCGGCGTGAGAGATTGGCGACGCTACATGACTCAACGGTCGACGTGTCGTAAAACCAATAACCAACCAACCAACCAACCGAAGCTTGGCCTATGACGTCATGTCATGGTGCACTCCACTACATGCTCGGTGTTCAATTTCCAGCGGTGAAGCCAATGCAAGGATCGCAATGAGCGAGGTTGGCGATAACCCGCATGTGATGCATGTATGCATGTGTGTATGTATCTGTACGTTATGTATCTTTGTATAAGGGAGAGATCGGCGCGGAAATAGGCTCCAAAAATGGCGGGCACGCGGTGCATCGTCGACGCTCCCCTCCCGCCAAATCGCGCCGCCGCCGCCACCGCTGACGCCACCATCCCTCGCGCCGCAGTGCATCGTCGGCAACCAGTTCTTCCGGCTGCGCTGGGGCGACAACTTCTCCTACGACCTGGGCGGCGGCGGCCGGTCGTGGCGGTTCGGCGCCGCGCAGCTGGAGCAGCTGCGGCGCGCCAGCTGGGCGCGCGTGCTCTGCGACAACGCCGACACCATCTCAGTCGTCCAGGAGCAGTGGAGGAGGAGCAGTCACTAGATGGCAGCAGCAGCGGCCGCGGCTGTACTTCCCTCACGTTGTCCGAGGTGTCGCAGAGCACACGAGCCAGGTTTGTTTTCCGCAGCTGTTGCAGTTGCTCTGAAAACGTTGGTCCGCCACGTCATGTCAGCTCATTCACGTCACGTCACGTCACGTCATGTCACGTCATGTCAGGTTACGTCATGTCATGTCACGTCATGTCAGGTTACGTCATGTCAGGTCACGTCATGTCAGGTCACGTCATGTCAGGTCACGTCATGTCAGGCTGGCTCCACCTAGACCAAGTCCGATCAATTTTGTTCGGCATTCACTGCAGTTCGAATTCGTTGTGAAAATAGCGGTTGTCAGCCCGCATCATGTGGTAGCAAATAATGCGTAAATGCGTGGAAGAAAATATATGACATGAAAAGGCAGAAATGTAACTAGAGTACCCTAGCTCTGATTAGTCTGAGAATAAACAGAGCACCAAATCACGCATTGTCATTTGCGGCTCGGACTGATTCTGATAAACTTAATGCTGAATTAATTGCATCGGTGGTACATACATCTGTCTGGCGGCGCGCGAATTTGCAACATCACCTCGGTAGTGATCCCACTCACACACAGTGTACGTATCGCGGCACAACATACACATACCCCGTCAGCTAGGGTCGGCACGACCCAGGACCCGCCCTCCAGTGCGGCACGAGCCGAAATGATTCAGATAGTAACATTCAGAGAGTAGCATTCAGGGAACCCATCGCTCAGGCCCCATCAACCAGCTCAACCATCCAGCTCAACCATCGCTCAGACCCCATCACTCAACTCAACCATCGCTCAGGCCACATCATTCAACTCAACCATCCAGCTCAACCATCTAGCTCAGCCATCCAGCTCAACCATCCTGGTCAACCATCCAGCTCAACCATCGCTCAGGGCCCACCATTCAGCTCAACCATCGCTCAGGCCCCATCACTCAGCTCAACCGGTGGTTGTTGGTTTTACAACACGTCGACCGTTGAGTCATGTAGCGTCGCCAAACTCTCACGCCGATTGGTCGCGGGCGAAAAGTAGCGACAGGTGGGACTCGAACCCACAATCATTCGATTGTGAGACGGCCACCTTACCCCTGGACTACTCGCCCCCACACTCAGCTCAACCATCCAGCTCAATCATCGCTCCGGCCCCGCCAAAGCCCCACTCCTCAGACCGTTCATGCACCGGGAGTGAAGCGCAGCCGCGGGTCGGCCGTCTCGTACCAGAACCGGTCGCCGGTCTTCAGCCGCACGAACTGGTCAGTCAGCAGCAGGCGAAGGTCGGCCCGACCACGGCGCCATCTATAGGCGCCTCCAGCAATCCGCCCACGTACAAGTCGACGTGGTCCACCGATCTGTCGAGGCGCACGTGGTCAGGCGAGCGGGCAATTTGCGACTTGCTACTCGGTGAACGGAAGTGATCTGAAGAGAACAGCGAACGCGCCTCCGAATGGTCGATCGCGTTTTTTTAAGCTGCTTTCACCGCTGTTTGCATTCTATCTCCATCTGCATTGCGACGCACTCAGCTCGCCGATTCACTATTGTAGTGATTCTTATTTTGTATTCTCATATCATTATGATATTCCATGCCGTACAACGCACCTCCAAAATAGCACGCATGATGTGGTATATTCTAGAATACATAGTGGTGATCTATTTTATCTTGGCATATATTGTGGTGACCTTTGATAACTTAACATATTTTAGTGAATTTTTAGCCGATATTTTAGCATGTACATATATATATATATATATATATATATATATATATATATATATATATATATATATATATATATATATATATATTCTAGTATGTACGTCTTGGTATATTTCACAGTATTATATCGCTCCTACTATAGGACTCATGCCATCTGCTTATGCCTCAACTCACGCTTACACCTCACACGTCTCCACGGGTCCGGCGTTGCCTCACCTGTACACCGTCTGCAGCTGGTCCACCTGGCCGGGCTGGCGCACCAGCCGGCGCAGCTGTGCGAAGCTGGCGGCCGGCAGCAGGCCGCACGCGCGCCGCCACACGTTGTAGACCGGCAGGCCGTGGTCGCGGCCACGCTGCACGTTTATTGCGCCCAGGTCGAGCCCGACCGGCGCCCCGTCGGCCTCGAACAGGTGCGCCGTGATCTGTTGACAGGTGGGCCGTGGTCTGTTGACAGACATGTGTGGTATGTTGACATGTGTGTCTGTATGTTGAATGTGGTACAGGTGGGCCATGGTTGTTCAGGTGGGCCGTTTTGAAGGTGGATGTTGACAGGTGGGTCGTGGTCTGTTGACATGTGGGTCATGGTCTGTTGACGCATGGGCTATGACTTAGGACAGGTGGGCTGTGGCCTATTGACAAGTGGGGGTGGTCTGTTGGCGGATAGACCGTGACCCGCCAGTGAATGGGCAACGACCATTTACGGCAACACAAATTCAGCATGACAAGGGCACCACGACCGGGAACTTCTCCACCAAAAAAGCACCGCCACCCAGCAAGCAACACTAGCTCCACTGGCTCGCTACACGAGGTGACCTGTGCTGACCTGGGAGGTCAGGTGACCATCGACGGCTCTGCTGCACGAGCTCAGCTTGCCGCGCTCCAGGTTGTCCAGCTGGGTCGGCTGGTACAGCCGCGTCGGGTTGAAGTAGAAGCGGTGCAGCTGCGTGAAGCTCTTCGTCCTGCCGAACGGGCCCAGCAGTTTCATCAGGCCCACCATGACATGACATGACATGACCCCATCATGACAAAATACATGAAGGCAATGGACAGCCCTAAATGGATAGGGGACACACTCCATATGGTCCCATGTTGAAAGTTAAAGTTATTGGGGGGGGGCGGAAGCCAAAACTGAAGGGGCATTTGCCCCCTGAGAAGCATATAAAACAACATCCCTGCTGGCACCAATTGGGCATGTGGTGGCATCAAGACATTGTGTTCGCCGTTTCAACGATGAGTTCTTTTGCACAGCATATAGTCGGAGGAGAATATTAATCTTCCCGCTTCGCCAGTAGCGACAAAGATTGTTCGTATTTGATGGACCCACGCGTGGTGAGCTGCATATGACATAAAACTAGGTACACACCAACTCAACTTCCTCCCCCGTCATTGGTGTGCTTAACATCGGAGCTGTGCTGGAGTCCCCGACTTTTTGTCCTGAAACCGGATTCCACCCGCCCCAGCGCCATTTAACCTGACCCAAACCAAACCAAACCAAACCAAACCAAACAGAACCGAACCAAATCAAACGAAACCAAACCAAGCCGAACTGAACCTGCGCGAACCTAACCTAGCGTAACCTGGCCAAATCTAACAAGGCGTAGCATAACCTAACACAGCCTAGCCTTTCATTGCCTAACCAACAGAAGCTTGATAACATAAAACCTATGGACGTTCGATTGCCAAAGCTTACGGATATTCGACTCTGTTTCTTGTGGCCATATAAAAATGAACAATCCTGCTTCGTCCCGGCAAGGCGTGGAAGATGATCATACTCCTCCACTAAAACCGATATGTATCCATCTTTGAGAAAGGGACGGTTTGATATTCCACTTTTAGTAGTGGACGGCCTTGTTTTTGCTGATTAGTAGATGCTTTTGCTGGATAGGTCCTGCAACAACGTCTGCGCCCAACAATTTGGCTGTTATCGCCTGCGTCATTCGTCACTCGGAAGTGGCCCAGTCAAACCCAACGCACGCTCCTCGTCGCGGTCCACCCAATAAACGAACAAACAAACAATGTCAAGTAGTGCACACAACTTCACTGAGGATACCCACAACGGCTGTCCATGTGGGGAGCAGATGCATACCTTTCTTGGCATGACATGTCTAGCACCTGGATCCGACTATTACGTCACACACCTGAGTCTGGCTACTACGTCACATACCTGGATCTGACTATTACCTCACACACCTGGATCCGCCTATGACGCCACACACCTGGATCGGGCTATGACGTCGCATACCTGGTTGGTTGATTATTGGTTTTACGACACATCGACCGTTGAGTTATATAGCGTCGCCAATCTCTCACGCCGATTGGTCGCGGGCGAAGAGTAGCGACAGGTGAGATTCGAACCCACAATCTTTCGATTGCGAGACGAGCATCTAGACCACTCGTCCTAGTGCCCTAGACCACTCGTCGCATACCTGGATCGGGCTATCACCTCACGCATCTGGATCCGCCTGTGACGTGTCACACATCTGGAGCTGACTTTGTCCGAAGCGAAAGGCGGCCGTGGCGAACACGTTGGCTATGGCGGGGTCGGTAGCATCCAAGTAGCCGGTGAAGTAGCCGCTGGTGGCGGGCGTCAGGCCAGCTACAGTAGCCAGTTCGGCGCCTGAAGTAGCCGCAGACAGTCATGGTCGGGGCCGTTGTAGCAGGGTGGGAATGCAGTCATGGTAGTCTTGTTTTTGAACTCGCCAGGAACGATGGAGAGGACAGGTCGTGACAATAAAACAAAAGTACACTGGAAGTGTACGCAAACAACGTGCATACACCACGGAATGTAGGTGGGCCAGCTACTGTAAGAGGACCGGTTGCCTGCCTATCTTTGAGACAATAGGGGGGCCATGTCCTCCAACAATACCAAGAGAATGCGTAAGGGTGTCGCCACGGCAAGGGGTAGGAGGATGCCTCGTGATATTTAGCATCATGCACGTGGCATTGCACCGAAAAACTCGGCCTATGAACCCTCTGCTACCTCTATCCAACAGGAAAATGACAGACAATTTGCATGCGCTCGGCTTCAACCATGAACCAAAAGCCATGAGAGAGTGTCCATCTGGTAATCTTTTCCCAGTATTCACCCACTCGTATCCCAGTTGGATGACCTGAGGGAGAGCATGCCTACCGAGCAACAGGAGGTACTTGTTGGTCGTGATCCCGGTATTCGTATTCCAGTGGGATGCCCTGAGGAAGAGCATGTCTACCGAGCAGCAGGAGGTACTCCTTGGCCATGATCCCAGAATTCGTAACCCAGTTGGATGTCCCGAGGGACAGCATGCTTACCGAGCATCTATCTGTCACCTATCAGCATGCCTACCGAGCCTACAGAACATGAAAACTGATGTAAGGTGTGTTCTGAAGAAATTGTATTTAAGGAAATATAATGGGGAATTTAATATGTTTGTCACGTGTCTCTGTCCTATGTTCACTTTTCAGCCTAGCGCAGGTTGTGTGCCTTCCGTACGATATTGCTATTGCATTGTTATTACTGAGGAAATTATTAGTGTTACCTGCGTGTGACGAAAAATTCAACATTTGTCGCTAACTATGAAAAATACTTCTAATATATGACTGAGGAGCAAGAAGAGGAATGCTGATGGCAATCCGAGAACGAAGAATATACAAACACCTATATAGGTGCAGGAACAGGGGAATGGGCCATGCCCCCCCCCCCCACACGCACACACGGTTTGTCATGAAAATTTCGCATTAAAGTTATGACGATGCATGGTAAGAATCAACTTCAAAAGGTGCTTTGCTTCCCTCACCTCCCACACACTTTTTGAGACAACTCTACGCCTTTCTATACATCTGTATATGCATCTGCATGTACACTTATATCTACATCTGCATCTGCATCTGCATATGCATCTGCATATGCATCAGCATCGGTAGTCGGATCTGGTCCGGGATGATGTCACGTGACAGTGTGATTCATTGCGCGCTTATTTTGGTTGACATGGTGGAGATGTCAATTGTTTGCGGACCGCTGAATGTCCACGAGGTCAGTATCTCCCAACGACGCACCAATATCAGCCCTGCCTGCTGCTGCATATCGAAACAGAGTCGGCGAGCTCACCGTCCTCGTAGTCGGGGCCGACCACTCTCCTGAAGGCGGTAAGCGCGGAGCCCCAGTGTGGGTTCAGTAGGTTGTTGCTGGTGCCGTCGGCGGTGCGGTAGCGGGCGGTGACGTCGCAGACGGCCGGAGCCATCCGGCAGGAAGGCGGCGGCCGCACTTGCACCAGCTGCCGCACGTGCCGGAACCACGGTCCAGTCATGTTGTGGCTGTCGGAGCCACGGCCATGCTGTACTGTAGCTGTTAGAACCACGATCCCGTCATGTTGTGGCTGTCGGAACCACGATCCAGTCATGTTGTGGCTGCTGGAACCACGGTCCCGTCATGTTGTGACTGCGAGAACCGCGATCCCATGTTGTGGCTGTCGGAACCAAGGTCCCGTCATGTTGTGGCTGTCGGAACCACGGTCCCGTCATGTTGCGACTGTCAGAACCACGATCCAGTCATGTTGTGGCTGTCGGAACCACGGTCCAGTCACGCTATGGCTGTTGGAACCAGCGGCTGCTGTGTGCCCACGGCCACGTGCTGTGGACGCGGCACTGCTGATCCGCACTGTCGTGGCTGTTGACACAAGTAATCCGACAGCCGTCCGTCGGAAACGTGAACCGTTCTGTTGCGGCTGCCAAGACCACCCGTCGTCATATCTACTGCTGAGCTGTAGCCCGCCACATCTCCACTGCTGGGCTGACAGCGTATGATAACCTCCACAGGTCAAAACCTCCACAGTTCACAACCTACACAAATTGAACGCTGTAGTCCGCCATATCTTTACTGCTGGGCTGTAGCCCGCCATATCTCCACTGCTGGGCTGCAGTCCGCCATATCTTCACTGCTGGGCCATAGCCCGCCATATCTCTACTGTTGGGCTGTAGCCCATCATATCTCCACTGCTGGGCTGTAGCCCACCCCTTCTCCACTGCTGGGCTGACGGCGTATCATAACCTCCACAGGCCATAAACTCCACAGTTCACAACATTCACAAATTCAACGCTGTAGCCAGCCATATTTCTACTGCTGGGCTGTAGCCCGCCATATCTCCACTGCTGGGCTACAGCCCGCCATATCTCCACTGCTGAGCTGCAGTCCGTCATTCTGTGACTGTCGAGGCCTCAGAGCGATATTACCTAGCTGCGAGACTCGGAGCCGAGTCATGGCTGAAAATCGACTTGAATTGTTGTTCACGGTCAGAGGGCTTCCACAGCATGGGTTCACCGCGCTGAGCGGTATTCTTCTCCGATGTGTCAGGTAGGTGTGGTTCGAACCCCGGCAGTATATCGGCTGAGAAGAGGATCATTTCCTCGCGATCATTCGATAGTGGATTGCCGGCGTTCGCAACCCAAAACAAAATGGCCGAAGCCAGGCAGGGGGATGTACGATAGGAAGATCACGAGGATAGGAGCAGTGGAGGTACGATGGTTTGGCACATTTGTAGTGGAACACTTAATGTATATAACAATGGCCATGTGTTCGCCGATGCGCAATTATGAACAGTTGAAACTACTTCTGGGTTCCACAGTATTAGTCTGCACACCGGATAGCACGATTTGACGTTGATCAATAGTTAAAAAGTGAAACTAATTACCAATAATTCACGATTGGGGGAAAATGCCCCGAGGTGTTGAAACTTATGACGTCATAGGTTAGCAAGCTAACATGCCATGTTCAAATATGTTGCACCATGAGGTCGGCCAGGGAAGACCGATGGTGCGTCGACCAAGCGGCAGTGCGTCGACGGACATAAGTTTTACCATCGGCGCCAGAAACCCATAGGGCGGAGAGATGGTTGCAACAATCCCCTGCACCGGGGGCGGGTATGGCAGAGTGGTTTAGATGTTGAGCTCTGGATACTAAGGTGCCGGGTTCAACACTCGCACCGCTCGGTACATTTCCCAATCCCGCGGCCCGCCGGCGAAACAGTGCGGGCGGCGCCATTAGCCGTGATCGTGCATAAAATGCGTCGTAAACCACGCAATAAACCAACAAACGCTCTGTATTCGCCTGCAAAGCAAGCAACAAGCAAACCCCTGCCTAAGCAAACACTAACAAGGAAAGCAAACTGTAACAAGGAAAGCAAACTGTAACAAGCAAAGCAAACTGTAATAAGCAAAGCAAACAGTAACACGCAAAGTAAACTGTTGCAAGCAAAGCAAACAGTAACACGCAAAGTAAACTGTTACAAGCAAAGCAAACTGTAACAAGCAAAGCAAACTGTAACAAGCAAAGCAAACTAACAAGCAAAGCAAACTGTAACAAGCAAAGCAAACTGTAACAAGCAAAGCAAACTGCAACAAGCAAAGCAAACTAACAAGCAAAGCAAACTGTAACAAGCAAAGCAAACTGTAACAAGCAAACTCCTCGATGACTAAGACCGACAGCTACCGCCGACGGCAGTGCAGCCGGTGCGCAAGAGCCAGACTCACTCACTCGCAAGAGCCAGACTCACTCAGTCTTGATGCGCTTGCCGGCCCAGCCGTTGACGAAGCCGTCGCGCGCGCGGTGCCCGGCGCCGCCGACCAACTGCTGGTGCCTGAAGCTGGCCGAGCCGGCCGGAAGCTGCACGCCGAGCAGCTGCAGCCGCCGCTCCAGCCGGTCGAGCCGGCCGAGGCTGCTGGCGCGCACGGCGCGCAGGTAGGCCGCGGTCACGGACAGCGGCTGCGCGGCGGTCAGGAGGTCGTCCCGGTAGTCGACATCTGTGGCAACAAGAGGTCACGCAGATCATACCGGTCACGCATCGGCTCGAAAATAAATTTACCGGTGGAGTCAGTGTGAGCAGGTGAGCAAGCCGCGGATTGCACACAGCATAGGGGTCATGCGTGTCACACACAGCTCAAGGCTGTGTCATACGTGTCATCAAGGTCGTCAGCCCGGTCAGCCCGGTCTACTCGGTCAACTCGGTCAGCCCGATCTGTTTAGGTGCTGGTTTGTGAGCGGTAGGCTTGCTATCGCCATGTTAAAGCCTATGGGAGTTCTTGCGAGTGGCAGTTTTCTTCAGCCCCCATTGCACCTCTCGAACACCACCACCAAATTGCTTGAGTACGCTTGACATGCATGTTGTCCTGAAATAAGATGAGAAGTAGACGTATTGTGTGGATGGTTGTGACAAAATTGACTGGGTATGTTAATAGCGAAACGGCCTTAAGATAATTCATACTCAAGTACAATACCGAAGCTGCCACCATCACTGCGGCGAATTGTCCGATATCTGTCACCTGCGCCCATAGGCAAGTACCAGGTTTTTGTGTGGTAAATTGTCGTCCTCATATCAAATGCAGCAGCAGCCTATCTCATTTGGCTGTATGCACATTCATTGGGTCTTTCAATGTGGGGCTTCCCTTGGTGAGCTGCCCATAGATCAATGGAGCAAACACATGGGTGCCTCGGGATGCAAACAAGAGATACAACAGAACGTGATGATACCCATACAATTTGCATCCCTTCTGTATTTTATTATTTTTGTTTTGCAGGTAGCCCACCGCCGATTAGTAGAAAGGAAATGCGACCCTGGGAAAACCGTGGGCAGGTAGCAAGCTAGTAACGCCCACATAATTCCCAGGGTCACAAGATGAAAATGCTAGGGCAGTACATGTTAGGTTTTGACCTATGGATCGATGTTTTCGGAGCCGACTAATTTGTATTAGCGCATATGGATTGTTTGTCTATTGTTCACAACGCATTTTATGCACAATATCGGCTAATGGCGCCGCCCACACAGTTTCGCCAGTGGGCTACGGGATTGGGAAATGCTTAGAGCGGTGCGAGTGTTGAACCCGGGACCTTGGTTGGTTGGTCATTGGCTTTACTACAAGTCGACCGTTTAGTCATGTAGCATCGCCAATCTCTCACGCCGATTGGTCGCGGGCGAAGAGTAGCGACAGGTGAGACTCGAACCCACAATCTTTCGATTGTGAGACGAGCATCTTACCCCTAGACCACTCGAAACCAGCCGGGACCTTGGTATCCAGAGCTCAACACCTTAACCACTCTGTCATCCCAGCCCCTTAGCGCGTACGGCATATCTGCAAGTGTTTTCCTGTGCACACCCAGTTTGCTAGCGCAGCTTCAGCACCAGCCAACAGCAAGATAACGATGCAGTTGATGGTGTAGTAGGTGTGGCTGGTCTTGAGGCCAGGGACATCGGCCAGCTGTAATTTAGTCACCGCTGTTTAACACTCGCACGTCCGGCGGTCCGCGCCAACTTCGCATGTCCGGGGGGGGCAGATGTCTGCCCCCCTAAGATCTCGAGAACTATGCTAGGTAGCGACAAACTGATAACGGTTTTGGATAGCTGTTGACAAGCTCTATCGAAAGTATTTCGGTCATTTTCTCGCTCAGGTCAATATTTAGGTCACTGGGTCATCATATGTCAAATTCGACCAGATTGGGTGGGACCCTCAGATATTGGCACATATCTCAGGACCTGTAACAGATAGAAACAAACTGCAAATGCTATTCGACAGCCCTTGAAATCTGCTATCGACATACGCTGTGTAATTTAAGGTCAGGTCAACAGATGGGTCACCGAAACAATGACCTCAGGTCAAGGTCATGGGGTAGAGTAGGGAGGTCATGTAATATATCAATCGACACGTCTTGGCGATACAAGCACAATGACGGTAATTTCAGCCTTCTAGCTCAATGCATTGCGATATAGTGCGCATAAATGTGCTAGTGATTTCAGGTGACCTCAGCTGACCTTGGTGGGGCCACTGAGCAAAAATGTCAGCGATAGCATTGCGAATAGCTTCCAACTACACGCCATAACGGTTGGAGGTCATTCCGAGAGCAAATATGTAACCAGGAAACATTTGTATATTTTTCCATAGGCCTATAATGGGTAAGCCATGGCTACGACCTGACCTCAGGTCAACGCTACGAAAAAAACCGTGATATACATATTATAGACCCTGATAAGATCATGACGTGATATAAGTTTGAAATCAATCGCCCAATTATTGTGGGAGTGATGCCACCTTCGTTTGCATACATTTCCGCTTACGTACGTACGTCCATTCGCGCTTAAGTACATTTGTCCCCCGTACACTTGCACTTACGAACATTTGGGCTACATAAATTTGCAGTGGCGTACGTTTGCTCTTACGGACTTTACCTTGACGGACATTTGGGCTTCCGTACATTAGTAATTACACATATTTGTCATACGGGCATTTCCATTTACGTGTATTTACATTTACATTTGGGTTACGCAAAGCTGTATTTACACAAATTTGCTCTTACGTACTTTTGCGCTAAATTACTTGTGCATACGTACATTTGCGCTCACGTACATTTCCGTATACGTACCTTTGCGCTTACAAACACCTGCACTTATGCACATTTGCGCATACGTACTTTTGCAATTACGTACATATGCGCATACGTAAACGTCCGCTTTCATACACTTGGGTTACGTAAAGCTGTACTTACATACATTTGCTCTTACGCACTTTTGCGGTTACGTACATTTGCGCATACGTACATTTGTGCATACATTCTTTTGCGTGCATATGTACATTTGCGCTTACGTACATTTGCGCTTATGAAATTTGCGCTTACGTACATTTGCGCTTACGTACACTTGCGCATACTTTTGTTTCGCTTACGTACATTTGCGCTTACGTACATTTGCGCTCACGTACATTTGCGCATACGTATTTTTGCGCTTACGTACCTTTGCGCTTACGTACATTTGCAATTACGTACATTTGCGCACACGTACATTTGCGCTTCGGTACATGTGCGCTTGCGTGCATTTGCGCATGCGTAAATTTGCGCTTTCGTACATTTGCGCATATGTACATTTGCGCATATGTACATTTGCACTTACGTACATATGCGCTTACGTACTTTTGCGCTTACGTACATTTACGCTTACGTACATTTACGCTTACGTACATTTGCGCATACGTACATATGTGCATACGTAAACGTGCGCTTCCATACACTTGGGTTACATAAAGCTGTACTGACATACATTTGCTTTTACGTACTTTTGCGGTTACGTACATTTGCGCATACGTACATTTGTGCATACGTTCTTTTGCGCTAAAGTACACTTGTGCATACGTACATTTGCGCTTACGTACATTTGCGCATACGTACATTTGCGCTTACGTACTTTTGCGCATACGTACATTTGCGCTTACGTATATTTGCGCATACGTACTTTTGCGCATACGTACATTTGCGCTTACGTACATTTGCGCATACGTACTTTTGCGCATACGTACTTTTGCGCATACGTACATTTGCGCTTACGTACATTTGCGCATACGTACTTTTGCGTATACGTACATTTGCGCTTACGTACATTTGCGCATACGTACATTTGCGCATACGTACATTTGCGCTTACGTACATTAGCCATACGTACATCTGCGCTTACGTACATTTGCTTACGTACATTTGCGTACGTACATCTGCCATACGTACATTTGCTTTTCGTACACTTGTCCGGTTACCGGCGACGACGCAAGCTCCATTTAACAACCCTTATAAAAAAATGCTGTCAGGTGCGTTGAATGTGTGGAGTTATTTCTTCATGACGGATATATTTTTGTCATTGGCTTTATGAAACCCGATGGAGTAGGATTGTTTAAAAAGTGACCGTCAACGGCGGGGTTTTTGTTTTCAATGAAGCTGGCCTTTGGAATGTCGCATCCAATTGATACCTTGAGGCCATTCTGCAGTCCCGTTTGAGTGGGGAAAAATATAATTTGACCCCTCTTTGGGCCGTTTGAAGGGGTCATGGCGCCCGTGGCCCCCTAGACCCGCTAGTGTGCCTATCAGACACTGCCATCTCCCGGTATCTAGTTAAGGATCGTCTGCCAAGGGAGTTGTTTATATACCTGTGAGGGGGAAAGTGTCCTCAATGTTGGCTTTGCCCCCACCCCCCAATAGCTTTGACTTTTAACATGGGACCCTATGGGTTGTGCTTCCTAATCCATTTGGGCCTGCCCATTGCCTTCATGTACTTCCCCCTACCATTTTTATGAAATCAACACCCGTAGTTTCCATCCATACTGAGTCTCTCCCACCCCTCCCTTTCATATTCACGACGGAATAGAGGATATATAAGGTGCCTATCCAGCTGCTGATCCGGGCAGACAAGAGACCATTGCCCTTTCTGAGGTGTGATTTGGAGGAACGTTGTCCTTCATTCGTGATTTGTGGGGAAATCTACAAACATTTCATGGATGAAAAAAGTTTCATTTCAGCCGCTATGATATCAAATTCCGATTTTGTTTCAATGTTGGCGATAGTTTTTATTTTTATTTTGTCCCTCCCAAATCTATTCAAAACCGCTTTGATGAATCCGCCTCAGTGCCCACTGTTGGTCGAAGGCCAACTGCGTACGTAGGCGGACACATGGGGCACTAAGGGCATGTGAGCCCCATGGAAAGGTGGAACCCCTCCGGCTTTGAAAGACGCCCATTCAGGAAGGCAATGGGGTCTGAAAGTTGATAAAGATGTAGATGGCGCTGAGAGTCAATGGTCACCCAGCCTTCTTTGGCGAACCTAAAGCGCTATGTTTTGTGGGTTAGGGAGGGCAGAATCTTTATATTTAAAAAGCCTATTGTACATTTTGTAAGCAGCGTATGTTGTTTGCGCGTATTTAATTATGTTGAATGTACTTCAGACACGTCTAGTTTGCTGGAATATTTACCATTAGTGCGCTAGAAATTAGGAGAAGCAAGCCAGAAGTATGGGTGTATGTGCGGTTCCCGGCTGCCATAAACGTGATCCATCTATCAGGTTTCCAGCAGACTGCAAGGTAAGAAGGCAGAAAATTGATTTGAAAAACAACTATTGTTTGACTGCCTTTCTGTAAAAGACGTAGTGGGAACCATTTAGGAAAGCACTGGTAAGGTACCTAGGCACATTAGGTACCAAGGTAAGTACCTATCTATTGTCCAGACTGTAAAGTATGGCACAAGGTTCACTGGGGCACATCAGCCCACAGTGAAAATATGCATCAGTCCACACCAAGGGTGAGAAATTGACTCCAATCTGCACCCCCCCCACCCCCCACCCCCAATCCATAGCCAGGAATTTGTAATGGCTAATACCTAACATGCTAAGATTGGTTTGTTAGCCTACTTAATTTGAAACTAATAATTTGAGTTCCACCCATAAGTTATGTTCAGTCAAATTAATTTCACCAAAATTGCATTGCAGGTTAGGTTGGGCAGTGGGTATCTGGTCACCTAGAGCTAGGTACCTTACCAAGGTAGTTGTTCATATGGGCCCCATTAGGGGCCCACACCCACCTCTCAGGGAGCCTGCACTGCTTGGGGCACTGACTCCCAGGGGCCCACATCTCTTGTGGGTCCCACATGCTGCTTACCTTACCTTACCTTAAGTACCTATTGTCGGGTAAAAATTACGCCAAAAAGTTGGTCCTGATTATAACAAAACATTACCCTTTCCTTATCTCAGTCCTGTTGATTCAGATTAGAGTCGTTAGTAAAAAGAGAATAATGAAAATCACCCACACAAACACACACACAGATGCACATATCACATGCACCCATGCATACACAACACCCACACCCCACACTCACCCAACAAATCTCACCAAAAGCCAGCACATGCATTTTTAACAGTAGGTGGGTAGAGATCTCTTACCTCTGGACCAGCTCTTCCTTCCTGCCCTTTGTGGATGCATGCCTTTCCCTTAATAAGCTTGAAAGTTGAGGTGTTGTGAAACTCCCATAAAATCCCTATCACTATTCAAGTCCATAATTGCGCCTAGTAGCTACCACCGTAACGTGCAGTCAATAGCAAAGCACTTGCCAGCTCAGACGCGTATGTTCTACCCAAGCTAGTGGCCAGAGTCCGATAATTGGCGAGTTCCTGGCACACTGTAACCCATGAACAACCTTTCTTCAACACAATATTTCCGAAATTCTTGGCCTAAATGACTTGCAACCCTAATAAAAGCCACATGCCAACACCGACTCCCGGCAACCCCACGCAAAATGCACAGCAAAGATGGCCGACGCCTCCTCGTCGGGTGACCATTGCGTACAGCGCCGCCCTGGTGGCCAAATCGTAGCTTTCAGACCCCATTGGCTGCACCTTCCGCCACTCCCCTCGCTCACGGATTTGTCAGCGAAATACAGCCTCTTTCAGAAGCAAATGCGCTCCTTTCGTACCAAAAGGCTCGATACGCTCAAGTGCACTCTCTCTCCTCCCAACGAATTTTCCCGTCGAAGGCACCTCTCCGACGAAATTTTCCATTTCCCAATGAAAATGTCTGTATTTTCCTCTCCATGCGTAGTGGTCTAAAACATGTAAGCGCACCACATGCATGGTAAAACTCTATGTGAGTACTCCTTTGTTAAGGCTGTCAGTCACTTGGCGTGAAACCGTATCAAATGCATGGAGTACAGGCGCCTGGTAGGATTTTGTGACGTCACGATCGCAACGCTACTTTTCGACAGGATTCGAAGATTATGTTTACGATTGACGTGGCCAGGCCTTTAACGCGGCCTTTATGAAAACAGTATGCTTGCATTTGGATGCGAGGTTACCGCGACCATCCTATAATATTATTTTTAAAAAGAGTGGTGTACGCTTGGTGCCTTCTTATATATCAAATCTTATAATAGGTATGCTTCCCAGGTAAGTTGGTGGGTCATGGTCCATTAGTTTTTGTATTTCATTCACACCTACTTTCCTTGAAGGTTGTGCCTAGGTAGGTAGGTACCTACCTGGGTGAAATGTGGTGCTTAGTTACTCACATTCTCTTGTCAGGGACAATGGCATTGACAGGGTAAATTCGCATTATAGGGCAGTAGGCAAATACAAGCATTTTTCTAAAGAAGTAAGTACCTACCTTGGTAGGTAGGTACCTACCTACCTACCATGTTTATGAATGTCTGTGAGACCATGTGACCACTTGTTAGTTGTTTATATAGGCACTAAATGACCTTGCAATCAGCATACCCTCAAGCCCAGATCCTAGGCAATTAATGGATCAAATTGAGTCATTTCTTGTGCAAATGACTTGTGCAAGTCACCACCTTTCAGTTGGTGAGCAAAATATTACCAAAAAGGTGTCATTGAGTGAAGTAATATATGCGTACCTAGGTAGGGGTAGGTACCTACCTACCTAATGAAGGTATTATTGTACTTTATCACATTCAAGGGATTTGTTTTACACACATTTTACCTGCATGAAGCAAAAAGAAAGGATTAGGATAGGTTTAGTTAAGTTGGATTAGGTGGAACAATAGCTGTTCAAATTGAGTTAATTTGGCTTTGATAACAAGTGGTAAAAATGCATAGGTTTTGGAGGTAGCCCAAACCAAATTTTGGGGCCAAAGATGGAATCTTTGGCAGCAGGCACCTTAGGAAGTGTCAATTTTCCAAAAACTGAAGAAAAACTGCAAATATTAAATATTGCATTTTTGGAAGATGGGCCTTGGCTTTGGCTTATGGCTTTTTCAAGCCATTTTTCTGTGATTTCTGGTGACTGCAATGCTTAGGAGGTCATCAAATCTGGTAAAAGAGTTGTTAAAACTTCATTAATTTCTCAGAAATGGCTTTTTGAGACAGGTAATATCAATTCAGAGATTATTTCAAGACTATCCAAAAGGGCTTGTTATGGTACATCTTTTTCATCCAAGTTTTTTAATTAGCAAAAGTTTGTGTCCTTAATTAGTTAATTTTGTAGTTGCATGTGCATTCAGAGAACAGTAGAGCATCCAATATTGTATATTTCTGAGACTTCTGAATATGTGCAGATAGCCAATGCCATATGGAACATGTTATCTCATATAAAAAGTCAATTTTGAGTGGAAAGATTTATGCAAGATTGGATTTTAAGTAAGTGTTGGTTTTTCCATATTTTGTTTGTCTAAACCTGCCAGATATCTGAATTTTCCTCACTTCAAATCTTCCTCCTGTGTATTATTTGTATTTTGGATGCTGATTCAGAATATATATAGCCAAAAAATCTGAGTTTTTTGTATAAAATTTTAACTGCCAAAATTATACTTGGAAAGTTGTGGAAAGAACAGATTTAGATGCAGAATTAAATGGTGATCTCAAATATCACCTTATTCTCTAACCTATTGTCTCAGGACCTGGTGGAACCTAAAAAATAATTTACAGATCTCAGTTTTCCAATATCTTGAAGGTTTTAAAAAAAACATTAATCAGAATGTTACCACCTGAATCATGTAAAACATAGGATTTGTACTAAGATGTTTACCCTAGATCTAAAAATATTTGTTAAAAAATGGCAAAACATTTAGAAAATCTTTAGGACTTTTTCTTCCAAAAGAAAAGTATCATGAAATAACACAGCCTTCCAACACACAACCGTCCTGCTCTCTAGCTTGTAAACTTGTGAAGTTATTGGCATTGAAACAAATACTCTAAAACTACCATTCTATTTGACAGTGTCATGAAATTGTTTTTCTTGGATGGAGGTGATGGGTAGGGCCCAAAAAATCAACTTATAGATGATGTGGGTCTATATCAAAACCTCTAATGCCCAAGATCTATAGTAATCCAGAACTTATAATACTCAAAACATATCATGCTTTAGAACCTCTAAGTTGTGGTCTTGTCAGAATGTTTAAAGCCTATGAAACTTGAAACCTATAATGTCTCAAACAATATAATGCTTGGATCATATGGCTGTCCAGAATGTATAATATCCAAATTCTATGATGCTTCAAAACCTCTAATACTATGTCCTGTGGGAATGTTCAACGCATGATTTTCAAAACCTATAATACTTTGAAACCTATATTGCTCAATTCCTATAATGCTTTGTTTGAAATCATATTCAGAAGATATAATTCCCAAAACATCTAATGCTTCAAAACAAGTACCTAATGCTTGAAGCCTATAATGCACAGAATCAATATGTGCTGAATACCTAAATTGCTTAACACCTACCATATCAGTTGATGGCTGTATGCCATACCATCTATCCATTTACTCGACATCGCCATCGTACTCTATCAATACTCGTGCCGGATACAGGGTCTGGTGCAGTTGCTTCAAAACCAGAGGGGCAGCCAAGGGTGGGGGTGGGAGCCCGCCCTGAGGAATACAAATACACTAGATCAAACAGGAAATTTTGATATTTTCACAAATAGGCGCTATATGACCTTTGCAGTCGATGTGCCCTTAAACTACAATAACTAACGATATTTTCACAATGCAGCACCGAAAATGTTTGGCATTCCTTGCTCGCTGTGAAATTGAAAGCCATCATACTTTGTATCTCGTTTTCGCCTTCAGGTATGTTGTACGAGATTGAAGCTGGGAGAAAACTGGGGAGTAGCGCTTATGTGTCCCAAGATGGGTATGTCTATACCGCATGGAACATCATTGGACTCTCGACTTACTTGAAGTAAGTAAACTCGGTAGGTACCTACCGCTCCTCCGGACATGTGCCCCCCCCAGGACAATTCCTGGACTGATGCCTGGTTCTAATCATCGATTATCAACCTACGGGTGGTAGAGTCATAAAGACATAAAGACATAAAAGATCAGTGCAACTATGAGCCACAAGGGCCCTTCTTGGTTGCACTCTGTACACTGAACCAGTTGTCCATCAAATGTGTTGATCAACTCTCCCTGGAATACAGAAATACAAGCCCCCTATTCTTATAATGATTGTCTATGCTGTTCTTAAAGATGTTCAGTGTGTTGCTACTGACAATGGTTTCTGGCAGCTGGTTCCAGTGTTCTACTACCCTGTTGGTGAAGAAGGACTGTCTTAACCTTGTCCTGCTGTGATTAACTTTAATTTTGAATTGATGACCTCTAATTGCATCATTTCTGTTAAATTCAAACAGTTCCCTGAGATAACCCTGTTCCTGACCATGAACAAATTGAAAGACCTCGATGGGATCTCCTCTCAGCCTTCTATATCTAAGTGAAAACATATTCAAGTTCTTCAATCTTTCCTCATATGCCAGGTTGCCCATACCATTCACCATTTTTGTTGTCCTCTTTTGTACTCTCTCTAAAAGCCAACAATCTTTTTCATAACTAGGGGACCAAGCTTGGACACAATATTCCAGATGTGGCCTGACATATGCACAATAAAGCTTCCTGATGACTTCCTCACTTTTGTATAATACATTCCTATTTATTGCCCCAAGCATTCTTAGTGCCTTCTTCCTGGCTTCTTTGGTCTGTTCTGATGCCCCCAATTTTGTGTTAAAAATAACACCTAAGTCCTTCTCCTACTGAGTCACAGATAGTACTTGGCCACCCATCAAGTATGGAGCCTTGATATGCTGCCTACCTACATGCATGATTTTGCGCTTATCAAAATTAAATTTCATTTGCCATTTTTCGGACCACTTCACAAGCTCGTCTAAGTCTTTCTGCAGCAAGACCTGCTCATTGTGCCCTGTTATTGCCCTAAAGACCTTCAAATCATCTGCAAATTTCAAAACGTTACTGCTTAGGCCACTTTCAATGTTATTTACAAACATAATGAACAATAGTGGTCCCAGTACTGACCCTTGGGGGACTCCACTAAGAACATTTTGCCATGATGATTTTGTGCCATTTAGCATCACTCTCTGCTGTGTATCTGAAAGCCACAACCCTATCCATTTTAGGATGTTACCCACAATACCATGGGC
Source organism: Ashinkailepas kermadecensis (assembly GCA_034440615.1). Taxonomy (NCBI): domain Eukaryota; kingdom Metazoa; phylum Arthropoda; class Thecostraca; family Neolepadidae; genus Ashinkailepas; species Ashinkailepas kermadecensis. Next base: position 191,155 of record JAOTOM010004168.1, read on the forward strand.
CTGAAGCTGCATCATTAACCGTTTATGAGGTACCTTGTCAAAGGCCTTGCTAAAGTCAAGATATGCTACATCAACCTGATTTCCCTGATCAAATTGTTCTGTAGCAAAATAAAAAAGTCCAAGAGATTTGTGAGACACGATCGCCCTTTTCTAAACCCATGTTGAGTATCTTGAATCACTCTGTTTCCTTCCAGAAAACTGACTATTTTATCCTTGATAATTGATTCAAGTACCTTGCAGACTAGTGATGTGAGGCTTACTGGCCTATAGTTTTCAACTTTCCCTCTTTCTCCTTTCTTGAAAATAGGAACTACATTTGCCCTTTTCCAATCGGTTGGAATTTCATTTTGTGAAACTGATCTACAAAATATTATACTGAGTGGAATTGCCAATTCTTTTTCAGCTTCCCGCAATACCCTAGCATAAATTCCATCAGGTCCTGCTGCCTTGTTTGGCTTTATTTTCCTGACATAATTCAAAACAACATCACTGTCAATGAAATCAACATCATGTAACTGATCACCTGTTGCTGGGCTGTGGTTCACAGTTGGCAGATTTGTCACATCCTCCAATGTAAACACTGATTTAAACTGCTTGCTCAATTCCTCAACCATCTCACTATCCTCACTCAATATAATCCCATTTACTTCCAGTGGACCAATTGTGCTTGAAACTTTACTTAGCTTGTAGAAACTAAAGAACTTTTTACTGTCCCCATTACAGTTCCTAGCCAAATCCAATTCTTTTGCTCGCTTTGCTGCTCTGGTTTTCTGTTTCACAGCGTCTCTAGCTTTTTGATACAACCTTAGATTTACTATATTTGAAGCTTCCTTAAATACTCTAAATGCATCTTTCTTAGCCTTAATTGCTTTTGTCAAATCTGGTGTAAGCCATGCTGGTTTTCCTACTCTTCTTTTGTGCCTTTGCTTTTGGGGGACATGTCTAATCTGAATTTCCCGCAAGTAAGATTTGAACTTTTCCCACATTTCACAGGCATTTAAATCGGAGAATTCTTCTTCCCATTTTATGGCACTTAAAAAGCTACTCTCATGCAGTCAAAGTCTGCCCTGTTAAAATTTGGAACCTTTGCCAAATTATCCTTGATTGTCCCTGCTACATGTGCCTTGAATCTCACTATGTTATGGTCACTTCTTCCCAGAGTTTCTCCTACAGTCAAGTCTTGAACTAAATCACTTAAATCCGAGAAGACAAGGTCCAAGAATGAGCCCTGCCTAGTTGGTTCTTTTACAAACTGGTGTAAGAACAGGTCCTCTTCAAGGCATTTCCTAAACAGTTTACATGCTGGGGAGCCAACACCAACATTTTCATATCCTTTTAGATTAAAGTCACCAAGAATAAGGCATTTCCTCTGAAAGTTTCTACTGATTTCCTCACAAATCACCTTATCAAGCTCCAGTTGCTGAGAATGTGGCAAGGTTCCTGATCGGTACAAAGCTCCTATTCTCAGTTTATTGCTGTTGCCTTTTCCCACAGAAACATCAAGCCAAATGGACTCCACAGACACATTTTTTACCCCATCTGCTACTTTTTGAGAACTGAATAAGCTATTCACATAAAGCATTACACCACCCCCTTTCACTGCTGGACCCCTATTGCATGAAAACATATTGTATCCCTGGATCTCATAGTCCTGCAAGTTATTCCCAAAATACCCCTCACTGACCCATGCCTCAGTAATGCACACAAAATCTGGTTCCTCATCAGCAACATAACACTTGAACTCGTCAAATTTGGATTGAATACTCTGAGCATTAAGGATCATACACTTAAGAAATGTTCCATAACCATCTTTGTTTTTTTTCATGCTGAGTAGCTCTATCATTTCTGGATGAGCTACCACTCTGCCCCCTTGATCTACTGCCATCCCTATTTGCTGACTGTGAGGTTCTATTGCCTATGCTGTCACTATTGGCATATTCATGAGATGGTAATTCCACTTCTTCCCTCCCCACCCCATTATCTAGTTTCCCTGAAGGACATGTTCATACACTTTACTTAACACTTGCACCCCCTTCTTGGAGAAGTGTAGGCCATCCCTTTCATAGAGGTCCCATGAACCATAAAACCTGCACCACTTGTCAACAAAGGTCAAACCTAACTCATTGCAGAGCCGACCCACCCTGGCATTGGCTGCCAGTGCCCTAGAGCTCCACTCAGGGGAGACTTCAGCCCTGGGCAGAATAGCTGTCACAATAACTCTGCTTTTGCTCTGCTTCAGGGTGGCCAGAAGGGCCCTGTAGTCCTGCAGCAGCTCCTCACTCCTAGCAGGACCTACGTTGTTCACTCCTACCTGCACTATAACTGTACTAAGCTGGTCCTCACTGGTGGCCTGTGCCACCACTGGGACCAGGTCTCTAACCTTGGCACCAGGCCTGGTGATGCACCTCCTGCCTCTCCTACCTTTACAGAAAACTATCTAAATGCCGCACCCGAGAGTCTCCTACAACCAGCACAGTCTCCTTGCTGCTATCACTGCTATCACTATCCTGCGGGCAGTCCTCCAGTGCCTGGAACCTATTGGATGTTATTACTCCTGCCTGTTGAGCTGCTTCACTAGGTTGCTTCCCACTCCTACCACCTACCACCTGCCACTCACTGCCCCCTTGCTTAGGCTCACTCCTCCAAATCCTCCACCCCCTGACTTTAAACCACTGCCCCTCCTGTGCGCTACAACTAGAAATCTTCTGTTCACTAGGAATACTTCTCTCTTCAGATCTTCATGCCACCTCCACAGCAGGGGAAGCTACAGTTACCTGGTGGCCTGTGACCACCTGGGCATAGAATGCCCCTGCTACAGACTGCCCCTTACATGTTACCCTTTCTGGCCAGCCCTGTGAAGCAAGGGAAGCTTTAAGCTTGGAAAGCTCTGCCTTAAGGGCCCTAACCTCATCCTCTAGTGCCTGCATCCTGGTAGTAACCATCCTAAAGGCTGCAGCTTATTCCTAGATTGAGATTGAAAAGTAACTTGCTGCAAAATGATTTACCAAATAACAGAGCAGAGCGAAATAACCGACAAAGCTTAGGTCTATGCTAGTTCCTAACTATGCAGCACTTACAAGGTAATCACTGTGCAGAAAGTTGACTGTGGTTTTAAAGAAAGAAGAAATCACTCGCTGAATAACTGCCAAAAATGGAATAAATAGCTGAAAACACTAGACAAAGACACACTAGACACACTAGACAAAGACAGACAGAATGGACAAAATGGCGCTGGGCAGCGTCTCTTGGTGTAAATATTATAATATGCTTGCTAAAAAAGAAACTTATGAGCTAAAACTATGCAAATATATGCACAGAAGTAATTGCTAAATACCTATCCACAGTTAAGCCTAGGATACTGCCCGGTTCTGCAACAACTTATCTGGGAAGCAGGAGCTCCACACCGACGTGTTTCCACCTTGACACCTGAGTCATGGAAGACAAGGGACCGTTTGTTGTGGAACGGCAGTGGTTCGTAGTGGCAACCTCACCGTAAATGTCCATCACTCGTTCGCGCCTTCTCTTGCAGAGAAGTCGCTCTTATCCGCCCCTCTCCCATGGAAAGAGCGCAGGGTGCACATGACATATTCCATGCAATGGAGCACCACGAACGTCAGGTTTCCTTCAGCTTGGCCATGGTCAAGGCGGTATAATCTGCCCCTGTCCCTATAAAAGTTGGATCTGCCCATGATGTGTTCCGCCCAGATGCAGAAATTGCCTATCCGTAAAACCAGTGAGTCAACTGAGAAATCACCAACACTGAGTAATTGATGTCAGGGAGCTTCTGCTCCAATCTACCATTTCACAAGCCAAACGCGGCCAACGCGGCGAGCAATTCATGTCCTATGGACGCTACATGACCAATGAAGTCGATGCGCCCTTAAGCCCAAATAACTAACTGACTAATTCATGTCCTATTCGCATGTATGGCCGCTCTGGTGGCGTCTGGTGGAAGCTTTCGCGCGGTGTCTCCAATTGGTGGAGATGTGGAGTGAACCGACCGATGATCGAATGCAGTCGGTTGGTTGGTTGGCTATCTGGGTTTTAGGGCGCATCGACCAGGTTTTGGTCATTTGGCGCCCATATATGGTATGCAGTCGTCAGCTCATGTAGGTTTTTTTCAGCATTATAGGCTCTGGCCATTATAGATTCCATGCGATATATATTTTGAGCATTAGTCGTTTTGAAGCATTTGATGTTTCGAAAATTATACTTTCTGAATATTAATTGAAACAAACCATTATAGGAATTGAGCATTATAGGTTTCGAAGCATTATAGGTTGTAAGCATTATATGTTTCGAACATTCCTCCTGGTGGCGTCTGGTGGAAGCTTTCGCGTGGTGTCTCCCATTGGTGGAGATGTGGAGTGAACCGACCGATGATCGAATGCAGTCGGTTGGTTGGTTGGCTATCTGGGTTTTAGGGCGCATCGACCAGGTTTTGGTCATTTGGCGCCCATATATGGTATGCAGTCGTCAGCTCATGTAGGTTTTTCAGCATTATAGGCTCTGGCCATTATAGATTCCATGCAATATATATTTTGAGCATTAGTGGTTAAAGGATTTGTCTTTTATGAGATAATTGGCAGTTGTCATTGAATCATTGAAATGATCGTATTATGGGTGTTGTTACTTGGCACACTATCTCTAATGTCATTTCGTGAATAGGTCAAATTGCGGCATGAATATAAAATGTAGCCAATGAGAACTGTTTTCAGCATAATTCTTTTTAGGATATGATTTTGGCTGATCTTTTCAACACAATGCATATGTTCAGTGCACTTCGAGAAGAAAACCATATTATTTTTATATCAGGTTTCTCCACAAGCCAAGTCGCACCGCTTTGTGGCTGGTACCATTATTAACGAAACGCTTTAGCAGTGTTTAAGTTTTCCATGGTGATGCCATCCTACTGATGTTCCGATCTGTTTCAGAATGGTTCCTGTTCTTTTCCATCTGATAATCATCTGCCTCGTTGACCATTGTGTTGTCACCGGGGAGCCACATGAAGCACCAGCACATGCCACCAGCATTCTTCCGATGGACATCCCGGTGTCATCACCAGCACTGACGTCTGTAGCAGCATCTGTCGGGGTGTCAGAAGCAGTATCAGTACCGGGACTGGTCATGAAGACACCAGCACTGACGTCTGTAGCAACATCTGTCGGGGTGTCAGAAGCAGTATCAGTACCGGGACTGGTCATGAAGACACCAGCACTGACGTCTGTAGCAGCATCTGTCGGGGTGTCAGAAGCAGTATCAGTACCGGGACTGGTCATGAAGACACCAGCACTGACGTCTGTAGCAGCATCTGTCGGGGTGTCAGAAGCAGTATCAGTACCGGGACTGGTCATGAAGACACCAGCACTGACGTCTGTAGCAGCATCTGTCCGGGTGTCAGAAGCAGGATCAGTACCGGGACTGGTCATGAAGACACCAGCACTGACGTCTGTAGCAGCATCTGTCGGGGTGTCAGAAGCAGTATCAGTACCGGCACTGGTCATGAACACACCAGTGGTGGCGCCGGTGTTGAGTTCTGAACCAACTGCGCTTGGATCGCTCCCACGCAGCTCCGCGGCGGTGAAGGTAGGGCTGCCGCACCTCCAAAGCACCCAGACGGCCATTGTCCAGCCAATCGACGATGGCGTCGCAGGTACCCGGAAAACAGGCGATAAGGGCGCTGGTGTCCAAGAACTCGACAATGACGCCACAGGTGTCCAGCCAGCCACCGATGACAATGCAACAGTCTCGGTCAACAACGTTGATGACACGGGAGTCCGACAAGCCAGCGATGCGGTCGCAAGGATCCAGTCAGTCAGTGATGATGACACGGGAGTTCGGCGAGCCGACGATGAGGTCGTAGTGGTCCAGTCAGTCAGCAACGACGGTGAGGACAAGGGAGTCCGGCGAGTTTACGGAGTTCACCCGGGTGGAGCGCCTGTCGTCGACGACACGGAGATACGGAACAATTCTGCGGTGGAGTGCGGCGAGGAGGCGCGTCCGCTGTCAGACACCAAGCTCTGGTTGAACATAGGCCTGCCGCTGGTGGTGATAGTGATGGCGGTGGTGGGCGCCGGGTGTTGGCGGCACACGGGGCGGCGCCGGCGCGGCACGCTCGACGTTTCCAAAGCGGCCGCCACATCGCCGTGGGCACGGCCCGCCAAGCCGGCACTGCTGTCCAGGTCGATGCACTACCTTGAGAGCGGTGCCCTCGACCAGTCGCCCGAGCCGCCGCCGCCGCCCTACCGTCGCTCCGCGCACGTGGGCGCCACTAACGCCGCCGCCGTCTCCCTGCAGCTGGTGGAGCGGGCGGCCTCCACGAATGGCTCAGTCGGCTCGCCAGCAAAGTCCATCAAGGCTGACGAGGAGTCCGGTACGTCCATTGAACCGTATGTAACGTTAGAGATGGATAGCTTATAAACATGTAATATATAAACACGTAATGCATATACATAAGCACACACACATATAAACATGTATAAATGAACATGTAAAACATATACGAATAAAATATAACATGTAGTATAAAATGGGCTTTCTCTTCGGCATTCACGCCTTCAGATTATGCTTCCATCTCTCTTTTTTTCCAGGGCTTGTGCTAGGACAAAAGGAAGAGAAAAGGCAATTGCATGGATTGTTTTCCACCTTTTTGGGAAATGGAGCTCCTCCCCACCTCCCTCACACCCCACTGTTGCTAAAGTGTGCATTTCAAGGCTTTTTGTTGCAAAATTTCGGCGGAAGCCAACTCGTTTAGCTGGGACAAGGGTCATTGTTCATTTTTTTTTGGGGGGGGAGAAGGGATTTCTAAAATGGTAAATTTAAAAACTAATTGGTGGATTTCCGTTGGCCATGGGACTTTACCAACAGGCTTTTTTGTACAAACCTCCTGTCGTTTACTTTTGTTTAACCTTTCCCCATGCCTGCCACTGCCCCGTCCCCCATTAACCGGCTGGATCCTCCCTGACAGGCAGAGCTGGAGATTGCTCTGGAAAAGTGGGCAATATCAATTTCTCGATATGATAAGCGTGCCAGGAAGCGTGACGGAGGTCATCCAGCTGGTGAGGAATATTGGCTGACAGTTTTTGTAAGAACAGCGTCACATACACCATACCTGAGAAGGTGGTCGCCATGTTCGGAAGCTCCGTTGTTTACAAAGGTGAATACCCACATGGTCTGTAGCACGAGTCGTAAGGGCAGAGTGCCATAGTTGTGATTTGTGTCATGCATTTGAATCATCTGTTCGTGAAACGTAATGTTTCTTTTATAGGAGCGACCTATCAGGCGATGAAAAACGGGGATGGAGAAGAAACGGGGTTAATACTTCCATTAACCCCTTTCCGATCTTTCCGTTCAGATCCTCACACCCAGTCTCGGGGGGGGGTAATTATATGCCCCATCTAATCTCCAAATTAAGTGCCGCACGAAAACGAATGAGGTGTCATCGGAAAGCGCTCGACGAGTAGGCCCCGAAGCCACCCCTCAATATTCCCCCCCCCCCAAAAAAAAAGTGACGCCACAGTGGGTGTTTATGAGGTCATGACTGACTTCATGTTTTTGGCTCTGGGTATTCCATTTTTTGGAAGATTTAAAAATAAAACATTTGGAATCAGAAAAGGAAGGCGAAAACGACCAGGAGCCAAAATGTTTACCCACTAAAAATGATAAACTATTCTTTGACATTTTTAAAACTTAGTTTTTTAATTTCTTGAATTTTTCTTTTTCTAACAGGTAGAGCGCACCGAGAAACGTTTAAAGTAAATTTAGGCCCACAAAATGCTTACTTTAGCCAGAACCCTCGATTTTAGCCCTCATGGGCAGATACGCAAAACAAATAAGCCATGACAAAACGCAAAAAAAATACTCCGCTGCGTTTTGTTGCGTCCCTAAAGATAAGTAGACGCTAAAAGTTTCATTGAAATATTTGCATCCGTAAAAGCATGAGAATTGGTTGAACATTTTTTTGGAGGTGACCTCACTTGACCTTGACTAACTCGGTGATCGCGGATGACCTGACCACAAAAGTTTGACATGTCAAATTGATGTGGGAAATGGTACGCCAAATTTCGGCACGCTGCCTTTTCATCACTGTCTGCGGTAAAACTTCGGGGGTGGAGGCGGAAAAGACTCCTCGAGACTGCGCGAGTTAAGGAATGGGGAACCGCTAGAGCCACGACAGTCCAAGTCAATAAGACAGCGGGAAATTATTCCCCGCTTCCTATTCATCCCTTGGAAAACGAACTTTAGAAAGAGTGTTTTCTGCCATCTCAGCCGCCTGGAGTAAGATCTACCGGGATTGCGTCAGCCCTGGGCAACAGGGATAGCTTTGTATGGTTTTGGGAGGACACTCAGTGTTAAAATAATGGTTTTTCGTTAGGTGTGAGATGTCGAAACGAGTACAGTAGGATGTCGAAATTCGCCATGGAAACGATGTTCTTTAACATAAGTTTTAAGTTCTTGAAAAACAATTTTGATCCAACAGCATACTCCTACATGCACCTATTTCCTTTGTTTTGAGATATCTAATTTAGGGGTAACTATTTTAGCGATAATGACACAAAATACCCATCCTTATCAATTGATATTATACAACAGACCACATCTTAGGTAATCCTGGATTTGTGCTAAGAGATGTTCGTGCATCACAATCTGTAATAGCAAGCATCAGCATGATATTTATCAACAAGATACTGTTAGAAATTAGGTATGAAGAACCTCAACGACTCATCACGAAGCACGATGTCGATACTCAGTTGGGAGGGATGTCAATTCAGTGTTCAGAAAGTGGCATATTCCACCCTATTTCACGAATAATATATCACTGAGGGCACTTACCCCCTTCCCATGTTGGCTGTGCTCCCCCCAATAATTTCAACTTTTAGCATGGGACCCTATGTGGTATGGACCACAATCCATTTGGGCCCGCCCATTGCCTTCATGTATTGTGCCCTCGCAATATATTTTTTTTCAGAAACCTACACATATGCTCTGCGAGCGTAGAGGTTCCTAGAGTTTTGGCCTCCAATTTGAGAGAGATTGGGTGGGCCTGTCTTACAACAGTGCCCATCACCCGTGTCGGCAGTCTGGGAAGAAAGCTTGGCACTGGTGGAGGGTGGAAGTGCGATCCGCCCGTGCGTCTTGAAGTCGGTCGGCCTGAGCAGTGCCTAAATGCGCTGGTTCGGACTCGGACAACCCACTACAATTGGTGACGGCGGTAGGGTGCGGCTCTCGAATCGGCCGACTCGCACGGCGGCAGTCGGCCGGCTCGATCAGGGGCGGGTCATACTGCAGCAATGGGGTCTGAAAGTTGATAAAGATGTAGATGGCGCTGAGAGTCAATGGTCACCCAGCCTTCTCTGGCGAACCTAAAGCGCTATGTTTTGTGGGTTAGGGAGGGCAGAATCTTTATATTTAAAAAAGCCTATTGTACATTTTGTAAGCAGCGTATGTTGTTTGCGCGTATTTAATTATGTTGAATGTACTTCAGACACGTATAGTTTGCTGGAATATTTACCATTAGTGCGCTAGAAATTAGGAGAAGCAAGCCAGAAGTATGGGTGTATGTGCGGTTCCCGGCTGCCATAAACGTGATCCATCTATCAGGTTTCCAGCAGACTGCAAGGTAAGAAGGCAGAAAATTGATTTGAAAAACAACTATTGTTTGACTGCCTTTCTGTAAAAGACGTAGTGGGAACCATTTAGGAAAGCACTGGTAAGGTACCTAGGCACATTAGGTACCAAGGTAAGTACCTATCTATTGTCCAGACTGTAAAGTATGGCACAAGGTTCACTGGGGCACATCAGCCCACAGTGAAAATATGCACCAATCCACACCAAGGGTGAGAACAAAGATAAGAAGAACTATAAGAGATAAGAACTATACAACAAAGATAAGAACTATAAGAAAAATGGATCCATGATAGGTAGGTACTACGCCTGTAGGAAAGCTGTGGAAATGTAGGAACCAGGGTTGGCAAAATACCGGTAAAAACTAGTTTATGTCATGTCAGTGGCAGAAACCATGGCTGGTATTTACCAGTATAAAGTGGTTAATACCAGTATAAATGAGTCAACACCACTGGTTTATACCGGTTTATACCAGTAAAAACCATCCTGTGGCAAAAACTGGTCAACCCTGGTAGGAACAGTTATCTAAGTAGGTTGAGGTATGGGGAAGCAATATTATATTAGCTTAAAGATTATTAAATGCATCCACCAATATTATGCACATATTGTTTGTGAATGCATCATTAATTTATTGTAAAATTTTATTGCAACCCCCTGCAAAAGGACTCCAAAAAGGTTACCATAGTTACCCTGGCCATGGTTGAGGTGGCCACAGCATATTCTCCACACATGCTGCTTACCTTACCTTACCTTAAGTACCTATTGTCGGGTAAAAATTACGCCAAAAAGTTGGTCCTGATTATAACAAAACATTACCCTTTCCTTATCTCAGTCCTGTTGATTCAGATTAGAGTCATTAGTAAAAAGAGAATAAGGAAAATCACCCACACAAACACACACACAGATGCACATATCACATGCACCCATGCATACACAACACCCACACCCCACACTCACCCAACAAATCTCACCAAAAGCCAGCACATGCATTTTTAACAGTAGGTGGGTAGAGATCTCTTACCTCTGGACCAGCTCTTCCTTCCTGCCCTTTGTGGATGCATGCCTTTCCCTTAATAAGCTTGAAAGTTGAGGTGTTGTGAAACTCCCATAAAAATCCCTATCACTATTCAAGTCCATAATTGCGCCTAGTAGCTACCACCGTAACGTGCAGTCAATAGCAAAGCACTTGCCAGCTCAGACGTGTATGTTCTACCCAAGCTAGTGGCCAGAGTCCGATAATTGGCGAGTTCCTGGCACACTGTAACCCATGAACAACCTTTCTTCAACACAATATTTCCGAAATCCTTGGCCTAAATGACTTGCAACCCTAATAAAAGCCACATGCCAACACCGACTCCTGGCAACCCCACGCAAAATGCACAGCAAAGATGGCTGACGCCTCCTCGTCGGGTGACCATTGCGTACAGCGCCGCCCTGGTGGCCAAATCGTAGCTTTCAGACCCCATTGTGAGGAGGCACTTGGTCTCTGGTTTAAAAAAATCGGAGGGGAATGCACTCGGGACATCCCGGAGGAGCGCCTCTGGCCGAAAAATTCGAGGGGTGTACTCGAGCACATTGAAGCCTGAGTCCAAGCCTTTTCCTGTCAGGGGCTCCTCTGGTTGAAAAAAAATGGGGGGTTGCACTCGAGCCTTCCCGGAGGGGCGCCTTTTTCCGACTGGAGGGACTTCAATTTCCATGGGGGCACATATTCATAGTGTCCCCCTGTATCCGCCACTGGGTTTAATCGGATGCTGCAGCGGACGGGTCGAGCGAAGCAGTCGCCCGTCTCGATCCCGTTGTAGCGGTATGTACTGACGGTCGAGGCTTGCCTTGGCGTGACGCACGAGTTCAGGCGCTTTCCCAAGAGGATCGCGAGCCTTGGTGGTGAGTGGTGGTGAGTGGTGGTGAGCAAGATTCACGGCTATGGCAGGATGGCGGTCTGACCAGGTTCGTATGGCTAATGCATGCACGCAAATGTACGTAAACGCAGATGTATGTATGGGAAATGTACGTAAACGCAAATGTACGTAAGCGCAAATGTAGGCAAGCGTAAATGTACGTAAGCGCAAAAGTATGTACGAGCCCATTTACGTATGAGCCAATGTACGTAACTTTGGGCATATGTACGAGCCCATTTACGTATGAGCCAATGTACGTAACTTTGCGCATATGTACATTTGCATTTACGTACATTTGGCTAGGTACATCTGTCATACGTACATTTTCTATTACGTGCATTTGCCACAAGCACATTTGCCAAGTTAGTTATTTGGGTTTTAGGGCGCGTCGACCATGTTGATCATATAGCGCACATTTGCCAACTGTACTTTTGTGCGTACGTACGTCTACCATATTCAAGGAGGTCACTGTTAAATTTATTGGGGGCCAGTAATGTTCTTGATAATTATTTTCTCCCGAGGGGCGCCACCGGCTGAAGAAACAAAACTTATTGAGCGGGCGGGGGGGGGGGGGCGGGGCGGGGGAGTGCACTCGAACGTTCCGCAAGGGTGCCTCCATGGGCTCAATGGTAGCTTCTGTCCGATTTTTTTTTTGGGGGGGGGAATCAATGATTGGGGTGCCAAGTTAATAATTAGAGGAGGGCAGTGCCTACTCAGTGCATACAAAGTGACACCCCGACCATACTTACTTTTTGCATACGTACATTTTCTTACCCACATTTGCCATGCGTACATTTGCTTATATGCATTTGCTTTCGTACATCTTCTTACGTACATCTGTCATACGTACACTTGCGCTTACATACATTTTGGGCACCCAAATTTACATTAATTGCTCTAACGTACTTTTGAGTTTATGTATATTTGCGCTTACACTGGCGGATCTAGCCTACCGGTTTGGGGGGGGCAACTTTCGGTTTTCGGCGTCAGCCCCCCCCCCGCTCCCCTCCCCCAGTGGCGTACCCAGGAATTGCACAGGGGAGGGATCGAACGGATTTGGAGGGTGCCCATTCTCCCACTATTTTTGCTTTAAAGCACCGGATTTCGACCACTATTTGGCAAAGGGGCCCATTTATTAAAATAATAATTAAGGACACAATTTCTGGTGTAGGGGCCACAACCTACCTCCACCGTTTCTAAGTTACCGGATTTTTGTTCTTGTTTACCAAAACGTTCACGTTCAACGTCTTGTACCACGTCAACGTTCGTGCACGTGTACACACTGGTGGATCCGATTTTGTCAACTTTTGCTGTAAGCAGAACTTGAGCAGCATGGAACCCTCGATGTGTGTCAGAATCTACTCTGCTACCATATTGGCTTCTAAACAATTATAAAAAATACTTTTAAAATTGGAGATTCTTTCATTCAGACTCTATTTTTTAACCTCGGCAAAGGTTACTGCATTTTAATTTAGTTTACTTCTGTTGGTTTCGGGGGGCCAAAAGACACTATGGCCCCCCTTTTAAGCGCTTCGGGGGGGGGCATGGGCGGAATGGCCCCTCCTTGGATCCGCTAGTGTGCGCTTACGTACCTTTACACTTACGTACATTTGTTATACGCGCTTTTCCGTTTACGTACTTTGCATTCACGCACATTGGCTCATACGTACGTTTTATCTGACGTAAATCTGCGTCGACACATTTGCGCCCACATTCATTTGCGCATACGTACTTTTGCGCGTACGTAAATGTATGCGTACGTACTTTGTGCTTACGTACATTTGCGCTTACTTACTTTTCCACTTACGTCCATTTGTGCGGACGTACTTTTGGGCTTGCGCACATTTGCGCATACGTACATTAGCGTTTACGTACATTTGCGTATACGTACATTTGCGCATACCTATAGTTGCTCTTACGTACATTTGCGCATGCGTACTTTTACGCTTTCGTACATTGGCGGTTACGTACATTTGCCGACACGTACATTTCCTCTAACGTACATAAGCCATTCGTATATTTGCCACACGTAATTTTGCGCTTACGTGCATCTGCATTACGTACTTTTGCGCATACGTTCTCTTGCTTACGTGCTTTTACGTGCTTTTGCTTACGTACATCTGTCATACGTACATTTCTTCGTACATCTGTCATACGTACATTTGCTTACGTACATCTGTCATGCGTACATTTCCTTACGTACATCTGTCATACGTACATTTGCTTACGTACATCTGTCATACGTACATCTGTTATACGTCCATTTGTCCTTACGTACATGTGTGCTAGAATCAATCAAGAGTGTAGCCAGAATCCGCTCAAGGAGGATATATTTGGGGGGACCTCGCCGCTCAATTCCGGCAAACTCGCATTTCTGTCCGATGGTCCTCTGGCGAGAATGTGTATAAGGTTACATCATGCTCTGTGGCCCTTCAATATTTGGTTCAGGGATCATTTCACCGAACCTGGGCACTGCTCAGAGGCAGAGACACCATCAGGTTTTTTCACCAATGGGGCACCCCAAGTCCCAGGGTACGGTACATTGGTACGGCTCATGGGCCTAGTGTTAAACGTTCAGGAAAATAGCTCTCCCAGGGGGAGGGGACACGGTGGGTTTCCGGGGAGGCTTTGCCGCCTCAGCAGGATTCGAATTATGCTTTGGAACCTTGGAATCCCTCAAAAATCGGCCCCAAAATTTCCGCCCCCCCCAAAAAAAACTTGCGTCGGGGCAAAAATAAATACAATGGGGACACGATAGCTTGCGCCAAAAATGTGACAGCTCTAAAATATGCACCATGACCCAAAATAAACACCGAGAGCTCTCAAAATCACAACGGAGGACCTCAAAACGTACCGGGGCATTCAAATCACACCTGGGCCACAGAGACGGCATGATGACAAAAAAACAAACAGGCGGGGACCAGAAATGAGCGGTGTGATCCCAACGGTGTACCGAAGAAGGCAACGGGAAACAATCCCCCAGAGAGATGGTGGGCCTCAAATAATTGCGACTGGACTCGGGAAAGTGCCACCGAGACTAAACAAAAACCACCAAGTCCAGAAAAACAACCCTGGGCTATATAAATCAATCAGGGAGGCACACTGAAAAACCAATCCGGCCCAGTAAAATCACTATCTTCAAAACTGTACCGGAGGCCCATAGAATAGCGCATGGTCCTGGAAAATGTGCCGACCCCAAAAGGCACGACGGGACCGGATTGCCTTCCCGGTGCCCCTGCTTAATTTCGGTTCCCTGCTGAAAAGGGATTACATTTTTCTAAAAACTTCACCAGGGTAGGGGGTTAAGATCCAGTAAGTTAGAAACGCTGGTGTGGGGGGGGGCACTGGGGGAATGTGCCCACCCATGGAAGTTGGCATCACTCCGGATAGGCTCGAATGCTCCCCCGAATTTCTCAGCCTTAAACTCCAATAACCAACCAACCAACCGAATTTCCAGCCCGAGGCGTCCCTTGGAAGAAAAAGGCACCCCTTCAGTGTGCTTGAATACACCCCCTCGAATTTACCAGTTCGAGGCACCATTTGGAAGAAAATGCGTTCCATCGGTGTGTTCTAGTGCACCACCGCGACTTTTCAGTTGAGATGCCTCTCCAACGAAATGGCCCCCTCCCGAGACAAAGTGCCTTCCATGACAATTCCTGGATCCGCCTCTATCCATGCCTGTTTACACATCCTAGGTTGTTACTTCCCTGTCAATATAGTAATCGTTTACCTGCGACTCGCATCTTCAGTTCTTGAGTTTCGCACCTAAAGGTTAACCCATACCGCTTACTTCCATGCACTTCAAATTGTGCTAGTGTCACAAAGACGAAAACTTCCATGATCGTTGGTGTTGTCAAACAGAGTGCATTATTTGCATGCATCACCGTAGGCCTAATGCTGCATTTATAAATTATTGTGTTGCATTGGCAACACCGAACGTTCTATACCTGTGGTATCACCTGTGCACCCATCGGCCTTTGATTTGAGCAGAAATACACAACACCAACGACGAAACATCTCAACTATAGTCAGCGATATCCAGACTGTCTCGCCAGGGGATAGCAGAAAAGCATTCACATGAAAATACCACACTGCAGATGATTAAAATAGCACATGACGGGGAAACTTACTTTCAAAATAGGCTAGCCGCTCCCGTAGCTCAGTTGGTTAGAGCGCAGGCCTGCACTGGTCTCCCTCTGTTTTGGCAACACAGGGTTCGAGTCGCTTCACGCGCTCGCATTTAGCCCCCGGCTGGGAGAGTCAGTTGGCAGCTGGCCCGATTAGGCCGGGGACGAGCTACCGGGCGGCCGTGTCGGTGTATTGACGGCAATTTAAACTTTCGGTCAAAATTCTGCCGATGAACTGGAATTCACGGATTGGGTGGTGGGACATGGGTTCACGCAACAAGCTCTGCTTAGCTATAGGACCCTGGTTCATAAAGCCACCCCAGCAAGAACTCGGATTATTTTTTTATTTTGTAGTATATAAAATCGGACGCCTGGGCTGTCTCAGTACGGTCGGAGCATATACATGACAACACAACAAGGCAGCCACCTTAGCTAATAGAGGACGAAATGCTTCATTCTTAAAAGAAAACATCTAGGCAGTGGTGTATAGCCAGGCAAAACATTATTAAGAAGATGTATATAAATATATATATATATATATATATATATATATATGTCACAAAGACGAAAACTTCCATGATCCTTGGTGTTGTCAAACCGAGTGCATTATTTGCATGCATCACCGTAGGCCTAATGCTGCATTTATAAATTATTGTGTTGCATTGGCAACACCAAACGTTCTATACCTGTGGTATCACCTGTGCACCCATCGGCCATTGATTTGAACAGAAATACACAACACCAACGACGAGACATCTCAGCTATAGTCCACGATATCCAGACTGTCTCGCCAGGAGGTAGCAGAAAAACATGCACATGAAAATACAACACTGAAGATGCACAAAATAGCACATGATGGGCAGGCTTACTTTCAAAATCGGACGCCTAGGCCGTCTCAGTACGACCGGAGCATATACATGACAACACAACACGGCAGCCACCTAAGCTAGGGGACGGTGGTCTGGGTGATGCTCGTCTCGCAATCGAAAGATTGTGGGTTCGAATCTCGCTACTCTTCGCCCGCGACCAATCGGCGTGAGATTGGCGACGCTATATGACCTAACGGTCGACGGTCGTAAAACCAATAACCAACCACCTAAGCTAATACAGGACGAAATGCTTCATTCTTAAAAGAAAACAATTAGGCAGTGGCGTATAGCCAGGCAAAACTTTATTGAGAAGATGGTTTGTGGCTATCCATCAACAATATATGATATATATATATATATAATGTTTTGTTAAAGACAACAGCAAATCTTGCTTTGATAAGCTTTTTCGTACATCTTTCCAACCCCTCTTCATTTAGGTCGTAAAGTATTCGTCCGATATCATTCATTTATTCTTAACGTTTCGGTGTACTTTCACCATTTTCAAAAGATTATTTCGGCATTCGTCTAGCTATCACAGCACGTACTAATAGCGCATAATTACGCACCATTGCGCCATGGTCATTCATTTAGGTCGAATTTGAACGAAAGTGCCCTCCCTGATCAACATTCCTGCATCCGCCCCGTATATATATATATATATATATATATATACAAATACACTAATATATATTACCTGGGCTATCTAAGGGGCCTCCATCCGAAGGGGACCTGCAGCGGTAAGGAGCCTCTTGTTCCGGCTATATGGGGCTTCCTGTCGTTGGCGTATCCAGGGAGGGAAGTTGGGTCATATCCCCCATGGAAGGTAACGTCCCTTCGACCAGGAAAATGCGTCCCTCCACGAAGGCTCGAGTGCACCCGATCCCCCTCGAATTTTTCAGCCAGAGGCGCCCCTCGGCAGGAAAGGCACCCCTCGAGATATTTTCGCGGTGGCGCCACTCCAGACACGTGTCCCCTCCCCCAGATGACAATTCCTGGATCCGTCCCTGCTTCCTGTGGCAGCTATGGGTTTCGGTAACTGGACAAATGTACGTAAAGCAAATGTACGTATGGCAGATGTACGTACGCAAATGTACGTAAGCAAATGTACGTAAGCGCAGATGTACGCACGGCAATTGTACGTAAGCGCAGATGTACGTATGGCTAATGTACGTAAGCGCAAATGTACGTATTGCAAATGTACGTATCCGCAAATGCACGTATGCGCAAATGTACGTCAGCGCAAATGTACGTATGCGCAAAAGTACGTATGCGCAAATGTACGTAAGCGCAAATGTACGTATGCGCAAATGTACGTGTGCGCAAGAGTACGAATGCGCAAATGTACGTAAGCACAAGTGTACGTTGGTTGGTTATTGGTTTACGACAAATCGAACGTTGGTCATGTGCGCAAATGTCACGCTGGTCGCGGGCAAGAGTAGCGACGGCGAGACTCGACCCACAATGCGTTCAATTGTGAGACGTTATAGCACAAGTCGTGCTACGTAAGCGCAAACGTACCTAAGCGCAAATGTACGCAAGCGCAAATGCACGTATGCGCAAAAGTACGTAAGCGCAAATGTACGTATGCGCAAAAGTACGTATGCACAAATGTACGTAAGCGCAAATGTACGTATGCGCAAAAGTACGTAAGCGCAAAGGTACGTATGCGCAAAAGTACGGAAGCACAAATGTACGTATGCGCAAAAGTACGTATGCGCAAATGTACGTAAGCGCAAATGTACGTATGCGCAAAAGTATGTAAGCACAAATGTACGTAAGCGCAAAAATACGTATGCGCAAATGTACGTAAGCGCAAATGTACGTAAAAGCAAATGTATGTCAGTACAGCTTCACGTAACCCAAGTGTGTGAAAGCGCACGTTTACGTATGCGCATATGTACGTATGCGCAAATGTACGTAAGCGTAAATGTACGTAAGCGCAAAAGTATGTAAGCGCAAATGTCCGTAAGCGCAAATGTACGTAAGTGCAAATGTACATATGCGCAAATGTACGAAAGCGCACATTTACGCATGCACAAATGCAAGCAAGCGCACATGTACCGAAGCTCAAATGTACAAGTGCGCAAATGTACGTATGCGTAAATGTACGTAATTGCAAATGTACGTAAGCGCAAATGTACGCATGCGCAAAAGTACGTATGCACAAATGTACGTAAGAGCAAATGTATCAGTACAGATTTACGTAACCCAAGTGTATGAAAGCGCACGTTTACGCATGCGCATATGCACGTAATTGCAAAAGTACGTATGCGCAAATGTGCATAAGTGCAGGTGTTTGTAAGCGCAAAGGTGCGTATACGGAAATGTACGTGAGCGCAAATGTACGTATGCACAAGTAATTTAGCGCAAAAGTACGTAAGAGCAAATGTGTGTAAATATAGCTTTACGTAACCACAGTGTAAATGTAAATGCCCGTATGACAAATATATGTCATTACTAATGCACGTAAGCGCAAATGTACGTATGCGCAAAAGTACGTATGCGCAAATGTACGTAAGCGCAAGTGTACGTATGCGCAAATGTACGTATGCGCAAAAGTACGTATGCGCAAATGTACGTAAGCGCAAATGTACGTATGCGCAAAAGTACGTATACGCAAATGTACGTAAGCGCAAATGTACGTATGTGCAAAAGTACGTATGCGCAAATGTACGTAAGCGCAAATGTACGGAAGCGCAAATACACGTATGCGCAAAAATACGTATGCGTAAATGTGCGTAAGCGCAAATGTACGTATGCGCAAAAGTACGTATGCGCACTTGTACGTATGCGCAAAAGTACGTATGCGCAGCAAATGTACGTATTATGCAAAAGTACGTAAGCGCAAATGTACGTAAGCACGAGTGTACGTAAGCGATGAGGACCTCAGATAGTCAGAAAGGGCACTTGGGTCGATAGATGGGGCCCAAGCGGTGCAAAGGTCCCTGGCCTGATGGGGGAGGGGGAGGGGCAAGCTGTTGAAAGAGGGCCTCGGGCCTGACAGAGGAGACTCTGGATCACCAAGGAGGGCTACTGTGCCGACGGACAGATCCCTACCGCCGTAAGATGCTCTGGGCCGTCGGAGAGGGACCAGAGCCGGTATGAACGGCCTCTGGACCGCTGGGGGCCGAAGCTGCACGGAGGGCGCCTTGCGTGATAGAGAAGAACCAAACTTTTGAAGAGGGTACTCCGGCCGGACGGAGTGTCCTGACCGTGGAAGAGGATCCCTGAGCCGACGGATGGGGGCCCGGGCCGGACGTGCAGAGCCTTCGGCTTTGGCTCACGCCGATGAAGAGGGGCCCAAAGCTGACAGTGGGCCTCAGGCCGATAACGAGGCCCCCGAGCGAGGGGACGAGCCGGGCCGGAGCGGTGGGATCCCGTTGCTACGCAAAGGCCCGCTAAGCCCAAGCCCCGAGCCGCTAAAAAGCAGTGGCGTTTCCAAGGGGTGAAAGGGCACCTGCCCCCTGGTTAGTCCGATGGGGCTCTCCAGGCGATCACCCTGAGGGGCAGAGATATAACCGAGGACAAATGCAAACGCATCTAACAGCTTGTGTGGAAATGGCACTCGATACCTGAATACGTTCACCCTGAGAGCTGACAAGGGCCGTGAAGACCAGAGAGAGCCCGCCCTAGAGCTGGAATGCCCGTGGCAGCTGGGAAGAGGAGTCTCAGGTGGAGTGGGCTCGTAGCTTAGGAGCACACAGGGCGCCTGAGAGCTAGAGAGGGCAGGGATGCTCTTTTGGGTTGGAAGGGCCCCTGAGGGATGGACAGGGCCCGTAAGAGCTGAAGAGGACAAGTGAGGGTCCATCTCAGATCTGAAATTCCCCCGAGACGAGAGCTAGACGAAACCATTCAGGACTGTGATGGGTCCCTAAAAGCAGGAAATGGTACCGAGTGATGGAGAGGATCTCGTGAGAGTAATGGAGGACTGGAATGGGATTCTTCCGAGGTTGAGAGCGGCCTCTAATGGATGAACAAGGTCCCCTGAGAGATTACAAATTTAAAGAGCTGTCGATTACTAGGAAGGGTCCCTAGCAGCTTGAGAGGGCCCCCGATGGCCAACAGAGCACCCTGGGAGTTAAGGAGAGTCCCTAAGGTTTACGATGGTTGTGAGGAATTCTGAGAGCCAGCGCCAGAGCTAGAAAGACCTTGCAGCTAGAAATATTGTCAAATACTGGGAATGGCCGCTGGCAGATGGAGAGAACCCATGCCGATTGCAAATGATCACTGAAAGCTATAGAGGACTGGACTGGGATGTCCAAGAGGCTTGGAAGGGGTCCCTATGAAAAGAACAGGATATCCTGAGATCTGAAGAGAGCCCCTAATGGCTAGCGATGGTTATGAGGAATACTGAGAGCCAGCTTCAGAGCTAGAATATCTTTGCATGCCGACATGCTGTCGAGGACTGGGAAGGTCCCCTGTGAGCTAGAGCGGATGAGACTGTGATGCTCCTGATGCGTGGGAGGAACACTGAGGGATGAACAAAACCAGGTAAGAGCTTAGGAGAGTTCCGAGAGCTGGCGATATTTGCGAGAAAGTGAGAGGCCTGTCTCTGAGGTGCGCAGGATTCCCCTGAAAGCTATGCAGGTTTATCGAGGACTGGAAATGGCCCATGCAAGATGGAGAGAGCTCCTGACGGATGAATAGGTCCTCAGAGAGCCAGATAGAACTGCACTGGGGTGTGCCTGAGCCTTAGGATGAGCACCTGAAGGATCGGGGCCACTGAGAGCTAAGAGTCCTTGAGAAGTGGCGATGGGTGCGAGGAATACTGAGGGCCAATCTCAGAGATAGGACATCCTTCATAGTCATAAATGCTGCCAAGGACACAGACCAGCGATAGCTGTGATGACGGTCGCTCCAGCGATGCCAGTTGTTTCGCCCTGGTGGGTACCAGGGTGTCATCGGTTAAGCAAAAAATTAATAATAATTTGCGGGGAGCTGTGTGCTGCGCATAGCTGGTCAGGCATGTTGCTAGCTCCTCTCTGTCCCCAACTTTTGCACTTAATTTTCCCCACTGGTATTCATGCCTCATTTTGAGAACGTGTGACGGTGTTGAAAAGGCACAGCAATGTGAGCCTACTCTTATCATGAACACCCTCCCTATTAAACTATGTCTGAACTTAGCGGATAACAGAAAGGAGCAATTCTGTTCATGCAGATGAGTGCTGATATTTTGACTCAATCCAATAAAATTCCTGCATTCATTAGATATGTATTTATGTCTCATTGAATTCCGTAATTGGTTTTCGTTTCCTTTGTGTTATAAACATAGGGTCCCTCAGTAGGTAGGGCTCTTCAGGTGTTCGTCCCTCCCACGAGACTAAATCATTGATACGCCACTGCTGAGGTCACTGGGATTCGAACCACACCTGATATTTTTCGTGGGGTCCCACTCCGCCTGGCCAGAGGCCAGAGGATGGCGAGGGCCAAGTAACATCTGTGGACCGTAAGGTGCTGGTTCTGACAGGATCCCCCGGGATCCCACTGGTGTTCTGTGGGGTTGAGATATTCAGGTGCACGGAGGGCCCGAACAAGCCAATGGTGACGGCGAACCAGGCGACGGCCCGGTTAAAGTCGGGCATGTTGAGATGACTCAAGGCCGTCTTGAGGTGACAAAGGTCGGCAGGCGTGGTGAGGGCACGTGAGCGGCGTAGGCGACAGGTGCGCATGCGTACCTTTGCACATAGGCACATTTGTGGGTACTTACATTTGTGCTTGCGCACCTTTGCATGTATATACATTTGTGCTAACGTGCATTTGCGTATAAGTTCATTTGCGCTTGCCTACATTTGAGCATACGTACCTTTGTGCTTACTTACACTTGCGTTTTCATACATTTGGGTTACGTATAACTGAATATGCATACATTTTTTATCATGTAATTTTGTTGTTGCGTACATCCATTCCGCTTACGTACATTTGTGCATATATACATTTGCGCATGCGTGCATTTGTGCTTACATAGTCTTACATTGTATGTACATTTGCGCTTGGGTACATTTGCGTATAAGTACATTTGCGCTTACGTACATTTACTCATACGTACACGTGCGCTTTCAGACATTTGGGTTACCTAAAGCTGAATTTCCATATATTTGGTATTACGTAAATTTGCGGTTACGTACGATTGCACATCCGGGCATTTGCCTATACATACTTTTGCGAATACGTACATTTGCACTTACGTACATTTGCGCTCAAGTACATTTGCACATACGTCCATGTACGCATACGTGCACGTGCGCTTTCATACACTTCGAATACGTAAAGCTGTATTTACATACATTTGCCTTTACGTAATTTTGCTGTTACGTACATTTGCGCATACGTACTTTTGCGCTTGCGTACACGTGCGCTTTCAGACATTTGGGTTACCTATAGCTGTATTTCCATATATTTGCTATCACGTAAATTTGCGGTTACGTACAATTGCGCATACGGGCCTATACATACTTTTGCCAATACGTACATTTGCACTTACGTACATTTGCGCTCAAGTACATTTACACATACGTAAATGTACACATGCGTACACGTGAGCTTTCATACACTTCGATTACGTAAAGCTGTATTTACATACATTTGCCCTTACGTACTTTTGCGGTTACGTACATCTGCGCATACGTACTTTTACGCTTACGTACCTTTGCGCATACGTACTTGTGTGTGTGTGTGTGTGTGTCGTTGTGTTTGGCCAGCCTGCCACCTGTAGGTGATGTCGGCTGTTTCCGGTGTGAGTGTGAGTAGAAAATGGTAGGAGGATTAGATGGAGGGTGGATAGATTACTTGTTTTGTTGAGCGATGTTGCAGTAGAGTCGGAGGCGTCTTGAAGAGTTGAGTCGGTCCTGGTAGCTTGAAGATGTAGAGATGGCAGAGCAGAGTTGTTTGAGAGCCGGAGATGAAGTAGTCGAGAAAGCTGTCAGTCCGGACGGTGCCAGTTTGGGGTATGGGGTGTAGTGGGTGGGTTGGGGGTCGGGTCATCGCCATGTTGTTAACATTTCTAGAACATCTTGTTTTGGGTACCATGGTTGGGCGTAGTTTTGTTTTGTTATTGTTGTTGTTTTTTTCCGGAGTTTTATTAGTTTTTTCCTTCCTTTTTTAGCGGATCTTATTGTCTTTTTCCGGTCTTTTTTTCTTTCTTTTTTTTCTTCACAATTGATCAATTAGGCGTGTGATAGCGAGAAAGTGGAAGAGAAGTTCGTGTAGTGCTGGATGGTCGTCGTTGAGGAGTGTAGTGAGGCTTAGTGGGATGTTGTGTGTGTTGCAGTAATTTGTGATGTGTTGTCTTTGGTTGTTGTATTTAGTGCAGTGAATGAGTATGTGTTTGATGGTGAGTGTTCGTTGGCATGTTGTGCATTGTGGTCGTGGGCGTTGTAGTATGAGGTAGGAGTGTGTAAGTGCTGTGTTTCCGAGCCGTAGTCGTGTTAGTGTTCGTTTTTTAAATCTGGTGTGTTGATTAATAGTGTGCCAGTGTTCGTGTTTGGGGTGAATTTCGTGGAGTTGCGTTATTGCTGTGTCCCATGTTTGTTGGATGTGTTTGTTGAGTGCCTGATGTATTGTGGGGTAGTAGTCAGATTGTGAAAGTGGGCATGGTGTGGTTTGTTGTAATGTTGTGGCTAGGTTTGCTTCAGTGTCTGCGTGTTCGTTGCCGTGTATGTTTGTGTGGCTTGGGATCCATAGGAGTAGTGGTCTTTGTCGTGCAATGAGTTGTTTATGTATGTGCAGTATTTTGGGGATGAGGGGGTGTTTGTGTTTGGTGTAGGGTGTGATGCTTTGTAGTGCTGATGTTGCGTCAGTGGCTATGATGTTGTGTTCAATTTTAGTGTTGTAAATGGTGGAGTAAGCCGAGAAGATTACGTATAATTCTGCTGTGTACGTGGATGCTGTGTCGTGCAGACGGGCACGAAGGATGACCCGCGGCGGTGCTGCATTGGAGTACAGCACCGCCGCTGTGCCCGTCTGCTGTGTATGTGATTTGGAGCCGTCTGTGTAGATCATGTTGTGATTTGCATATTGTGATGTGAACTGGAAGAAGAGTTGATGTATTTCTGCGTCTGTGTATGTGTGCTTTGGATTGTCTATAAGGAGGTTTGTCGTGGGTGTTTCGTGTTTCCACCAGGCAGTGGGTGGTGGTAGTGGTTTGGATGTGGGTAGTGTAATATGTAGTCTATTTGCGTGTTGGTGGATGCGGCAGCCTATTGTAGCTTTGAGTGGTGTTGTTGTCATGAGTTGGTGTACACGTGTGGTGCGGAGTTTTAGTGCCTGTGTGCATGGGTGTTGTATAATGAGTTGCGTTTTGTAGTGATGTCTTAATAGTGCTTCTGTGCGTCTGTGCTGTAGTTCTGGCATGTGGTTGTATATGTGGAGAGCGAGGTAAGGTGAGGTGGTGTATGCTCCTGTGGCTATTTTTAGACATTGATGTTGCAGTGTGTCTAGAATTTTGAGGTTTGATTTAGCAGCGTTTTCGAAGAGTGGGGATCCGTATTCCAAAATTGGCCGAATGAGTGATTTGTAGAGAGTTCGAAGTGTGTTTCGATCGGATCCCCAGTTTGTGGCAGAAAGTGCTCGGAGGAGGTTTATTCTTTTCGATGCGCGTTTTTGAATGTCTAAGATGTGTGGCAGAAAGGAGAGTCGTGGGTCTAATGTGATGCCTAGGAATTTTGCTCTGGTAACGAATGGTATGGGTGTCTGGTCTATTTTTAGTGGATGTTCATCTGTGTGTTTGTGGTAACCGAAAAACATACATTTGGATTTGTGTGGTGCGATGTGTAAATTTAGTAAGGCGAGTTTGTTGTGTAGTTCAGTTAGTGCGTTTTGTAGTATTGTTAGTGCGTGATTTGGTGTTTCTTGTGATGTCCAGATTACTATATCGTCTGCATAGATTACAATTTTGGCCGGAAAGTTGTCGGTGATGACTGAATTTAGACCTAAAATAAAGAGAAGGGGACTAAGAAACGAACCTTGCATTAGACCGGTTGTAGGGAGTTTAGTGTCTGAAGTGTGAGGTCCAATTTTGACTTGAAATGATCGGTTTAGTAGGTAGAAATGGAGGTAGTGTAAGAGTCTGCCCTGTATGTCTAAGTTGTATAAGTGTTGTAAGAGTGCTGTTATGTTGATAGTGTCATAGGCTTGTTTAAGATCCAGGAAGACGGCGATCGTGGATCGTTTCTTGGCCGCCGCTTCCTGGATGTGAGTGATGAGATAGGTGAGGTTGTCAAGACATGAGCGGTTAGGGAGAAAGCCTGATTGTATAGGAGAGATTAGTTTTTGTGTTTGAATAATGCAGAGAAGGCGTTTTTTTGACAAGGCGTTCGAAGAGTTTGTGAACACAGCTGGTTAGTGCGATAGGCCGGTAGGAGTCGCATAGAGTTGAGTCAGTGTTTGGTTTAGAGATAGGAATGAGCAAAGCGTGTAGCCAAGATTGTGGGTATGTGTGTGTTGTCCATGCGGTGTTGTAGGTGTCGAGTAATGTGTGTAATGCTTGTGTTGGTAGGTGTTTGAAGAATGAATAGTGTATATTGTCTGGTCCTACGCTTGTGTTTCCTGTTTGTGCAATTGCCAGTTGTAGTTCTGTGAGTGTGAACCTAGTGTTGTAAAGATGTGGACGTGTGTGTCTGATGGGGGGTGGGGGGTTGCGCGGGAGAGTGGATGAACTAAGTTGGTAATTTTGTGCGAAGATGTTAGCTATTGTTTGTGGGTCTGTAATGCTGTTGTTGTTGTGTCTGAGTATTATGGCTTTGTCTGGTGGTCTTCGTCGGTGTTGAAATGTTTTAAGGAGTGTCCAAATTTCGCCGAGAGGGGTGAATCTATTAAATTGATTGCAAAATTTATTCCAGGAGGTCTTTTTGGCTTGTCTGATGGTGCGTTTGCATAGTGCTCTGTTTTGTTTGTATGCTGTGAGTGTTTCCGGTGTGCGGTGTCTTTCATATCTGTGTCGTGCGTGGTTCCTCGCGCGGATCGCCCGGTGGCACTCTTCGCTCCACCAGGGAACCGCGCGAGGTTTGTGTTGGTGTCGTGGTTTTGTTTGTGGTATGTGTTGGTGTGCTGTGGTGAGAAGCATGTCGGCGTATTGTTCTGGTGAGTATTGTGGGTTGTGTGCTGTTTGTGCTGCTAGGGATTCTGAAAAGGGGGCCCAGGATGCTTTTTTTGAGGTTCCACCTGGGTGTTGGGTGGGCCGGTGGTCGGGATTTGGTGGAAGGTAATGGTGATGGGTGCGTGGTCGCTAAAGTGGGGATCGGAGTCGGCTGTCCAGGATAGGGTGAGGGCTATGCGTGAGGAAGCTAGTGTTATGTCTGGGGTGGTAGGGAAGAAGGGAACTAATTGGGACGAGGTATGTTGGTGAGCCGGTGTTGAGTATTGTGAGGTTATGTTGTGTAGCCCGTGTGATGAGTGTGAGTGCTCTGTGATCGGGTTGTGCTGTGCGAGTGTCCCATAGTGGGTGGTGTGAGTTGAAATCTCCTGTGAGTATGACAGGGGTGTGAATTTGATCAAGTGTCTTGTTTAATTCCGAGAGGGTTTCTGTGTTTCGCGAGGGGGGTGTCGTATACGTTAATGAGTGTGTAAGCTGTGTTGTGTACGTGGATTTCAGTGAGTAATATGTCTGATGTGGTGTTGAATTGTATCAGGCGGTGCGGGGTTGTGTTCCTAATGTATGTGCATACTCCGCCTGATCTGTGTATGTTGTGTGTGTCTTGTCTGTGTAGTGTGTAGTGAGGAATGTTAAATTGATATGGGTCGTGAGGTTTGAAGTGTGTTTCCTGTAGGCATAGTGCTGTGTGATTTGTTTGTAATGCGTAATGTTTGAATTCGTTCCAATGTCTAATGAGGCCGTGTGTTCCATTGTATGATTGTGTTCATTGTTTTTGTGTGTTGGCGCGCGTAAGTGGTATTTTAGGTGAGGTCGGTCTTGGTGTGTTTTCAGTGTCTTTGGTGGTTTGTGGGCGGGGGTGGTCTCTGTTGTGGGGGGAGTGTCCGCTCTGTGTCTGTTGAAGAGTGTTCTATGTCAGCATGTTCCTCTGTGTCTGTGTCCTGGTCTGTGTATGTGCGGATTGTGTGTGTTGGTGACCCGTCTGTTGAGGGAGAGGTCTGTGGATATGGTGAGGCTGTTGGCCGTTGGGGTGGTGGCGGTGGACGTTGGTTGGGGGGGGGGGGTCGGTGTCGGTGTCGGTGTCGGTTGGCGGGTTGGTGGTGGTGGTGGTTGGTGTGTCGGGCGCTGTACTGAGGTGCATGCTGGTGTTGGTGCTCGCGTTTTACGTGCGCTGGTGGTGGGTGTTGGTGTGGGTTGTGGTCGCGTTTGATTTGTTTGTGGGTAGGTGTTTGTGTTGTGCTTGTGTCGGGTGGTGGTGGGTGTGGGCAGAGCCGGGTACTCTGTGTGGTTTAGTGGTGGTGGTGGGGGTCTGTAACCCGGCTCTGTGCGGCGGGTCGGCCACGCCGCCGGCGGGTCGGCCAACGCCCTCCTGGCCAGGGACAGCTCCATGCCCTCCAGGTGGACCAGGCGGAGAATTTCCTTCTCCGCCGTCCACCGAGGGCAGGAGCTGTCCCCGGCCTCGTGCTTCCCCCCGCAGGCGGCGCAGCAAGGCCCGCCACCTGGGCATGTTGTGGTGTTATGGGGTCCAGCGCATTTTCCGCATGTGTAGGTGTTGGAGTGGCACCCCACCCCCTCAGAGTGGCCGTATCGCTGGCACTTTTTGCAGCGCCGAGGGAGGGATGCATGTGGAGTGACATTGTATCTTAGGTATCCGGCTTTGAGGTATTTGGGTGGGGTCCGGGTGCTGAATGTTAAGATGATAATGTGGGTGTGTGGTCGTCCAGGTGTTTGAGGCGGCCGGTATGCGGCAGAGACACCCTGACTCCCAAGTCTGGGGACCAGGGTCTCCACCGCGATACCGATAAGTTATCGTGCGTGTATTGTTCCTTGAGAGGTGTTGAGTTTCGTGGCTGGAGTGATGGTGATGGGTGTCTGGTGTATCATGTGTATGGTGGGGAAAATTTTGCTGTCGATGTCGGAGTGTGCTTGTATCAGGAGTGCCCTTGATCTGATTTGCTTGGAGTGTAGGGCACTCCTGTGTATTTGGCGATCTCCTCCTCCACCAACCAGGGGTCGAGGGAGCCCATGGGCTCCCCGTTCCCCGGCGGCAAAGGAAGAAATCGCCGGTTGGCTGGTTTGTGGAGTGCATGTTTTTGGTCATGTCGTTAGTGGAGTTGTATGCGTTTGGTTTGTATGTGGCGTTGAATAAAGGGTGATAAGTGGTAGGTGAGTGGCGCAGTACACAGTTACAGTATAGTTTGGCGGAGGGTTCGGAAGAGCGTGAAGAGAGCCCGATAGGTGTAACAGTAGGGGGCAGATAAAAAGGAAGAGAACGCAAAGAAATCAGAAACTGTGCGTGAAGTAAACACGTTCAGAAAAGATCAGATAAAGATCGTGCAGAAGGCACTAGAGGGAAAGTCGGGGGGTGGGGTGGAGGGAGCCCGGGGTGGGAGTGAGTGGCAGCACCGCCGGACTGACCGTTGAGAGTAAAGACGTCGTTGAAGCGGAGAGCTGGGCACTGGTCCGAAGATGAAGCACTGTCACTGGTGATAGTAGATGTAGAAGGCGTGAAGAGTAAAGCTGTCTTGAAGATGTCGCAAAGGTCGGTCTTGAAGGTTTGGGAGGTTGAGCTGAGGTCTGAGAGATGGAAGATGGAAAGGTAGTGGTGGTGTGTGGGAGGTGGGAGGGGGCTGAGGTGCGAGGTGTGTGGGCCGTGTGTAAGTAGGTGTATGGTGGATGGTGGTGTGGCAAGTGGCAGGTGGCAGGTGGCAGGTGGCAGGTGGCAGTTGGCTGTTGGCGTCTTCCTCGGCTCCAGGTGCGCTTGCCGCGGTCTTCGGTGTTCCTCCGAGCAGCAGGCGGTCATTCGTCTCGTGATCGCTCTGTGCTCCGTACGTGGCGTGCGCTTCCCTTCTTCTATCCGATTGCGTAGACGTGCTAGCGAAGGATTATGATACGTTCTTTTCCGCTTTCGTACTTTTACACATACGGACATTTGCGCTTACGTACTTTTGCGCATGCGTACATTTGCGCTTGCGTACATTTGCAATTACGTACATTTACGCATACGTATATTTGCGCACACGTACATTTGCGCTTCGGTACATGTGCGCTTGCGTGCATTTGCGCATCCGTAAATTTGCGCTTTCGTACATTTGCGCGTATGTACATTTGCACTTATGTACATTTGCGCTTACGTACTTTTGCGCTTACGTACATTTACGCTTACGTACATTTGCGCATACGTACATATGCGCATACGTAAACGTGCGCTTTCATACACTTGGGTTACGTAAAGCTGTACTGACATACATTTGCATTTACGTACTTTAGCGCTTACGTACATTTGCGCTACGTACATTTGTGCATACTTTTGCGATAAGTACATTTGCGCTTACGTACATTTGCGCTTACGTACATTTTGCTATTTACGTACATTTACGCTTACGTACTTTTGCGCATAAGTACATTTGCGCTTACGTACATTTGCGCATACGTATTTTTGCGCTACGTACATTTCGATTACGCACTTTTGCGCATACGTACATTTGCGCTTACGTACATTTGCGCATACGTACTTTTGCGCATACGTACATTTGCGCATACGGGCATTTGCCTATACATACTTTTGCGAATACGTACATTTGCACTAACGTACATTTCAAGTACATTTACACATACGTACATGTACACATACGTACACGTGAGCTTTCATACACTTCGATTACGTAAAGCTGTATTTACATACATTTGACGTTCCTTACTTTTGCGGTTACGTACATTTGCGCATACGTACTTTTAAGCTTACGTACCTTGGCGCATACGTATCTTTGCGCTTACGTACATTTGCCACAAGTACATTTGCGCCTACGCACATTTCTGCATACGTACATTTGCGCTTACGTACATTTGCGCATACGTACATTTGCGCTTACGTACTTTTGCGCTTACGTACATTTGCGCATACGTACATTTGCGCCCACGTACATTTTCGCATACGTACATTTGCGCGCTTACGTACTTTTGCGCTTACGTACATTCGCGCTTACGTACATTTGCGCTTACGTTCACGTGCGCTTTCAGACATTTGGGTTACCTAAAGCTGTATTTCCATATATTTGCTATGACGTAAATTTGCACTTACGTACATTTGCGCTCAAGTACATTTACACATACGTACATGTACACATACGTACACGTGCGCTTTCATACATTTCCATTACGTAAAGCTGTATTTGCGTACATTTGCCCTTACGTACTTTTGCGGTTACGTACATTTGCGCATACGTACTTTTGAGCTTACGTACATTTGCGCTTACGTACTTTTGCGCATACGTGCATTTCCGCTTGCGTACATTTGCGCTTAGGTACGTTTGCGCTTACGTACACTTGCGCTTACGTACATTTACGCATACGTACTTTTGCGTATACGTACATTTGCGCTTACGTACATTTGTGGATACGTACTTTTGGGCATACGTACATTTGCGCTTACGTACATTTGCGCATACGTACTTGTGCGCATACGTACATTTGCTCGTATGTACATTTGCGCTTACATACATTTACACATACGTACATTTGCGCTTACGTACATTTGCGCATACGTATTTTTGCGCATACGTACATTTACGCATACGTACATTTGCGCTTACGTACATTTGCGCATACGTACTTTTGCGCATACGTACATTCGCGCTTACGTACATTTGCGTTTGCGTACACGTGCGCTTTCAGACATTTGGGTTACCTAAAGCTGTATTTCCATATAATTGCTGTCACGTAAATTTGCGGTTATGTACAATTGCGCATACGGGCATTTGCCTGTACATACTTTTGCGAATACGTACATTTGCACTTACGTACATTTGCGCTCAAGTACATTTACACATACGTAAATGTACAGATACGTACACGTGCGCTTTTATACACTTCGATTACGTAAAGCTGTATTTGCGTACATTTGCCCCGACGTACTTTTGCGGCTACGTACATTTGCGCAGACGTACTTTTGAGCTTACGTACATTTGCGCTTACGTGCATTTGCGCATACATACTTTTGCGCATACGTACATTTGCGCTTACGTACATTTGCGCATACGTACTTTTGCGCATACGTACATTTGCGCTTACGTACACTTGCGCATACGTACTTTTGCGCATACGTACATTTACGCATACGTACATTTGCGCTTACGTACATTTGCGTTTACGTACATTTGCGCATACGTACATTTGCGCATACGTACATTTGCCATACGTACATTTGCGCTTACGTACATTAGCCATACGTACATCTGCGCTTACGTACAATTGCCATACGTACATCTGCTCTTACGTACATTTGCGTACGTACATTTGCGTACGTACATCTCCCATACGTACAATTGTCCTTACGTACATTTGTCCTAGAATCCTCCTGGAGGGTTGGCGCGATCCGCCGCCGCACAAGTGGTCAATGGGAACGAGCGGAGTTGGCAGAGGTCGCGCCCGATCACCATCACGACGACGTATTGTGAGCGTAGCGACGATGGTCCGGCTTCCCCTGTTTATGGTGTCAAGAGAATGACGGGGATGGGAATTGCATCAGTGTGATTCGCTACTGAACACAAGTGGCGTGCGTGTCATTGATTGACGAGACCAATATGTCACATAAATTGAGAGCCGTCGCAAAGTCGATTTGTTGCTGTCGTGCTTCCCTGTCAAGGAACAAATAAGAGAGCTGGTTGAGGTGTCCCTGAAAACGACACCTCGATTGGCACATATCCTCAGCTCTGTCAGACATGCTACGTCAATAGAACATGTTAGATGGTTGAATGCTGCTGAACAATGCTTTACCGCAGTGAGGACCTCTGCCGCTCTTCAATGTGCGACTTGTACAAACACGGTTGGAACAAAAAGAGATCGTCTATGTATTGTTTTGAAGTCACAGTGTAGCTGATACTCGGAGCAGCAGCATGTCATATGCACTTCTCAATACTGCCTCGATACACGATACATATTTAGCGCATTCTCGGATATCAGCACTCAATGTATCTGCATGCGCCAGATATCAGCACTCACGTATCTGCATGCGCCAGGTGATGTCACAATGGAAATTCCGTGCAGGGTTTGACGGTCACAGGCACGATATGAGACAATGTTAGTGCAGTCATCTCATTTGACCAACGAACACGTGGACATGCATACGGTGATACTGCAAGACAAATTACGGCGCACCGGACTGCTGAACGCATTCGTATGCTTGGATGTGCAGCTCGTCGCGTACGTTAGTGGAGTGACGGTTTGCGTTAACACAGCAGCGCCGCACCCACACGGTGGACGCGGTCCGTAGTTCAGGTTGTAGAACGCCTGGTATCCTGCTATGATGGCAGACAAAAGTCATTAATGCATCTATAATATCACCCTTTATTTCGAGGTGTTGGCAGGAGTGAACGAACTTGTGCTCCGGTTCGTTGCAGATACAGATCATCGCACTGTGCGTAGCCGTACGTCCTTGGGTTCCGGAACGTTACAGGTGTAAATCACCACACCGTGTGTGGCCAACTGTGTACGTTCTTGTACTCCGCAACGTTGCAGGTACAGATCACCACAGTGTATCTATCAGTGTACCTCCTTGTGTTCCAGTACGTTGTAGGTACAAATCAACCCACTGTGTGTGGCCATTAGTGTACGACCTTGTGCTCCGGCACGTTGCAAGTACAGATCAACCCACTGTGTGTGGCCATAGGTGTACGACCTTGTGCTCCAGTACGCTACAGGTACCGATCAACACAATGCGTGGCTATTAGTGTGCGACCTTGTGTTCCGGTACGTTTCAGGTACAGATCGCCACACTGTGCGTGGTCATCAGTGTACGACCTTGTGTTCCGGTACGTTTCAGGTACAGATCGCCACACTGTGCGTGGTCATCAGTGTACGACCTTGTGTTCCGGTACGTTTCAGGTACAGATCACCACACTGTGCGTGGTCATCAGTGTACGACCTTGTGCTGCGGTACGTTTCAGGTACAGATCACCACACTGTGCGTGGTCATCAGTGTACGACCTTGTGCTCCGGTACGTTTCAGGTACAGATCACCACACTGTTTGTGGCCATTAGTGTACGACCTTGTGCTCCGGTACGTTTCAGGTACAGATCACCACACGTTGCGTGGCCATCAGTGTACGACCTTATGTTCCGGTACGTTGCAGGTACAGATCACCACACTGTGCGTGGCCATCAGCTTGTCGGCATCAGTGGCGCTCATCTGCCTGTACGCGCCCAAGGTGTACATCATCGTCTTCCATCCCGAGAAGAACGTGCGGAAGCTGACGGTGAACAGCGCCGCCTACCGACGAGCACTGACCAGCTCCGCAGCTCCCTCCATGAACCATGGTGAGTTCCGATCAGCTCCTCCCATCAACTGCAGCTGGCTTCTTGCCAGGTCGTTTATACCCTCAATAATGTGAGCGTATTTCAACTCAGCTCTTTGCATCATCGCCGCGCGCTCGTACTCCCTCCGATGTCCATGTCAGCTTTGTTCAGTATTTCCAGGTCAGCTTTTCTCCCGACATGTGTTCCAATGCCCTCACATCCCACAAACAAGTTGGAAAACATGTTGCACCTTGAAATTCATGCCTGCCTGTGGCTTCACTTCACCCATTCCCTAAGCTCCCCCAGGGTAATTTTCATTCACCCCTTCTCCCATTCAGAATGCTTCACCTACCGTGAGGCGCGTGTACATTTGCAATGTGTAATTTATTTGACCCACATGATGCCACCAGTTCGACAGTCTTCGTATGGCTTGGAAATTATAACGATGTTCACCACCACGAAATGGCCGTCAACCAGTGCTTGAGCTGGATCCTATAACATCAATATATTCCGGCCCATGTCCGCATCTCTGGGAAGGTCAACACAACTCCCTGCTCTGACTTGCAATGTACTTTTTATAGATAGACTTGCAAGTATGTGGGGCACACAGTACATGCCCTACAGCAACCACACTTGAATGTTAAATTCGCAGCACAGACTCAACCCTTCGTATCCCAATCAACACCTGCACAAGTCGCCACTGTCCGTGCCTCCGCACCTGGAAGCATCTCAGCCCAGCACCATGGCGACAGTAGCCACTGCGCCAGGGCGACAATCGCCACTGTGGCATGGCGACAGTCGCCCTGCGGTAGCCCTACAGGACAGGCTTCGGTGTAACCCGGACCAAAACGTTGGCAACCAGCTTCAAGTTCATCGTCCTTCCATCAAATTATCGACATATTGCTGCCATTCTCAGTTGTGTCCACCGTGAGCCGTATCGACGAACTATGCTGGCTCAGCAACACACTGATTGCGCGCCGACATCACACGGCTCGGAATTGAGCTCAGAGATCCGTGGGATAGATCGACCCACCTTCCCCTCCGAGGTGCAGCGGGGACCAAGTATCTGCACAGGGAAGTGTATGTCTAGTGGTATCGATGCACCACTTCTGATTAGGAAAGTTCACTCGCAGTCAGTGAAGTTCGAGGTCTTGTGACTCTTTGTCACGTACCACTGCATCAGATCGGGCGAATTATCCCTGCAAAGTTACGCTCCAGACCAAAATGCATGCTATGAGCCGCTGGCTGCTGGTTATTGCGCGGATTTCCCGCAAGCAACTCATGTTTTACCTTATAAATTCCGCTCAATGTGGTCACTTCAACGCTGGCTGTGCTGGTATGGCGTCGTTTTCTACGCAAATGATGGAGCGAGCTGCGATTATGCCTTGTGTATGGGACGTTCTTCAGGTCTAGTAGTTTTTGGCACTTCCCATTAAGAAGGTATGGTGTACTCAGCAAAATTCGGAGGCGTCGGAGGCAGAGCTTGGTGGGTCAAGACTGGCTCAATAATTCAAGTTGCTAAGGAAGACTGCCACCGTTGGAGGAGGGGAACTGGGAGAATGAACATTGAAGTTGTGTGTGTGTTTCGTCAAAATTATGCAAAATGACGCACCTGGTTGCATATGGGACAGCACCAGATGCAACAAGCTATTTTGGATTATAAGCATGGTCATCGTGCAAATGTTTCTATTTCTCGGCCAAAACGTCCTTTTCCTGTGCTTTGTTAAAATGGCAAACAAACACGAACATTTTCTCATAGGCACGTTTAATGTCCGTTATTCTTGAAACAAATGATGAAGTCACGCGTTCATAAAATGAAGAGATGAGAAGAGGAGAAGAGAGCCACCCGTCACGTCTGATGCGGGATGACTTGGCTGTATATACTCGCACGTTCCTTGTCAACATGCCGCCCCGACAGCTCAGCTGGTTAGAGCGGCGGACTGCGTGGGTCTCCCATGTGCTGGCAAAACAGGGTTCGAGTCGTTTCAAGCGCTGGTGAAGCCTCCGGCTGCAGAGTCAGTTGGCAGCTGGCCCGATGAAGGCCGGGCACGCGGCACCGGAGCAGCTGCATCGGTACATTAGCGGCACGGAAACTCCAGGTCAACATTCTGCTGTTGAACTAGAATTCACAGATCCCGTGGTGGGTCCAGGGCTCTCACAACAAGCTTTGCTTAGCATAGGGGCCTGGTCCACAAAGCCACTCCAGCAATAATTCGTACTATTTTCTTCTTAGCAAAGCATCATGTTGTCATATCAGGCTACATGGCTTTTGGGGCCATTCATTTATGTCCATGATTCCAAAGATGTAGCTTGCGCAAGCATTTAGTTTGTATTTAAGTATGATCGTGAGTCTTGTCAACGGCGCTCATAAGCGACATGTCCACGCTCTTGACGGCTACCGCACGCATCACGCCATCGTGTGGCCACCTTAGTTCCCGGACTCTGCACCACATTACACACAGCAGCTTTTCTCTGGAGCGACTCATCTCAACGCGAGCACGGCGCACCACAGTCGCGGCCCAAGTCTCATTCTGACTGTCGACGCCGTCCCCCGGGGCCGAGCGGCGGGCTTCCTTTCACCCGCGACGGTGGCAGCCGAGGCGGATTTGCTGACGGTTAAAAATCGCGGGTGTCCGTTCGCCGGCCGTGGCAGTTCGTGCGTGCGGCTCGCCCCGATGTGGGGCGAACGGGCGCCGGCGCCGCCGCCGCCGCCGCTGCCGCCGCCGCACTGACGACTGGCCGCCGCACTGGCGACTGGCCGCCGCACTGGCGACTGGCTGCCGCACTGGTGACTGGCCGGATCGGACGTTCAGTTTGTTCAGAACCGCATTGCCAACTGCCAACTGCAGTGCGGCCGAATCAAGACCTGTCGATCCGTGGAAGACCTGGTCACGTGCGATCGATGAGAGCCACAAATCAGCAGCGGCAAATCTCGACAGAGGTCAAATCTGCGCGGGCAGTGCCACAAAGCCGCCAGCGACCAGGGATGTTTGCTGGTCGGACCGAGATGCGCTATACGGCCATGCACGCGCTTTGCGGGACGTACGCGGACCTCAGTACACTTCATGGTTACGTCGCCCCTCGCGGTCATCACAGCCTTCGACGGGCTTGTGTGGGGCTTTGCCACTACGTCGGCATTTCATTCAGAGCTGCATCACGTAATATGTCTCGCCATAGTTTGCAGATAAGTGAGACCGTTGGACCATTTGGTCGTCGAACTGTCCATGCGATGCGTTCAGCTGCATAGTTACGTATCGCAACCACCCCTCCCCCATCAGATAGTCGCCAGGGAGCCGATGTAAGACAACCAAAACGACTCAGAACTGTAACTGCACAGCCTCGACGGAACTCTGGCAGCCGAACCAACCAACTCATCTACTGCATCAATCTTCTGTTGAGAATTCTGTTGAGAAATGAACATCTTAATTTCATGCTTTTCACAGCGAATATGACCACGCTCCACTGGCATTCATGTTATGCCGATGCGATGCGTCATCACTGACTGAACCACAGGGTGGGGGTGAGGGACGTACCTCACAACATGGCAGCCTAGCATGATGTCAGTGGACGTTGCATGAAGAAGTTGATTCCGAACACCGAATGTCACCCAACTGTTTGGTTGTGACGAAGCGTGCTATTCACATGACTGACCGTTTGCAATCATGTCGTCGCGTTCGTTGACCAGGCTAACAGAACGCAAAATAGTGTGAGGCTACAATATCCGCCTTTGCATCCGCCTTGGCATTGCGGGCGTGTACGGTGACGAGTGTGGCATGTGTGCGAGACTGAGCGATGCGATACTGCATGTATACGATACTGATCATTGTGCCTACAGTAAATACGAAAATGAATAACTTCATGCTCATGTTAACTAAACAACTAAACACCAACGAAACCAGTGTTTTTCGGCTCTGAGCCTTTGTCAACTGTGAGAGAGTTGACAAAGACTCGGAGCCGAAATATACTTTGTTCATTAGAGATAGCATACGGCTATTTATTTACTGAGTACTAATGTATGTACTGAGTGTGGATAGATAGGATTTAAATAAAAATGGAAGTGGTTGGCTGCCTCATACTGGTGACGATTTGTGCAAATTGTTATCGGCAATGTTCGTCCGTTCGTAATGTATATATATATATGTGTGTGTGTGTGTGTGTGTGTGTGTGTGCGTGCGTGCGTGCGTGCGTGCGTGCGTGCGTGCGTGCGTGCGTGCGTGCGTGCGTGCGTGCGTGCGTGCGTGCGTGCGCGCGCGCGCGCGCTGTTTGTCGCCGGTAACATGTGTGTGATCTGTTTTCGATCGATCTGATCCTTCACATGGACAGCTGACGATCACCTCCATCGCGCCTCTGGATCCACTCACTGTTGTGAAAATGAGCCCCGCCGTTTACTTTACTGGATTCCCGTCATGCGTTGTAGAAGTCTTATCGGATTAGTAGATCCTGGTACAAACCAGGCTGTCCTGTCATGCGTGCCTTGTCTTATGCACAAGTCTTTCGGGATATCATAGCAGGAACAGCTAGACGTTTTTCCTGCTCTATATACACAATAGAATCACCGTGATCCTATCAAATATAAGCTACAAATTAATCTTAGGCGCTGCATGGAGATCAACAACTCTAAGGAGGCTGTAACCCCATAACTTCAACACTGCTTCAATGTCAATGCCACATCATAATAATAAATCAATCATAATCTGTGTTATTCATTTTGTCAACGGTATATAGCGATTCAAAGTAGAGTTTCGAACCGGCGAACTTTTTTTTTGAACAGGGTGCCTTGGCACAAGACCTGAGCGTCCCTTGAGACGTCAATTCTCCTCAATGCTTCAGGGTTCACTACTGAGGCTCTCATAATTTCTGGAGGGGCAAACGCTTATGCTTGACAACTGTGTCCCGTTCCATGTCTGGCAATGCTAACTGTGATCTGTTCCGTTGCCGGTGATGAAGACTGTGTTCTGTTTCAGTTATGCTAGCGGCAACTGCGATCTGCTACAGCGGCGGCGATAACGGCAGTTGTTTATTTTAACTCTGGCAATAACGACTGTGGCCCGTTCCAGCGCTGGCGATGACGGACATGGTGAAGCTGCAGGTGACGGCAGGGGCCGGCTCGCAGACCACCACCAGTGTGGTCGCCGAGGACACCACCGACCACAGCCCCCAGCCGCACAGCACCGCCCCGTTATGAGACCACGCCCCCAACCACCAGCCGGTGCACGTGCTGGAGAACCCGCTGCCGTCGCCGTCGCCGGTGGAGATGCCGCCGTCCGACACGGACACGGCACTGCGTCGGAGCCGACGGACCGACGCGGCGGACGACGTCAGCGCCGCCGACGGCTGGGACTGCGCGGCAGCGGCAGCCGAGCGCGCCGACGGCCCGCCCAGCTACGCGTCGGCGGTGGCGCCCGGCGGCGACTGGCCGACGGCCGACTGGCCCGACGAGGACGACTCGACGACGGCCCACTGCGGCGACTCGCCGCTCTCCGACGGCGTCGACTCGCCGCTGCCGGTGCCGCCGGCGGCCGCCTACAACGACGCAGATGAGCTGGCCATCTAGCCGGAGAATGCGGGCCACATCGCCGGTCGGCCCGTGGCCAAACGGCCGCCAATCGGTCTCAGCTGCCGAACACTCCGAAGCGACTCTGTGCCAATAGCCAGTTGTATAATCGATGTTAACCCCCGCCACCGGACGGTGTACCAATGTTTCACTGATACCCAAGATGGTCATGCGTTAGGTATTGCTCCCCATCACTAAACCCGGACTCTCGAGTGTCCGATGTTAACGTCTGGTGAGCACCAATTCGCAATGCAAACTATCAATCAAAAGTTGAAAGATCCTACTTATAATATTTGCAGGTATCACGCGTAGGTGGGGCCGTGCATGTCGTGTGTATGGTGAGCTTTCAGAGAAGGACTTCAATGATTCCCTTGATTGATGCGAATGTTTGTTCTTTATGCGACTTCTGAAAATATGTTTTCCCGGGAGGGTGGGACATGAACAGAGCATCACTACGTGCTGTAAAAACCGTGGATTTCTGAGCCTTTATATTTGCAGCTGAGGATCTTCAGGACCACCGCTATGTAAGGCATTTGAGCATTTTTTGTCGATGACGAAATCATTCTCAGCTACAGGTACAGCAGCAGGTGACTAAATGTGGACGAAATGCCATCTGTTAATACAAATAGCTGATGCACAACAAGCACACCCATGCCGCACGGAAGCGGCAGGACAGCATGTGAAGCTACTTTGCATTTCGCACGCGCACACATTGTTGACGGCCGAGACATAAGTTCACATCATGCCCTCAGATCGCTGATGCGCAACACATACCAGAACGCACCGATTGTATTCGGTCGCAGCATTGTTTTGGGTCCTCCGTTCTCCCATTTCGGCATGTCATTGCACGTTTCTTTTCTCGAAATAATGCGAAAATATGCCGATGGGTTAAATCCGTGATTGTCTGGCCAATTATGACATGTATTTCAATAACGAATGGTATGTGTGCACGATTGGAGATCATGTCAAAATGGTGCACCCAAGCTCATTCGACAGTTGCTTCCATCTATTGAACGGCACAAGCTAAATACTAAAATTATAAGAATATGTGCGTTGCCCGTTGAGGTGGACATATCAAAGTTTAATACAACGAAGAATGGCTCTTAGATGCTCCTGGGTTTTAGACATTGCGTGTAAAGAAAATATACGACCTTCAATATACCAGGAGGTGCTGAGTTGACATCAAAGTAACGTTAGGATTATACTTTTTTACTCAACGTTTCGGCCAGGGCCATCGTCAGGACTCCTGACAATGGCCCCTGGCCGAAACGTTGAGTAATAAAGTATAATCCTTAACGTTACTTTTGATGTCAACTCAGCACCTCCTGGTATATTGAAGGTCGTATATTTTCTTTACACGCAATGGAAATATCAAAGGTAGACTAGTTTCCACCCTCGTATGCGTGTAAAGGTTGCCACGAAAATGTGGTCCATGCAGCCAAGCCGTTCCAAATAAAAGCAATAGCTGTAGGAATCTTCCACCGTTTCATTACTCCAATGCGTGTGATGTTTTCACTCCGCTGTCGCTACGTCTGACGGCGGCTTCAAGGTGTTGAAGGTGTGATGTTCGATGTGGAGATGTGGAACAGTGCAGCGTGTGATAGACCCTCCCTCGATGTTGTCCGACGGGCGATATTTCCACGATGTTCCCTTGAGCGGGTAAGCGGCAAGGACTGCCGGATAGTGTCAGGTGATGAGCAACAGCGGGTGCTTAGTTTCTAGACGGGCAGCCTCAGGGGTCGCAGGTCGCCTGATCACGCCCTCCATGTTTGATGTTGACATTCTGAAGTGCACCGCATCACATTCACTGGTTCGGTGTCATCTCCGTTGGATAAGCCGACCCGGCTGTGCGGAATATGTGCGCCGACTTTTACATTAAGGTTAGCGCGCGACAAAACGCCGCTAAATGCGTGGTGCGCGTCTTGAGCACCTGTCCGGAGACGGTATGCTGTGCCGCACAACGCCATTGCACACCGGCTTAGCCTACCTGTCTAGTTTGCGGCTTGGACGAATATGGCCCGAGTGACGGCTGATCAAGTGATCACAGTAACTAACTTCATGCCCCGCGATGCACCACGCTAACGATGCATGCCATCGTTAGCGTGGTGTTTCGCCTTCAGCGACCGATTGGGTTAAGTACCTGGGAACTAGGCCATCGTGCTTCGTCTAGCACACCCTCAGGATAAAAGGCAAGCGACAAAAGTCAGCTGATCAGCCGGGGCTGGGGTCGGATGAGAGCTCATAGATGATCGTGAGAAGACCAGGGAATGTGACACGCAAGAGGACGGATAAACACCTGTCCATCCGTCCTCTTCGCCTGTCTTCTGGCGAGGGTACCTGTCCATATCAATGCTGACTTCGAGAAAACCAGGCAGGATAATTTGAGGAGCAGGATAAAATTGCAGCCATGGTTTCTAAACCAGGTGACACTTCGCAAGCTTCACGATAAATAAACAACGATGGACACTCGGTTCTGTCACTGAAGAGCATTAGCGGCTCTGATGAGACTCGAGCATTCTGTCATGTCGCTGCTGCGTCAACGCCCCCCCATGGAGTATAATTACCCAGGTGTGGGGAATCAAATATACTGCGGCTCTGGTTGGTCCCACCAAAGCTCATTGAGGAGGCCTGCCGCCTATTCAATCATTCAACGCGAACGGCATATAGACACACGCTTTCTGTACGCTCATCACGGCACAAACAGAGGCGGCTGCCTTGGAACAGACCTCCAACACAGCTCATCACAGCACAAACAGAGGCGGCTGCCTTGGAACATACCTCCAACACAGCTCATCACGGCACAAACAGAGGTGGCTGCCTTGGAACAGACTCCAACACAGCTCATCACAGCACAAACAGAGGCGGCTGCCTTGGAACATACCTCCAACACAGCTCACCACGGCACAAACAGAGGCGGCTGCCTTGGAACAGACCTCCAACACAGCCCATCACGGCACAAACAGAGGCGGCTGCCTTGGAACACACCTCCAACACAGCTCACCACGGCACAAACAGAGGCGGCTGCCTTGGAACAGACCTCCAACTCAGCTCATCACGGCACAAACAGAGGCGGCTGTCTTGGAACAGACCTCCAAACACAGCCTCATCACGGCACAAACAGAGGCGGCTGCCTTGGATTTACATAACTCTAACTCAGCTCCACCACGGCACAAACAGAGGCGGCTGCCTTGGAACAGACCTCCAACACAGCCCATCACGCTTCAAACAGAGGCGGCTGCCTTGGAACAGACCTCCAACTCAGCTCATCAGCGGCACAACAGAGGCGGCTGTCTTGGAACAGACCTCCAACACAGCTCATCACGGCACGAACAGAGGCGGCTGCCTGGAACAGACCTCCAACACAGCGTGTTGAGCGCACTATGCGTGGGAAATGTCATTCGGTCTAAAATGTCCGCTCTACGGCAGAGGCGAATTAAAGAGAGTACAGGGAATGTGCCTCCTCGCCCATATAAAAAGGCGCGCCTCTGACTGGACAAAGGCATCCCTTAAGGGACACTAA